>JAJEJO010000092.1:196359-243719 GCA_020662805.1 Glaucomys volans | reverse complement strand
CACTGAGTTGCTTAGGGCCTCGCTAAGTTGCTGAGGCTGGCTTTGAAGTCGCGATCCTCTTGCCTCAGTCTCCCAAGTGCTGGGATTACAGGCGTGCGCCATCGCGCCTGGCTGAGAAATATATTCTTAAAAAAATTTTTGTTGTTTTAGATGGACAGGATGCCTTTATTTTATTTGTTTATTTTTATGTGGTGCTGAGGATCAAACACAGGACCTTACACATGCCAGGCAAGTGCTCTACCACTGAGGTCTAGCCCCAGTCCTGAGAAATATATTTTATTATGATAAAATATATATCACAAAATTTAACCTTCAAGTGGTTATACATTTTAATATAATAGACGTTTTGATATAATTTAAAATTCATTTGTATAGAATTATTTATATATATAATTTATATGTAATTTAATATCCATTTTAACCACTTGAATATACAGTTCTTTGGCATTAAGCATATTCCCACTGCACAATCACTACACTATCTCTGGAACTCCAGACTCACTGAACAGTTAATACCCCATTCCCTGCTCTCAGCCCATCAAGACTTCCATCCTACTTTCTGTCTCAATGGATTCAACTACTATATGCACCTTATATAAATGGAGTCAAACAACTTTGTTCTTTTGGGTTTGCTTTCTTTTACCTTATCTTCAAGTTTGGTCCATGCTGTAGACCATGAGTCAGAATTTCCTTTAATTTTATGATGGAATAATTTTCCATTGTATACATATATCACATTTTTTTTTATTCATTTCTCCATTGACAGACCCTTGGGTTACTTTCACCTTTTGGTATTGTACATAATGCTGCTGTGAACATAGGTGTTCACATATCTGTTTGAGTATAGACTTTCAATTATTTTAGGCATATACCCAGAGGTGGAATTGCTAGATGATATAGCAACTTTTTTAGCTTTTTGAGGAACTGGTATACTGTTCTTCACAGTGGCTGCACCTCTTTACTTTCCTACCATCAGCACACAAGAACTACATCAAAAAATATTTTTAACCATCATTCAGCAGGCAATAAACACAACTAGGCCCTCTTCAGTTCTGTTGAAAGCAAAGAACTGGTTGGTCGGTCACCACCTACTTACAAAGGGATTTGTTACCCAATCTTGATTAGAGCCATACATTTCTTTAACACCAGCAGTATTTCAAATTGCCTCTTTGTTTGTTTTCCCAGAGGTGTTTACATTCCCAGGGCAATGCACCACAGGGAAAATGGGATGGGTGAGATTTAGGCTTTCTTTAGTAAAGTGCAAGAAGGCTGGGGGTGAAACCAGGCTTGCTGTCTCCACCTTGGATAGTTTCTCAAGCAGATGAGTTTTAAGGAAAAGTCCATATTGAAGTTTAAGATCTGGAAATGAATTTCTAGGAAAACACAGACCCCAGTTTGAAGACCAATGGTATCAATTTGAAGATCTGGCAAGTCTCACCAGGAGAACTTGGAAAAATTGAGAAATGCCCTAATTAGTGCATTAAAATTATCTAGGGGACTCCTTAAGACACAGACTGGTGGGGCCTCACCATTGGAGTTACTACTAACTCAGTGGGTCTGGGGTGGGGACCAGAATTAGCATTAATTAGCATTAATCCTAAACTCCTAGGTGATACTAAGGTTGCCACTCTGGGCACCCATATGAGCATTTGAGGGGAACTAAGTAAAACCACAGGAGTTCACAGACCTCAGGAACTGCCTAATTCTTTTTGTCCAGCTTTATTGCGGTGTAATTGGTCAATAACAACAAAAAAGAACATACTGATTTGGTGATTTGAGTCATATATACATACATTTGTGTTACTGTCACCACACTCCAGGTAAAAAACACATTCATCACCTCCAAAAGTTTCCTTGTTTTGCTGTGTGTGTGTGTGTGTGTGTATGTGTATGTGTGTTTGTGTGTGTGTGTGTGTGTGTGTATGAGAGAGAGAGAAGAACCCTGAAAATGAGATGTACCTTCTTAACAAATTTTTAATTATACCTTATTGTTAATTATAGTCATTATGTTGCATATCAGATCTCCAGAACTCACTCTGCCTTTGGTAACTGTAACCTTACACCCAATGAATAGCAACAACCCAAGTCCCACTCCCCCAGCCCCTGGGAAATCACCATTCTATTGTCTATGGCTATACAGCTATGACGTAGATGTGTCCTTTAGAACTGATGTGCTGGAAACTTTTTTTTTTTTTAATTTCCAGAGGCCATTTATTTGTATAGTCTTTTTTCAATTACTACATAATAGTTGTACAAATTTGTGAGGACCAATGTGATGTTTTGACATATGTACACATTATATAATGATCAAATCATTTATCATTTATTTTTGGTGAAACGTTCAATATCCTTTCTTCTAGCTGTCCTGAAATGTACAAATTTAGTGATTTTACCATTAGTAGTAATATGGCTATTATTATTTTGAAATTGTTTTATTTATATCATAAGCTAAAGCAAGTAAGGAAGCAAGTAAATATTTATTGTTTTATGAGCTAAGATTGTCAGTATAAAAGAGATTAAAACTAAAATCAAAGAAGTAAAAATTCTGCAATTAAATTTTAATTGGAAATATTGATATAAACTTATACATTTTATTTTTATTGTCATTATAATTATTAGCACATATTAATTGTGCACATTCATGGGATTCACTGTGATATTTCCATACAAGCATACTGTGCATTGATCATGTCCACTGCCCTTCTCCCCCGACCCACCCTGCCAGCACCCTTTCCAGTTCCTAGTAATCTCTCTTCTACTTTCAGATCATCTTTACCGGTTTGTTTCCACATATGAGAGAATACATGTGATACTTGTCTTTCTCTGTCTGGCTTAGTTCACTTAACATGGTGTCCTCTAGGTCCATCTATATGCAAGCAAATGACAGAATTTCATTTTTCTTTATGGCTGAATAATACTCCATTCTGTATATATACCATACTTTATTTATCCATTCATTAGTTGATGAAAACAGGCTGATTACATGCATTCCCAATTGTGAAGAGTGCTACAAAATGAACCTGGGAGTATAGATGTCTCCTCAACATATTGATTTCATTTCCTTTGGGTATATACCCGGGAATGGGATAGCTGAATCATATGATTAGTTGTATTTTCAGTTTTTTGAGAAACCTTCATACTTTTTTCCATATGGATCTACTAATTTATAGTCCCACCAAAATACTTTTTGTGTATATGCAATGGCAGGGATGGAACACAGAGCCTCATGCGTGCTGCACAAGCGCTCTACCCCTGAGCTACACCCCTAGTCTATGTGTGGGAAACTTAATCCCAAAAATCATATGTTGAAGGTATTTGGAGGTGAAGCCTTTGGGGGCTCACTAGGATTAGCTGAGGTCATGAGGGTGGGGACTCCATGATAGTATTAGAGGCTTTATAAGAAGAAAAAGAGACACCAATAGCGCTCACTTCCTGTGTTGCCACGTGATGCTCTCCACCATGTTATGATGCAGCAAGAAGGCCCTCACCAGATGCCAAGTAAATGATGGTACCATGCTCTTGAACTTTCCAGTCTCCAGAACCATGAGGCAAATAAACCTATATTCTTCTTCAATTATCTAATCTCGGGTTTTTTTCTATAGCAGGAGAAAATGGATTAAGACATATACCTTTGTCTATTCTAGATGCCCTCATAGAAAAGGAATCATGAAATATTTGTCCTTCTGTTGAGTGACTTATTTCACTAACCATAATATCCTCCATGCCCATCCATATTGTGCCATCTGAATGGTAAGGTTTCCTTCTTTTTATGACTGAATAATATTCAATTGCATGTATTGACCACATTTTCTTTATCCACTTATTGCATTTGATTATTACCTCAAGATTCCTCCACACTGTAACAAATGAATTTGTTTACCTTAGTAGATGTTTGTATCATTTAGGCACTACAGGGAAGAAATCCAACCTCTACTATTGTTTGTCAGCAAGTGTCTTCCTTTTTTTCAGTATTGGGGATTGAAAAACCAGGAGCACTCTATCACCTTCCCATCCTTTTTATGTTTTTATTTTATTTTAAGACATGATCTTCTAAGTTGCTGAGGCTGGCCTCAAACTTGTGATCCTCCCATCTCAGCCTCTCAAGTAACTGGGTTTACAAGTGTGTAAACCATGTCCAGTTTATCAACTTGTCTTTTACTTCTCCCTTCCCCACCCTCCACTAAAAGGCCTTTCCAAGGAGGAATTAGAGCTTACTTCCCTCTTATCCACTGTAGATCCCTGATTACTACAGAAATAAATACCATGATTATCTTCCTATAAAAACTTGTGGCTCATATATCTATTTGTATTTCAAACAGGAATATGTGAACATCATTTCTTAGGACTAAAACATTATTGCTTAGTCTTTGAAGAAAAAATCAGATGGAATCAAGGAAACCATAAAAAGAAATAACAAGCTATAAGATGTCATCCAAACCTAATGCTAACCTTTAAGCAATAGCACTCTTTAATTGAATCTGCCCTCTTTTTCTGTGACCATGAAATAAACGTGTATACATGTTTAATGGTTGGGTATTATAAAGATTTTCAATCTATTGATGATATAGATATGTAAGGTTATAGATGGAAGGGAAGGCATATACCCTATTATCAAGAAATGGCACATTCGAACCCGTGTTTCGGCACCAAGAAAAGAAGAAAAAGAAGTCTGGGTGTGTTGATACAGGCATGCCTATAATCTGAGCTACTGGGAGACTGTGGCAGGAGGATCAAGTTTGAGGCCAGCCCCGTCTCAAAATAAAAATCAGAAAGGGCCTAGGCATGTAGTGCAGGATAGAAAACTTGTCTAGCAAGCACGAGGTCCTGGATTTCACCCCCAGTACTACAATAAATAAATACATACAGACATACATAAGCAGCATCCCATCTCAGAGGAAAGAGAAAATATGAACATAAATACGTAAGTAATGTACCTTAAGATATAGAAGTAAAGGATTTGGAGAGTTCCCAGTACTAACCTTCAAGTTAGCTTTTGGGGAAGATGGAAGAGTCAGGAAAACCTCTGTGCACACAATGCTGTTTGAGGCCAGTCATGGAGGACAGGTAGATATTGACTATGTAAAACTAAGTTAAAGACAATTTCAGGCTGAAGGGGATAAAAGCAAGTACAGGGCCACCAAGGCAGGAAACCATGTGATCTGCCTGAGGAACAGATAGAGATTCCACATTACTAGAGCACACAGTTCATGGACGGAGTAGGGACCAAGGCTCGATCATGGAAGGCCATGGATGACAGGCTTAGGAATTTGAAGTTAATTCTGTAATCAATGGTCTGCTGGAGTTTGAGCAAGGAGTGGGATGATCAGAGAACATGCTTCATTTGAAAGGGATGTGTAGGATAGATGACAGGACAGGTACCGGAGGCAAGGACACCAATTATGACACCATGACAGCAGTCAATGGGAACCAAGAGTAGAGGACAGATGCTTCAGGGTTAGAATAACAAGATGTAGTAATTAGTTGGATGGTATTAAATACAATGCTGAGGTTTTAGGTCTAGGCAACTGGGTAGATAGTAATGTTGAAACTGGGAATACAAGAGGAACAGGGTTTGATGAGAGTGGACAAAAGAAACACTGACTTAGAGATTCCAGCACACCATATTTTTTAATGCCTCACAGGAAGTTAGAAAGATAGAGTGTTGGGGAGTGATATTGGCCAGATTATATTGTTATATTGTGTGCATGTATGAATATGTAACCACAAATCCCATCATTATTTACAACTATAATGCACCAAGAAAAAAATGCGGGGAAAGAGAAATGAAAAAATTAAAAAGAAATAGTGGTTTTTAAAAAAGAAAGATAGCTGGATATGGTGGTGCACACCTGTAATCCCAGAGACTCAGGAGACTGAGGCAGGAGGATAGCAAGTTTTAGGCCAGCCTCAGCAACTTAACAAGACCCTAAGCAACTTAGTGAGACCCTGTCTCTAAAAAGTAAAAGGGCTGGGGATGTGGCTTAGTGGTTAAGCACCCCTGGGTTTAATCTCCAGTACAAAAAAAAAGGACAGATAGGTAGATAGAAGTGAAGCTCAGGAAAGACACCAAAACTGCAGATAAAGATTTCAGACTTCATTGCGCAGAGCTGATAACTGAATGGATGTTATTACATGGAAGCGATGGAATGGAACTGTCATAGCAAAAACAGTAGAAAGATGAAATAAAGACATAAGAACTCAGGACTGACTTTTGGCAACCACTTGTATTTATTTAGTCAATTCACAATTTTTGTTAGTGTGCCTACTTTGAGTTAGGCTACAGATTTAGTGGATTGAAGGAGGAAGAAAAACAGAAATGAAGACAAAAAAACAGAATGATAAAAGGCAAAGTAAAAGTGCTATGCAATCACAGAGAAGAGTCATTTCCAGCTGGGAGTATTGCATAGATGATGAATTCCAGAAAGGTCAGAAAGGAGGAAACACAGAAAACATTCAATGGATTTGGTAATGAAGTTTCAAGTGAACCACACATGGTAGATATCCAACATGGCCTCCAGTGATTCCTGCCTCCAGGTATTGACACCCTTCATCACTCCCTCCCCTTCAGCATGGGCTGGATCTGGTGACTAGCTTCTAACAAACCAAACACTTTCTAGTGAATAGAATAGAGCACAATGATGCCTTATTACATCTAAGATTATGTTTTTAAAGACTGTGATTTTCATCTTACTTGCATTTTCTCTCTTGCTTTCTTCCTTGATTGTGCATAAAACCAGCTACCATGTTATAAGCTACCCTGTGGAGAGGCCCATATGACAAGGAACTAGAGGTGGCCTGTGGCCAACAACCAGCAATAAAATGAGACCTTTAGTCCAACCACCAATGAAGAATTGAATCCTGCAAACCACTACATGACTGAGCTTAGCAATGAATGCTTCCCCAATCAAACTCCAAGAAGACTGTAGCCCTAGCTCACATCTTAACTGCAGCCTGTGATAGACCCTGAGCCAGAGTTATTATGCCCAGTTTCCTGTCCCACAGAAACTGTAAAATAATAGTGCATGTTGTCTGAAGTCACTCAGTTTTGGGGTGATTTGTTGAACAGTAATAAGTAACTAACACACTGAACTTGGGCAGGAACCAAATCACAAAAATTTAGGAGTAAGTATGAAGAAGTACAGGCAATAAATACACACAATCATCCTTTGATGGTGAATCCAAGAAAAGCAAGTAATACTTACCACCCCAGGCTGAGGTTCAGATGGCTATAATAAATGAAAATATTATCTAGAGCTATTAAGATTATACAGATTCACTCTAGCCTCAGGACTCTGAAGTGACATTAGTCGCACACTCTTAAGATTTGAGTCTTCATTGGGTTGGTTCTTGCTGAGAACCTACTAAGTAATAATTGTCATAACCCTTCATGCTTGGATATTAATGTATACCTGGTGACAGCCTCCTCATGTGTTATCCTGTGGAATGCTCACACTCTATGAAGTAGGTATGGCAGGCATGCTAAGTAATCAAGACCCACTGGTACTACCATCTTTCTATCTTTGTAACTTGGTGCACAACACAACAATAACAATAACAACTAGGTAGACAGATGCTACTACAAAGTCCAAGGCTGGTTTCACAAACGTTGCTTGGCAATTACATGTGGAATCTGTGTAAAATGTGTAGTTTTGGGGGTAGCAGGTGTCCCAGTATACCATGAATATATCCTTATGAGCAAATGCATTCAGAGCTGCATATTGTCTTGCTCATGAGAGTTAAGCTCAGCTTGATTATACAATTCACCCCCCTCTGCCAGCACAGAGTCCCCAGCTGTTGCTTTTAGCAAAGAAATGACATTAACTGATACTTTATCATTTCTATGGGCAAAACACTTGATTCGAGTGATATCTCTGCCAGTTTTGGAAAGAAAACACTCCCAAGATCTTTGCATTTGAGTGCCATCCACAAGGGACCACAAGGGAGCTTACCCATTTGTAGGTGTGCTTTGGCATGTGCCTTCAAAACTTGTCTTCCAGAGTTTGCCTAATTACTCCAGTCAATTACTTGGCACGTAATTCCTCCAGCAACCAAGTGTTCCAGGAAAACTGTTTGGAAGCTTCCAGTCAACTCATCCAAACTCACCCGTCCTGCTTCATTTCAGATGGTGACCCACAATCTCACTCAACTTGGGAGGGCAAAGAACAAACGTGAGGCCTTGTCCAGTGGCTTCAGAAGGCCAACAATGCTATACTCACAAATCTACTGGGTCATTAGTAGCACATTAGCAGTTGTGGATTCATGCCATGTCCATTACTGGGAAACATTTTTCCTCCTCCTAAAGGTAATAAAAAAGTTATATTTCATGCTTTTATTTACATTTTCATTTTTTTCATGTGATCTTTTCATAGATTTTCTTTCAAAAGCCATTTTCTACTCAGTGGTGGAGTTTCTAAATGCTTTTTACAAAGAGCTAAAAAAGAGCTCAGTACAGTGGTACATGCCTGTCATCCCAGCTTCTTAGGGAGGGTGACTCAGGAAGATTGAAACTTTGAGGGCAACCTGGGCAAGTTAGTGAGTCCCTGCCCTTAAATAAAAAGTAAAAAGATGTAGCTCAGTGACAGAGTACCCCTGGGTTCCATCCTTAGTACCCACTCCCACCCCCCCCCAAAAAAAAGAGGTAATGAGCTGCTTAGTCACCAAAAACTATTTGCACAGTGAGTCTTCACATTTGTAAGCAAACAATAGTGACAAAAAGTTACATTTCCCCCCTTTGACCTGAATTTATTAGGTTCCTAATGTGTAACTAATAATTTACTTAAAAATTATTTCTGTCTTGGTTATGAAAGTCCCCCGACCCCAGTGCTGTGGGGAGGAAGATAGGAAAGACATCTGAGGTTTCTTTTATAAGGGTTTACCAACTTATCACTATTACGTTTCTTTGCGTGGACTGTTTCTTCCACATTTCTGTTTCAGTATAATTGTCATCATTTATTATTTATCAAACACTTATATAGCACATATTCTACTGGTCACTATGCTAAGCACTTTACAAAATATTAATTCATTTACACTTTCTAACAACTCCATGAGACAAGTGCCATTATCCTCATTTTAGATGTGAAGAAACTGCAGCACAGAGAGGTTAAGGAAAGCACCGAAGGTTACACAGCTAGGAATGGTGGAGGTTGCCATTTGTTTCCAGGCAGCCCATGTTCATGATGACTGCTTTCTGCTTCTACTCATTATTTGTTATTTTTGTTTCTAAAGAATTCTTTTTTTTTTTTTTTTGTACTTGGGGTTAAACCAGAGATGCTTAGCCACCCCAGCCCTTTTTCTATTTATTTAATTCTTGGGTTTTGTTTGTTTGTTTGTTTTTTGGTGGTGCTGGGGATTGAGCCCCCAGGGCCTTGTGCTTTCGAGGCAAGCACTCTACCAACTGAGCTATATCCCCAGCCCCCTTTTTGTATTTTATTTAGAGACAGCATCTCACTGAGTTGCTTAGGGCCTCACTAAGTTGCTGAGGCTGACTTTGAACTCGCGATCCTCCTGCCTCAGCCTCCCATCTGCTGGGATTACAGGCGTGCGCCACCTTGCCCAGCTAAAGATTTTTAAGTGCTGAGTTGAGTCACATCAAACTGCTAAACACAGAATGTGCCAGAGCATCTAGTAAATTCAATAGGTGACAGCATGAGCCATTCTTGGTAAATTCTTTGAGAGTAATTTAAAAATGTTTCTACAGTGCTTCCTATATATATAAACTAACTTACTCCTCACAACAACACTATGATGCAGTGTTCTTATTATCCCTATTTTACAGAAGAGAAAACTGAGAGAAAGGCTAAATAGCTCACCCAAGAGAATACATCCAGTAAGTGGTAAAGCCATGATTCATTCAAACAAACCTGGGCCATTTGTCTCCACTTATCATGCATTTAACCGCCACAGGACACTGCCTGTGTGGGAAATCCAGCTCCATTTAAAGAGCTAAGGCAAATGTTAAAAAGCAGTCTTGAGAACAAACTGTGAGGTAGGCCTCTGGGCACTTGTGCTCTTTTCTGAGACCTTTGTGGTTTCCCATGGGGAGCTCCCCATGGCCAGGATTGCTCAGATTACAGGCATTATCTCTTGGGTATATAATGTGGGGGAGGAGAGGGTTGAGGCTTTGGGGGGAGAAAAATTAAATAATTTCCCTATTGAAGTTTTTTTCCTCAAAGTGTAGAACATCATTCATTCCTTATACAACCCTTATGGAGCGCCTAGCCATGTGCTAGGAGTCTCCTAGCCCTGGAGGAGTGGTAGGGAATAAAAGCGAGCAAAATACCAGCCCTAGGGGTTTTCCTCTGGAATATTCTGTTTATGGCAACAACTGCCATCTCTACCAAAAAAGAATGATTTTTATCAACAAATAAACACACATGTATGTAGATCACACACACACACAGACACACACACACACACACACATACACTTTAATGTGTTTTTGTGTGAGCAGTGTGGTATTGGCCTTTGGATTCCAGTTTGGCTCTGACTATGAGACCTTGGCAGGTTTGTGAGCTCCTGTGTGAGTTTCCTCATATATAAAAGAATAGGGTAGGGGCTGGGAGCATACCTCAATGGTAGAACATTTTCTTAGCCTGTGTGAGGCCCTAAGTTCAATCCTCAGCACAGAATTTTTAGAACACAGGGTGGCATTTATTTAGTCTAGCATCATCTTTCATTCTGTGTAGGCTTATTTTACTGAGCTGTACACTGGGGATAATAATGCCTCACTCCTGAGACAGATGTGAGCTTCATGGCTGTAAGTGTGGGGCACACTTTTCCTTATTTCTAGAACCTACTCTACCTTCCCCCTCCAATGCAAAGACCCAATATCTGTAACTCCATCTTTCACGCAATTAATT
Organism: Glaucomys volans; assembly: GCA_020662805.1. NCBI lineage: Eukaryota > Metazoa > Chordata > Mammalia > Rodentia > Sciuridae > Glaucomys > Glaucomys volans. The sequence goes on along the minus strand of JAJEJO010000092.1, from coordinate 232,857 downwards.
GTAAAAACAGTGTCCGTTCCAATAAGATCATTTGAAAGGCAAAATTATGCATTTAAAAAATGAAAATCACACTGAAGTTGCAAGAATGGTACCAGTCTCTTTTCTTCCTGAATCATTTGATAGTAAGTTGCCAATCTGATGCCCCTGATTCTCTATCATATGTTCCCTGCAAAGAAAAGATAATCTCCTACTTAACCACAACACAGCTGTTAAAACCAGTATATTAGTGCTGATGCATCCCTACCATTTAGTCCTCAAACGTCATTCAAGTTTCTCCAACTACCCCCAGTAACACCCTATATGGCAAGAGGACCCAAACCAGGAAGACAGTGTTTAATCTTCCTGTCTCTTTAGTCTCCTTCAGTCTGGAACAGTTCCCCCATCTTTCCTTGTTTTACATGACCTGGACACTTTTGAAGCGTACAGGCCATGTTTTTGTAGAATGTCCCTTAATTCGGATTTGTCTGATGTTTTCTCATGATGAGATTCGACTATGCATCTTTTACAGGAATAGGACTGGAGCGATGCTGTGTTCTCATTGCATCCTATCAGGTGGCGCATGATTTCAATTTGTCCCATTACTAATGATGTTCACTTTGATCACTTCATTAAGGTGGCAGTATCTGCCAGGCTTCTCCACTGTCAAGTCATTCTCTTTGTAATTAATAAGTATTCTGTGTAGAGCTACCCCGAGACTATGTCAATTTTCCATTTCTCATCAAACTTTCACCCACTAATTTTAGCATCCATTGATGTTTCTTGGCTGAATTAATTATTACTATGATGGTTGCCAAATGGTGATTTTCTAATTCAATCATCCCTTAAACATTTATTAGTTGGTTTTTTTATGTAAGGAAAAGCTTTTCCTTCTCCCCGTTTACTTATTTATATAAGTATGGAGTCTATTTCTGTAAGATTTTACAAGTCTTTCTTCCCGTTATTCTCAAATCTCCTATGTAATCTGATATTTCTCCTTTTGGCAGAATGTGGGGCAGACAGCAGTTGAAAAATTAAACCTATTCTCAGAGATCTTGTCAATCTCTCCAAGCCACGGAGCCCCTTTACACAAATTTTATCTTCTTGTAACATAAAGGTTCTCATTAGAGGATCATAATAGCTACCTTTGTTGAGCACTTAGACTGTGTGCTAAATAGTTTGTATGCAGTGTTTGAATTCCCTAGTAGCCCAACCCCATGGAATAAGTATTATCATCATCTGCAGTTCACATAGAAAGAAATCAAGACATTGAGAAGTTTATTTACCCGCCCAAGGACACACAGCCCACAAGTGACAAAGTGAGGATCTCGATCTGTATACTTCTAAGTCATTACCACTAATGACTCTGCAGTTCTGTCCCTAACTTAACCCTCTGTAAACACAAAAGTCCCTGTGGGACCTCAGTTATCACTTTGTATTTCCTCCTTGTTTTTAATTCTCCTCTGGGACAAACTTCTGGCTTCTCTTTCTGTCATCCTTGGGATATGGTTCTGTTGAATCATTCATGGAGGCTGGGGTTGAACCCATTCACTGACTAAAAAAGAGGTTATGGAATTCCAGATGTGAAAAATCAGAAGACTTCAGAGACACTGAAATCAAACTGGAAGTGGGGAAAAACCCCTCAAGTCCCTGTCCACAATGTAGCTTTATTAAAACCTAAGATTTTTAGTCTTAGAGTTCACTTTCCCAAAGAACGCACAGGTCAGAGTGGGGCCTGTGCACTGCAGTGGGCTCTGTAGGGCCACTGTACTGCAGCTGCCTGGGCTGGAGGTGAGTCCCTGAGGAAGGGTTCTCTGGGGCTGCACACTTAGCAATTCATGCTGAATTGAAGTCTGAGATGTAAGTCCAGCAAATGGCAAGGTTATGCTCTGGATCAGAAATGTTCCCCACAGGCTTATATGTTGGAGGCTTGGTCCCCAGTGCAGCAATGTTCAGAGTGGGGATTGTAGGAAATGATTGGATCATGAGGGCTCTGACTCATCACTGGGTTAATCTATTTGATGGACTCCTAGCTAAATGGACTACTGTGGGGGGCGGTGGAAACTATAGGAGGTGGGAGGTAGTTGAAGGAAGTGAGTCCTTGGTGGCATAGCCTTGGGGACTCTATCTTATTCCAGCCCTCTCTCTCTGCCTCTCTGTGTCTCTATCTTTCCTCTCTCTCTCCCTTTTCACCACTACTTCCCAGCTTCCATGATCTGAGGAGCATTCTTCTGCCATGCCATTCTGCTATGATGTTCTGCCTCACATCAGGCCCAGAGCAATAGAGTCAGCTGACCGTGGACCAAAACCTCTGAAATTGTGAACCAAAATAAATATTCCCTCCCTTTATTAAGTTGATTTTCTCAAGTATTTTGTCACCACAACAAAGAACTAACTAACACAGGCAAAGAAGGGTGTCTTGAGACCTCTTCCTCCTTCCACACATTCATGCCTTCATTCACTGAATACTTAATTAAGCACCAATGATGCAGAGCACAGTGAATAAAATTCTCAACCACAGAATTCAGAGTCCTTTATTGGAGGAACTAGACAAGTAAAAAGATGTGGAAAAGTGTGGTTAATGCTAAGGGAATATAAATGCAACCCATCATCTGCCAGCTAATCTCAAAACTTCTCCCTACTTTCCTAATGTTCCTCAATGATTGAACATTCCACTATTCATTCCTTCAGTGCATGACGACTGATAGTCAGGTCTGTGCTGGGTACTGGAAGTAGGAGAGAGAGGGATGGCAGCCCTCATTGAACTCACTATCCTGGCCAGGAAATCATGCAAGTGGGGAAACAATGAATGACAGTTCTTGTTGGCAAGAACACAGGCTTCAGGGAATCTCTGCCTAGTCTGTATGAATATGATGGAGGGCAAAAGAGACTCCAAAGGCTTTCTGGATGAAGTAGCTTTGTGTTATGGTTTGGATGTGAGGTGTCCCCCAAAAGCTCATGTGTGAGACAGTACAAGAAGCTTCAGAGGAGAAATGATTGGGTTATAAGAACCTTAACCCAATCAGTGCATTAATCCCCTGGTAAGGATTAACTGAGTGGTAACTGAAGTGGTAGGCTGTGGCTGTAGGAGGTAGGAATTGGGACATGGTTTTAGGGTATGTATTTGTATCTGGTGAGTGGAGACCTCTTTCTTTCTCTGCTTCCTGATCATCATGTGAGCTGCTTCCCTCTGCCACACTCTCCTGCCATGATGTTCTGCCTCACCTTAAGCCCAGAGGAATGGAGCCAGTCTTCTATGAACTAGGAACTCTGAACCCATGAGCCCTCAAATAAATTTTTCCTCTACAGCTGTTCTGGTCAGGTCTTTTAGTCACAGCAGCGAATAAGCTGACTAAAATATTTCGAAACTGTGAAGACAAATCAGCTAGACAAAAATGAAGGTGGGTTTTCCCCAGGCCCAGGATGCTAAGAAATGGAGAGAGCAGGAGCCATCTCTGGATGTGAGGAACTCAGAGAAGGTGTCATTTCAGGAATGAGGGGTACATTCTGGTAAAGGAGGCTGAGCTTCAGCTTAAGGCTGGAAGGCTTCTGCGATAAAATCTAGAAAAGTAGGCTAAGGACAGAGGACCCCAGGCCTTGAATGCAGAATGCTTATCTAGATCCTATTTCTCCAAGTCAGTTAACAAACTTGAAAGGGTGCCAAAATACCCCAAAAGGAATCGAAATGCTATACTAGTTATTTCAAGTTTTCACCACATTCCCCTTATACAACTGGTTAAACAAAATAAATGGCACCTGTTCCTGCTCAAAGGAGTCTTAAAAATGAAGACTTTAAATACAACACACACTTCTTACTAAGCTTACTTATCTCTGTTGATATTGTTTGCACAGGCCCATGCAACTTTGCAGGGGTAGCTACTGGTTTGACTGCAGGCTAGTGACCACAATTGTTATGGCCTTGGCAGCCATCCAAAAAGCCCAAACCCTAAAATGCATGGCTCTGGGCAATTTACCAGAAATACTATTGCATTCAAAATGTGTTTAAAAGTGTACAAAGCAATTTCCGTTTGAGCCTGTTGTGGACCCCCACATGCAACAACCTGAAGCAGCTCCCAGCTTAACCTCCTTGGGTCCTCAAGCTTGTGGTGGCTAGTGATGTGGGGCAGTTCTTCCCAGAGACTGAACTGAGAACTCTAGCCCACCACTGCTCTTTTACACTGGAGCTGCAGAAGGCATGTAGAGAGGGAGGTGGGACTCTTTTTGTTGTTGGTGGTGGTGGTTTTGGTTTTTGGTGCCAGAAATTGAACCCAGGGCACTTAACCACTGAGCCATATCCCCAGCCTTTTTAAAAATACATATATTTTATTTAGAGATAGGGTCTCGCTGAGTTGCTTAGGGCCTTGCTAAGTTGCTGAGGCTGGCTTTGAACTCTTGATTCTCTTGCCTCAGCCTCCTGAGCCGCTGGGATTAAAGGTGTGTGCCACTGCACCTGGTGGGAGGTGGGATTCTCGATCATCACTCAAATCTGAATTTTGACCCAAAAGCCCAACATTGAAGCACTTAGAAAATTTGAGTGCATTATCAAGCACATAAATAGACCTGGAAAATCCTGGCTGTACTACTTTCAACCTGTGACTTTGGCTGTGTCACACAACTTCTCTGAGCCCCAGCTTCCTTTTTGGTAGAATGAGAATAAGCCTACCTTGAAGGGTTACTGGGATGGCTAAGCAAGATGATAAACATAAAATCACTTGGTAAACTGGAAAATCATTGTATAAATATTTCTGTTAATTTCCCATAGAGATGAGTACTAGAAACAACAAAAGAAGGACGACCTTACTGAGGAGGAAGAGGCAAGGAGTTAAGCCTACTGATGGATCAGGAGGAAGAATCTCCAGGCAGAGTGAGCATAAGCACCCAGGACTGAACTCTGCATGAGCAGAAGTGTTCCAAGACCAGTGAGACTACAGAGGAGGGAATGTGGGGGACTTGGGGGAGCATGGAAGGAAGTGAGGTACAAAAGAGATCAGCAGGGGCCAGATACACAGGACCTTGTCAACCAATGTAGAGAGTCTAGATTTTATCCTAGATGCCTTGGGAAATTAGAGAGGGTTTGAGGGAAATGAACATGATCTGCCCAAAATGTAGAGAAGGGATTGGAGGCAGCAAGAGTGACAGGAAGAAGGAGACCATTATAGTAAGGAGATCAGACCAGAGAGGATGGTGTTCTACAACTGAACTACATCCCCGGCCCTTTTATTTTTTTATTTTGAGACAGAGTTTCCCTAAGTTTTCCAGGCTGGCCTAGAACTTGTGATCCTCCTGCCTCCGCCTCCCCAGTCACTGTGGATTACAGGCATGCACCACCACACCTGGCTCTCCTAAATTCTTTTAAGATTGTGATCAGGACTACCAATCTTTCTAGAAACACTGCACTGTATTCAGACATACAACTGACAAAGTTACCAGCTCCCTGAGGTCATTATCATATTCTGAGGGCTCAAGATAGCACCTGATGCATCGCAAATGTTCAATGACTTCCTGTCACTTGGATAAATGCTGCTCCCTACCTAACTGCTACACCTCCAGCCTATTTCTTCAGCCTTACCTCTAGCTTTCTCTATGAGCCTTTCAACTTCTGTTGAAAGATATCAATTCTCTATCCCCCAAATACACTGTGTCCTTATCTGGCCTCCTCCTCCTTCTCCAGACTAAAGTGCTTCCACTCCCTATTGTATAGGTTTTTTTAGTTGTAGATGCACACAATGCCTTTCATTTTATTTATTTTTTTATGTAGTGCTGATGATCAAACCCAGTGCCTCACTCATACTAGGCAAGCACTCTGCCACTGAGCTATAGTCCCAGCCCTTGTATAGTTTGTATTCTGATGCTAGTAAATGATATGCAGATTGCTGCCCTGACCCAACTATTTCTCACCTGCATGTTTTACTGTTGCAGTCCCTTCCCACAGAAGGGCTTCTCCTGCATCTCTTTCCCCTATTGCTTAGCTAACCTCTGAGCACATTTTCTTGTACCTCTGTGCCCTTTCTAGTTAGGCTCCAGGAAATTGGTAGTGATGAATATGCACCTGCTTCATGCCCTATTTTAGTCAGCTTTTGTGTCACTGTGACCAAAATACCTGACAAGAGCAACTTAGAGGAAGAGAAATTTATTTGGGGCTCATGGATCTCAGTCCATAGATGCCAACTCCATTGCTCTGGGATGAAGGTGAGGCAGCACATCATGGGGGAAGGGCCCAGCAGGAAAAAAAAAAACTGGTGCCTTTATAGTGGCATCAGGAAGCAGAAAAAAAGGAGGGTGGAAGGGCAGCAGGGAAGACGTACACTTCCAGGACACAACCCCAGTGACTCTCCTCCCCAAGCCATGTCCCACCTGCCTACAGTTACCACCCAGTAGGCCCATTCAAAGTAGGATGGACTGATTAGGTTACAGCTCTCACGCTCCAATCATCTCACCTTCAAACATTCCCGTATTAACACAAGAGCTTTTGGGGGACACCTCGTATTGAAACCATAACACCCTCCTTGAACTATGATCTAGCAAGGAATACAGATATTGAACCGTGTATGTCAGACAAGTGGGAATTTCAATACCCATCCTCAGTAACAGAGAACTACTAAATCAGTAGATATAGAAGAGGGACTGGGGGTGTAGCTCAGTGGTCAAGCACTTTCCTGGTATGTGTGAGACCCTGGGTTCAATTCCAAGTACTGCAAAAATATGTATATAGAGAAGAACTGAACAACATCATCCACCAGCAAGATCCAACTGATATTTATAGAACCCTCCACCCAATAACTACAGAATACACTTGGTCCTTTGTATCCTTGGTTTCCCCATCTATAGATCAACCAACTGTGGCTCAAAAATATTTGGGAAAAATTGCATCTGTACAAAACATGTACTTTTTCTTGCCATTATTCCCTGTGCAATACAGTATAGCAACTATTTACACAGCTTTTACATTGTATTAACTATTATATGTCATCAAGAGTTCATTTAAAGTATACCACAGTGTAGGTTGTGCACAAATACTATACCATTTTGTGTAAAGGGAATCAGCATTGTGTCAGTCAGCTTTCTGTCACTGTGACAAAATACCTGAGGTAACTTAAAAGGAAGAAAGGTTTATTTTGACTTAAGGTTTCAGAGGTTGCAGTCCGTAATCACTTGGTCAAGTTGCTTTTGAACCTGGCAGTTGCTTTTTGGCAAGGCAAAGCACCAAGGTAGGGAACACATGGCAGAGAAGGTCTGATCACCTCATGGCAGCTAGGAAGCAGGGGGAGGTTCCAATATCTCTCTTCAAAGGCATGCCCCCTCCAGTGACCTCACTTCCTTCCACGAGTCCCCACCTCCTAAATGTTGCACCACCTATCAATAGGGCCAGAAGCTGGTGACCAAGCCTTTAGCACATGGCCTTTGGGAGACATGGTGTAGTGCTGTGGTATGGTTGGTGGGCAGCAGGAGCCACTTTTTTACTTCCTGTCTCTCCACTCTCCTCCCTAAATCCATGTTAAAACTATAATCATTTACACCAACAGAGGCTGGTTTATTTTCCTGTCCCAGGGGACAAAGATTCATTCTTTCTTTTTTTTTCTTAGTGTATTTTAAATATATAGAATAATGGAATTCATTGTGGCATATTTACCCATGGTTGTAATAAACTTTGATCACACCTACCCCCATTATCCTCCAGTCCCAACTCCCCCTAAGAATCTCCCTGCTGCTCATCCTCTCTTGACTGTGCCCATCCTTGCACTAGGCCATCCCAGGATATGCAATAGAGAAGAGAATGTATTCCTGTACCATAAGGAAAAAAACTGTTTAGACAACACCTTTCTTCTGAGCATGGTAAGCCTGTTCCATGCCCTGACTCTCCAAATTGCTCTAGAAGCACTTACTGCCATCAGATATGAGTGGTGGGGCTTGAAAGTCCCCATACTACAATTTTGGGCCATACTTTTATGAGCCTGGGAAGAAGCAGAGAAATGTGATGTTTGTAAGTGCAGAGTGGGGGTATCAGAAGCTTGGACTCCTCAAGTTGACACAAATTGGCATAGAGGAGTAAAGACTAGAGGTGTAGGGTTAACTGATGGACTAATCATAGCAGTAGACTTTGGAGACAAGAATGATTTCAAAGTCCCTTCTTTGGTCTCCTGTGCTTTAGGGTTTATTAGTGTCCAAAAACTGGAGGCCCTGACCAGAACAATCTCAAGGCTTTGGAAATACTTTTTGGAATCACTTTCTTCTACCTGCATGGCATATATGCAGGTTAAAGAGGCAGATTGCCCAAGTTCAAAAGCTGGCATTGCCTTGTTTTGTGATCTTGGATAATTCACTTAAACTCTCTGAGATCCCATTTCCCCATTGGAAAATCAGGATGCTATTAACCACCTCACAGGATTGCTTAAGGATAAAATGGGATATCATGTGCCAAGTACCTGTCATATCATGTTAAAAGTTAACAGTTATCAGGGCTGGGATTGTAGCTCAGTGGCAGACCTCTGGCCAAGCATGTGTGAGGCACTGGGTTTGATTCTCAGCACCACATATAAATGAATAAAATAAAGGTCAATGGACAACTAAAACAATATTTTAAAAAAACAGTTAACAGCCAGGTGTGGTGGCACACGCCTGTAATCCAAGCGACTCGGGAGGCTGAGCCAGGAGGATCGCGAGTTCAAAGCCAGCCTCAGCAACTTAGCGAGGCCCTAAGCAACTCAGTGAGATCCTGTCTCTAAATAAAATACAAAATAGGGCTGGGGATGTGGCTCAGTGGCTGAGTGTCCCTGAGTTCAATCCCTGGTTCCAAAAAAAAAAAACAAAAACAGTTAACAGTTATCAAATACTATTACCAGTAACCAAACCATTTGTCAATTTAAATCCCTTCTCTGCCCCAACCACTTATTATCTTACCTCTTATGGCTACAAACACTTCTTCAGACTTCTTTATAGTCTCTCAAATAAATAGTTTTAAACAAGACTAGCCAAAATATCAATGCTTGGAGCCGTGAAAGGATTAATTTGTTTTCTAATGTGAATGGTTTTATTTGGTACTATATTAAGTACCTGCAAGTTGCTATGACAAAATACCTCAGAAATAAAGGGAAGATAGGTTTTCTTGGCTCACAGTTTCAAGGGTATCAATCCATGATCACTTGGCTCTATTGTTTCTGGGCTGGTGGCAAAGCAGAACATCATGGCAGAAGGGTGTGGTGGAGGAAGGCTGTCCACTTCCTGGTGGTCAGGAAATAGAAGGGGACAGGGATCCTAATATCCCCTTCTAGGGGACACCCCCAATGAGCTATTTCCTCCAACTAGACTCCACCTCCTAAAGTTTTCAACACCTCCCAATCGTGCCACCAGCTGCAGACCAACCCTCAACACATGAGCCTTTGGGGGAACATTTAAGATGCAAATCATAGCACTAAGTACATATGAAAGGGCAGAGAAAAAATAAACCAGATTTTAAAGTTTATATCATAATGCAGACAAGGATTAAACACTGAAATGGACTGAAAATCAATGTAATCAAAACTGAAACTAGAAAGCACATTATACTAACAATAGTTGTATCTAAGTGATAAGGCTATTGTTGTATTTTTTCTTTTTTCTAAATATCTGAATTTTTCAACTTTTTATAATGAACCTATTTACTAATACTCATTTTTAAGATCATAATTAAATAGAAAAGAAAAACCAACATAAGTGATGTTTCAAATGTCAATCTGAATGTTCAATCACAGTGCAAAATAAGCTAGTTACAGCTTCAAAAAATTAACTAGTTTAATTCATGCTGTTTGTTCACTGAGAGTTAATTTAATATACTTATCCTAGAAAATAATGCATTATTCAGTTTAATCAATATTCATTTGTTCTTTGCATAATCATATTTGCAAAAGCATTTATTAACAATGTGCCTGCAGACTCACAGGGAAAGACCTTGCTATAAGTAGAATAAAAATTTTGAAGTAAAAGGAAAACAAATGAATTTATCAACATTAGACAAAACGATTGATTCAAATATGCTGCAAGTTTTCATTTAAAATGCAGCCAGGACTCTTTTGTATATGTGTTTTCATTGGAAACAGCAATAGATACACTGTCAAATTAATGAATATCATGTTAATTTGAGAGGAAATTAAATCTGATTATTGAATACTTGGCCTATTGATGCGTGTAACACTGGCTCTATTTACATACCCTCAATTGACTGAAACAGTCAATACTATTGATATTTGCAAATATTTGTTGTTGTATAGCTAACAAATACATATTTTTCCATTTTAATCTGAATGCTTAGCATTACATAAACAGACAAAAACAGACTTTTCAAATATCATGACTTGAAAAATGTCACCTTTGGGGAATAAAGGTAAGTTTCCTATGAATGAATCCTATTTGCATTGCTAAGATTTTTCTTTAAGAATATTTTTAAGTCGGGTATTGTGGTGCATACCTAAAATCCCTGCTACATGGGAGACTCAGGAGGCAGGAGGACCACAAATGTGAGGCCAGCCTGGGCAATTTAATGAGACCCTATCTAAAAACAAAAAATAAAAAGGACTGGGTGTGGAACTCAGTAGTAGAGTGCCCCTGGGTGCCAATCCCCAGTATTACAAAAAAAGAAGAAAGAGAAGGAGTTTTTCATCCTCCTCTTTCTCCTCCTCTTTCTTTTAGATTATGATTTCTATTTCTCATTAAGTTTTTGTAATTTTTCGGATCTCAGACTTTCAAGAAAAAATGGGAAACTGGATATAGACAATTGCTGATTAGTCTCTATAAAGCTGTTCAGAGCAGTACATCCTTTGGATAAATGGGCAGTTTTACAGTGGTACCTGCATTTTCATTTTGTTTGTTTAGGTGTTTTTCTCCCAGTATGGGGATTGAACCCAGTGGTGCTCTACCACTGAGCCTCACCCCCAGTCCTATCTATTTTTCATTTTAGATACAGTCTTCCTAAGTTGCTCAGGTTGTCTTCAAACTTGCCATCCTCCTGCCTCAATTTCCTGAGTTACTGGAATTACAGGTGTGCACTACCATGTCAGGCTGTTTAGGGTTTTGGTTTTTTCTTTTTAGCTAAAATATAGTTGCAATTTTTTAAAAACATAGCAACCAATTAAAGCTATTTTTAACTGACTTAGAAGTTTCCAGGAAAATACAGCTTGTGGCATAGCTTGAAGAAGGCTAGTGTAAACACTAAACAGAGATATAATACCTTTTTTTCACTTCCAGATTGGAGAACTAACCCTAAAGAATTTAATATGTTACTTCTCATGATATGCAACTTAAGCATCATTTTTTATCATCCCAGGAAAAGTGTCTAAAGACTTACACTCCATTATTAGCCAGGAATAACTATATGAACATGCCTACTACTAAGATGGTACCCCACAAATGACGGCAGAATGAAAAGTAATATTAACAACATTTTAAGAAATTGTGAGCAGGGCATGGTGGCACCCATCTGGAATCCCACCCATCCACTTGGGAGGTTGAACCAGGAGTCCAAGCCCAGAATGAGCAATATAGCAAGACCTTGTGAAAGAGACAGACAGAGACAGAGACAGAGAAACAGAGATAGATGGAAGAGGAGGAGGGAAGAAAAATGTGGTATATAGATACATATACACCATAGAATTCTATTTAGACATAAAAATTCTGTCATTTGTGGCAATATGGATGGAACTGGAGCCCATTATGCCAAGTAAAATAAGCCACACACAGACAAAATACTGCATGATCTCATTCATATACAGAAGCTAAAAAAATTGATCTCATAGAAGTTGAGAGTAGAACAGTGGGACCAGAGACCAGGGAGAGTATTTGGGAGGGTGACTAGGGAGAGGTCGGTTAATGACAAAAAATTACAGATAGAAAGGAAAGATGTCTAGTGTTCTATAGCACAGTATGGTGACTATAGTTAATAATTTATTACATATTTAAAAGAGCTAGATGAAAGGATTTTGAATGTTCTCACCACAAAGAACATGATAAATGTTTGAGGTGGTGGTGTGTTCATTATCCTGATTTGATCATTACACATTGTATACATGTATTGAAATATCCCACCATATCCCATAAATGTGTATAGATATTTTATTCAATTAAATTTTTAAAATGTTTAAAACTAAGGAAATATTAATCATCAGAATGGCTGTGAATAACTTCCAAATATAGGTGGATCCCAAGACTGGGATCCTAATTAGAATAAAATACTATTCCATGCTTGTATAAATATATCAAAACAGATTCTGCTGTCTTGTATAACTACAAAGTACAAATAAAAATTTAAAAAAAACAAATACAAGTGGATACCATACAAACCAAACTCATTGGGCAGAATATACCTACAGAAGTAACAAATTATGGTAATCATCCTTCAGCCAGCATCCGATGCCTCAACTGTGCAGAAAGATTAAAGGGACTTCTCCAGACTGAACTTAAAAGAGCATTGAGCAAACATTGCAACTACTGGCAACCTTGAACAGGACGATTAAATAAATAAACAGTTAAGAGATTTCCTATACGATAAACCCCTTTACAGAAGGGGCAGCTAAATGCTTTGAGTTTTCAAAGAAAATATTTATCCAGGGAGAGGTGAGCAATGGAATACATTTAACAACTGAAGCAACACTTAGGATGTGCCTCCTTCTTTAGATGTAATCAGAGAAGTATTTCTAATCATTTACTATAAAAGTATCATTTGTCTTAAAATATGTGATTTTGGGAAGACTTCTCACTTCTTTTTAATTTTTGGTTAAAGAAAGGAAACTTTTCTCACATTCTCCACTATGATTTCTATTACTTCTTAGTAGCCAGAGAATCCTCAGGAAAACAGCTATAACTTTATGGTAGAGGTTGATGAAGGAAATATGGTTTAATTTACAAAACCAGGAATCAGAGCCAACATTTTTGGAAGGCATCCATCTGTGCCCCAAGTGGCTGAGTCCCAACAGTTTGGGCTGCTCTCCAAAGGCAGCTACTGGACCACATCTCTGTTTACTGCGGTCAATGCCAGATCAATCATTTTTGTCAATTGGCAGGGCGACAATGATTTCTCAAAGCCTGAAGATCATATTCAAATTTAAATGTAGACACAGGCATTCCTTGAAGTAAAGGAGAGATTTTATTTAAATATCCTGTCAGATTAGTACAGGTCCAAGTCCAATGGACAGTTGTTTACAATTCAATCGCAAGACCTAGGATGGTGATTTTTCTTATTAGATATACAAGACTATCTTATAGATGCCCATGAATCACAACAAATCCTTCTTGATCAAAGACACTATTGTGTGCTTATTTATTTATTTGTTTATTTATTTATTGTGGTGCTGGGAATGGAGCCCATGCCCTCACAAATACAAAGCAAGTGTTCTACCACTGAGTTACAACCCCATCCAGGGACACGATCTCTTGCGCAGGGGAGACTGGATCTCTTACGCAGGGGAGAGCTTTCCCAGTTGAGGGGGAACTTGTATTGGGGTGGGATGTGAGAAGGATCATCTCAGAGAAAAACACTCCCACAGGACCCAGAAGTAGTTACTCAGGTGCCAGCAAACTCACCTAACAATCCATCTGGAGACTCCAGAGAGCCTCAGCTGAATAAACGAAGTTGTGCTGTCTTTACAGAAAGGGATAAAGAAACCAAAAACAACAAAACAAAACACTCTCCCAAATCCAAGAAAAAACAACAAGTTTTATAAGGGACTCCACCAAGGAATGTACTCCTTGCCACCCAGAGGGGTTTTAAGTTTTTCACTCTTCCAACAGTTTCTTGCCAAACTGAAAAACTACCATGTTCTATTTGCAAATACACTTGTTAAACAAAGGTATCTTTCAGACTAATTACCTTGTGATTGAACAGTTGCTATGGTACTGCCATTGTATGCAAAGGTAAGGAGACAGCCATACCTCCTTCTGCCTCTAGCTGGTCTCAATATGATGTTTTATTTAGTAAGATTTGGTATTTCCCGCCCACTCCTCTCTCACCAATACTGAAATGCTACACTTTCGCACCTGTACATCTCTAATAAGGCTGCGTGTATTTTCTTTCCTCTCTCCACACTTTTAAAAAGTATTTTTTTAGTTGTAGTTGGACACGATACCTGTATTTTGTTGATTTATTTATATGTGGTGCTGAGAATCGAACCCGGGGCCTCACACATGCTAGGGAAGTGCTCTACCACTGAGCCACAACCCCAGCTCTCTTTCCACATTTTAATTGGTGCATTATATTTGTACAGAATGGTGGGATTTGTTGTTATATATTAGTGCATGCACAAAACTTAGCAATAAAATTTGACCAATATAATTCTCCAGTATTTTCCCCTTTCTTTCCACTCTTCCCTTTCCATGGTCCCTTTCCTCCACTGCACTGATAAGGCTGCATTCCTTAAGTGGGTTGGCTATGGTGCTCAGTAATGTAAAGTCATATAATAATTTTATGGTCTAGTCATGCAAAGAAGCTGTGTCCAAAATCCTATCGATCTAATAAGAGAAATACACCTGTGTTCATATTAAACCACTTAAAATTCTTTTCAGTACGAAAACTTTCAAAATACACAAAAGTAGAGAAAATAATAGTGGAGCCCCATTGACCCCCTCACCCAGGAATAACAGTTATTGTTTTTCCATACTTGCTTCATCTATTCACCTCTTACCTGCTCTGGGTTGCATTACCTTAAAGCAAATGCTAGAATCATATCCCCTAACCCGTGTGTACTTCAGATTCCTTTCTAAAAGATATGGACATGCTGAGCATGGTGGCATACACCTGTAATCCCAGTTACTCAGGAGGCTGAGGTAAAATGATTGAGAGTTCAAGGCCAGCCCTGGCAATTTAACAAGACTACTTCAAAATTGAAATTTTGAAAAAGGGCTGGGGGATGTAGCTCACTGATAGAGCCCTTGCCTAGCATGTGCAAGGCTCTGGCTTCAACCCCGAATGCTGAAATAAAAAAGGATATAGACATTTCTTAGATCACCAAAATGTCATATTCATAGCTCACACAACGAATGATCATTCTTTGTCATCACATAATACCCTGTTCATCTTGACATTTCCCAGATTTTCTCAAAAATCCAAACCACTCAATTTAATCATTCCTCTACAGAAGCAAGTAGGAACATTGGGTTAGCGCTCCTTAGCAAATTTTTTATACAGAACAACCCCACAAGTCTATACCCTAGGGCCCCACACTTGGTGGGGATTCAGTCAATGTTTGTTGAATCTGGCCTTTCTCTTATTCGAGGAAAGAAATCAAAAGTGACACAAGGAAAGGCAGTTTTACCAGGGCAGCTGCAGCTCTCAGGACTGAAGCCCGAGAAAGCTGCTATTGATTTCTGTAGCCTCCTGCCCAAGTGTGGTAATGCTCCTAGTGAATATTGAAGGCATATTGAAAAGGCCACCTTCCTGGCTGTCTGTGCTCTCTGTTCACTGTATGCATCTGCACTTAATTGAGAGGCATGGAATTATTTGGCTGATTAAAGAATCAACTAACCCAAATTGAGTGGCTTTGTCTCCTTTTTCATTTGATTCCGCTAGAAAAGATTACAAAAATGCATTTCCCCTCCCCCCTGAAGGTGCAAAAATCTCAAATACATGCCAGCTAACTGTTCTCTCCTATGACTAATTGATGTTTTGCACTCACAGCCTTGAAAAGTAATCTTTTCCATGCCCGGTGTTGGTTGTAATGAGATATATTATGCTGACAGCTTGAGCCCTTGCAAAGGTATGGAGCTCAGCATGTAAATAATTGTGCCTGCAATTTTAAAATTTGATATAAATGGTGCACTGTTCAGGGCGAAGGCTATGCTTGCCAGCACTTGGCCAGCTGTGCCCCAAGGTACAGCTCAGCCACTGTTTGGCCCCACTAGCCATTAACCAGCCATGTAAAAACTGGGGCTGCTGTGTAAGTGCCTGGCAAATGGGAATTAGTCAACAAATGTTTGTAGAATAAATGAATGAGTACACAAAGAAATCAGTTTTAAAGGAGGAAAAGTTTATTTCTCATCAAAAAAAGAAAAGTGAATCAAACCGTCCCAGACAAGCCCACAGGAGACTGACAGAGCTCCATCCCTTGTGCGGTGACCATAGGCTATTGGCTGACTCACACTGGCTAGCTACAGGGTGCAAATGAAATCCTGCATTTTCAAATGGGTATTTAATGTGTTTTTTCCTCAAAAGATCTGGTCATCTCCCTAGCATTCACTAATTAGTATTTTTAACTCTAGAGAGGAAAGTAAAAAATCGTAGTCAAAAAATATTTCTCTAATGCCGTAAAGAACAATGTTTCTGTTCAGAAAAACATGAAAACAGTTCAGCTCAAGTGGTACCATTGGGTACCCCTGTGGGCGGAGGGTTAAGGCAGAAGCTACTGAACTCGGCGCAGAGGTCTGTCTGTATGACAGCTCTTAAACCATGCCCACCCGTTGACCTGGAAATTCCACTTACAGAACTATATCCCAAGGAAATAATCCAAAAAGTAAAACATGATATTATAAGGATAGTTATAATGAAGTTATTTACAGTAGGGGGAAATAGGATATCAGTCAAATGCCCAACAAAAAGGAGACTGCTAAGCCAAGAATATCATGTCAACTCTGGTGCACTGCACAGCCATTAGCACATCAAGCAGGTGGTTTGTTTCAATGTGTGCAAATGTTTGCATGAAATAATGTTAATTGGAAAAAGAACACAAAGCATCATGTGCCCAGTGATTACAACTCTGTGAAGATGTACCTAGTATTTTGAAAAGGGTCAGGCGTCAAGAGTGATGTAAACAGAGCTGTAGTTTCACTGAATTCTTTTTCTGCATTGTGGCTAGCAATTTAAATGTATAATGCCTAAGAAGGGAGGGACAAAGGAAGGAGGGAGGGGAGAAAGAAAGGAAGGAGGGGAAAAGGGAGGGAGGGAGATAGAGAAACTGCTGACTGCCAACTGGGGCTGCCAGGAAAATATTCCTTCATTCACAGACATTTATGGATTAAGACCACCAGAGAGAAATACAAGTGGGAAATCAGAAAGACCCAGGAACATCTAAATGAGAGTCTATAGGTCTAACAGAAAGTCGAAATTCATTTGGAGTGAGATCCTTTCTGAATGCCTTGCAGCATTGGATCAACAATGGGAAGCCATAATGACCAAGATGCGCTCAGACTCCTACAGGGAAAGACAACTTCCTGGGGCCAGCAATGTCTGCTCCTTAGCAAACCACTTTTCAAGTGATGATGTCATCATTAAGGAAAAAATCACCATCTGCAGAATTCACCATCGCCCAGCAGAAAACAGCATGCCAAAACCTTTAGAATTGATTTCTGTGCATTTGTAGCACACCCTCCACATTCTGTGGCCTCAATTAATCACTAATGAAAATTAGAAAGCATTAGTTTTGGATTGTATTTGCAGCACGACCCCTGCAACTGAAGGGGGGAGGGACTTGGAAAATAAGTAAAATCATTGCCCTAGGACTTAGTCCTGAGGTTCACTGTAGGATATCTTCAAAGATTTTTTTTTTATCTTTTGTCCAGGTTAAAATTAGCTTCCATTGTTGCTGATTTTTTCTCAATATTTCTTACAAATGCAATTATAATTAAGAGGTAAGAATAAAATGTGCTTCAGAAGAAAGAGTGTTACACACCTCTATTGGAGCACTTAAAATATTACAGGACTGAGTTGAGGGGGCAAATCCCCTTAAAGTTATTTTAGGTATCAAGATACCCAATATCAACATGAAAGTTGGAAAGAAGCCAAAGGTGGTGACAGGCAACATACATGTGTTTGGTCTGAAATTTGCAGAGACTACAGGAAAATGGCGGCTGCCTATATTGTATTTCTGTGAACCAGATATATGTAAAACAGCCACCCTTTGTGAAGTGGTTAATATGCCACCTCAGCCTTAAAAGCACGTACCCTTCCCAGCTGACTCTCTGACATTTATGCTGATATTGAAGTTGCAAAGTCAAATATTAAGAAGCCATATTTTTCTCCAAGGGAGAATATTTACCAGTTTAATTAAAGAGTGTGTCCCTCTTCTTTGCAACCCCCTCTCATCCCTCCCCTCTAGCCTCCTGGGGAATAGAAAAAATTCTGGTGCCATGAGAAACCTAGAGCTCCATGGGGCCTAAATGCTTTGACCGTGTTTGTGAACATGGGATCTATTTCAAGAGAAGAGACTGGGTTGTTGTTTTTCTCTTAAGCTACTGTTTGAGGTTCATATGGTGTTGAACAAATAGTGATTCAATGCATTTGTGATTTTTTTAACTGAGGGAATAAGGAAGGAAGTAGACATTGCTTACTGCCCTTTTCCGAAACAAGATACTGATTTTTTATTCTCTATCCTTTGTCTCTACCTCCTCCCATACTCTCTCAGATTCTAAAGTTCATCATCATAACACTTTCATGTGTACCCGTTCTCAACTACAAAATGGAGATAATACTTCTTGTTCTATTCCCATTTTAGGGTTCTTATAAGGATAAAATGAACTCCAGTATGTGAGAGTTGAGAGGGTTTTGAAAATGTTGAAAACCCTCTACCATTGACAGTGACAGCTGTCACCATCTTTCCCTTGAAATATAGATAGTAAGTCACAAGTAGAGTGCTGAGGTAGATCATTTCTAAATTTTGGTCTCAATTTGCAATAAACGCAAATATTTTTCTAATAAATTTAACCCATGTTCTTCTAAGGTTTGTTTATTAGACAGGTTCTCCCACTGTTCCCAAATTGGCCACTCTTTAAGTTTTGGTTCAGCTCTGTGCATCAGAGGTGTAGAAAATGCTTAAGGTAGCCCCCAAGTCAGCTTAGGTAAAGAGGAGGGATGGACAGTAGCTTTGTCAGGAGGAAATGGATAACAGACTGTTCCATTACTTTCAGAGAGATGTATCTGAGTATAAATCTTTATTCCAAATATTATTTGAAATATTCTTCAGAAAGTGCTGGGGCCATTTGTAATTAAGATCATGACCTCAAAGTGGCTGCTACTGACTTGCTAAGGTATATCAATTACCCAAAGCTGTGTAAATCATTCACAGGCAAAATGAAATGTTAGGCCTGCTTGGTAAGGCTCTGTCCAAAGACCTAGGTAAGGCTTTATTCAAAATGAATGACTGGGTTGTCTGGCGTCCCACATTCATGAATAGATTGCACCCATTGAGTGGGGGTTGGGGGTCCCCATGGTACTCAAGTGGTGACTTCCATCTCTTGGAGAGTACAGAGGATGTTATCTCACCTTCACACATTTTCCATCCATCCCTTAAATCTGCCCTCTCTATACCTACAATAGACTGCAGAACAGTCACTAAATGGGCATTTTGAAATGTCTCAGTTGGATGCCACGTGTTTCATAGCATTCCTTTCTTTGGATCCAGCAGTTCATGCAATTTCGCATTTTATATTCAATCTTTATAAAAGCGAATGGAAAGGAAAACAGTGAAGAATAAAAGTGTTGATACTAGTGAAAAGAAGCTCAGGCCTTTTAAATGTAGCATGATTAGGATAATGATGGAAATCATTACATGGTCTAAAATTAGGGACTTAGTCTTTAGATTTCGTTTTTTGGGCCTAGATCACTAGGGGATTAATTTTGAGGGAAAAGGGCAATTAGGGAACATGTACAAAATGTTATAAATGATCTGGGTGTTTCAATAAAATCTTTTAGGTTTGTTTTTTTTTTTTTTTTTTTTTGCAGTGCTGGGGATTGAACCCAGGGCCTTGTGCTTGCAGGGCAAGCACTCTACCCACTGATCTATATCTCCAGCCCAAAATCTTTTAGTTTTCTGAGAATGGAACACCCCCAACCTATCCCATATCATGTCAAATAATTTCCCATACATGTAAACCTATACATGTGTTTTTAGGACTTCACTATATATGAAAACTGGAGGACCATGTATACACCAGGAATTGTGGTACCAGCCACAATCTAGCCAGATTCTGTCTGTCTCATGGTCAAAAATGTTTCAGTCCTTAAATTATCACTATATGGAATGCTCTTTGTGTTAGCTCTCCATCTCTGTGGCCACAATACCTGACAAAACAACTTAAGAGGAGGAAAGACTTATTTTGACTCACAGCTTCAGAAAATTTAGTTCATGGTTGACTGAATCCAAGGCAGAACCATCATGGCAAAAGAGCGTGACAGAGGGAAGTTGCCCTGCTCACAGCAATCAGTAAGGAGGGGACAGGAGGAGGACTAGGAAGATGATAAACTCTTTCAAGGCACACCCCCAGAGACCTACTTCCTCCAGTTAGGTCCCAACTCCCACTTGTCTGTTGAGCTATCAGTGGATTAATCCATTTGATGGATTGATGGATTAATCCACTGATGAGGTCAGAGCCATCATGATCAAACTGTTGCCTAGAAGCTCCACCTCTGAACCTGGCTACATTGGGGACCATGCTTTCAACACATAGTTTTGAAGACATAACAGATCCAAACCATAACACTTGTCCTCTTTCTTTTCAGATTGAATTTCTATATAACATTCCAACCCTACTAGGTAAGCTGCCTTGACCACACAAGGTTTTATCACACATCACTTTTCTGAAGAGCTCCCACAGCAAAAGTTAGTTCTTAAAGATGTACTCGCTTATAAATTTAATGATTCTGTACCATTGATCTACCTGTCTATTTTGGTGCCAATACCATGCTGGTTTTGTTACTATTGCTCTGTAGTATAGTTGAAGGTCTGGTATTGTGATACCACCTGTTTCGCTCTTCTTGCTAAGAATTGCTTTAGCTATTCTGGGTCTCTTATTCCTCCAAATGAATTTCATGATTGCTTGCTCTATTTCTATGAGGTCCGTCATTGGGATTTGAATTGGAATTGCATTGAATTTGTATAGTGCTTTTGGTAGTATGGTCATTCTGACAATATTAATTCTGTCTATCCAAGAACATGGGAGATCTTTCCATCTTCTAAGGTTTTGTTTAATTTCTTTCTTTAGTGTTCTGTAGTTCTCGGGTATCTCATACTTGACAAAGGAGCCAAAAACATACAATTGAGAAAAGATAGCCTCTTCAACAAATGGTGCTGGGAAAACGGGAAATCCACATGGAGCACATTGAAACTAAAACCCTATCTCTCACCCTGCACAAAATTCAACTCAAAATGGATCAAGGACCTAGGAATTAGACCAGAGACCCTGCACCTAACAGAAGAGAAAATAGGTCCAAATCTCCATCACATTGGCCTAGGACCAGATTTCCTTAACATGACCCCCAAAGCACAAGAAATAAAAGAAGGAATCAATGATTGGGATAGAGTGAAACTAAAAAGCTTTTTCTCAGCAAAGGAAACAATCAGCAATGTGAAGAGAGAGCCGTCAGACTGGGAGAAAATCTTTGCCACACACACTTCAGATAGAGCACTAATCTCCACAATCTACAAAGTGCTCAAAAATCTTTACACCAAGAACACTAATAACCCAATCAATAAATGGGCTCAATGGATAAAAATGGGATGAATGGCTAAAGAAACTGTGGTATATATACACAATGGAATATTACTCAGCCATAAAGAAGAATAAAATTATGGCATTTGCAGGTAAATGGATGATGTTGGAGACTGTTATGCTAAGTGAGATCAGCCAATCCCAAAAATCCAAAGGCCGAATGGTCTCTCTGATAAATGAATGATGATGCACAATGCGGGGTGGAAGGGTGGCAAGAATGGAGGAAGGATAGATAGCATAGAGGGAAGGGAGGGGTGGGGGGGTAATAATAACACAATGTGTGACAGACATCATTGCCCTGTGTACATGTATGAATGCACAGATGGGGTGACTCTACTTTGTGTACAACCAGAGAAACAATAGCTATACTCCATTTGTGTTCAACGGATCAAAATTAAATGAATAAAAAAATAATAAATAAATAAATAAATAAATAAATAAATAAATGAAGTATTTTAAAACAGGGCTGGGGATGTGGCTCAGTGGTTGAGCACCCCTGGGTTTAATTCCTGGCACCAAAATAAATAAATAAAATAAGAAAAAAGAAAGTCCCCATTGCATCATGTCCTGTGTGAACTCATAGATGATGTTTGGTGAACTACAGGCTGAATCCTGCTTGTGACTTGTTTTGCAAATAAAGTTTTATTGGAACACAGCAAAAAAAAGAGAAATTTAATGATTGCTTTGTGTTTCAGTCTTATCTATACAACTAAATCACAAGCCCTCTCAGGCAAAAATGTATCTGTTGTGGGGCACAGTGGTACATATCTGTAATTCCAGTGACTCTGGAAGCTAAGACAGGAGGACTGCACATTAGAGGCCAGCCTGGGCAACTTAGTGAGACCCTGTCTCAAAATAAAAAGTCAGGGGGACTCTAGGGATGTAGCTCAGTGATAGAGTGCTTGCCTAGTATGTGTGAAGCATCCTCAGTACTATAAAGAAAAGAATGTATCTCTTGCCACTTCTATGTGCCTCACATTACAGAGTGTGGAGCTGAGTATTATAACAGGCTGATTTGTGTCCACCTAAAATTCTTATGTTCAAGTACCAATTCCTAATACCTCAGAATATAACCATATTTGTAAAAACGGTTCAAAAGAGGCGATCAAGTTAAAACGAGGCTGGTAGGGTGGGTCTCTAATCTAATCTGACAGGGGCCCTTTAAAAAGACATAGAAACATCAAGGGATGTCATGGGCAGAGGTAGAGGCAGCAAGCAAGCAGCCATCTACAAGCTTAAGAGAGGAGGCCTCACCAGAAACCAACCTGCTAGCACATTGATCTTGAACTTCCAGCCTCCAGAACTGTAAGAAAATTAATTTCTGTCATTTAAGCCATTCAGCTTATCAGATAATGCTATGATGGCTCTAGCAAACTACTGCAGCCACATAGTAGGAACTTTATAAATACTCCTAGGTTGTCTTTTTGGAGGAAAGGGAGAATAAACAGTAAAAAGAACCCTATTAAGTGTAGTAACACTGCTAAGAGAGAAATTAAAAGTATCATGAACCTAAATAACAATATTAACTAATTAGAAATTAGACTACCATGTTTGGATACAAGATGTTCCCCCAAAACTCTTGTGTTAATGCAGGACTATTCAGCTATGAAATGATTGGATTGTGAGACCTATAACCTAATAAGTCCATCCTAGCTTGAATGGACTGACTGGGTGGGGTGTGGCTGGAGGAGGTGGCTCACAAGGGGTGGGTCCTGGAAGGGTACATCTTCTCTGTGGCCTCTCCCTCTGCCTTGGCTTCCTGGAAGCCAGGAGGAGAAACAGATTTCTTCACCACACCCTTTCACCATGAGGTTAGACTAGCAAGAGTTGCTAGTCTCCACACCTGAAGGTCATCATACAAAACAAACTAACAATTCAATATGTATTATGTGCCAGGCACCATTATTTTGAAAGTAGTTTGCATTGATTAATTTTGGATTAATCTATTTAATTTGTACCTCACTGTGAAGGAAGTACTATTATTATCCCCATTTTGCAGAGAAGGAAATTGAGACCTGGAGAGGTTACATGACTTGCCCATGTGCACAGCTAGGGAATAGAAGAACCAGGCTGCAAATGTGGACAGTCTGACTTTAGGGAAAGTATTTTTACATCGACTTAATACTATACTGTACCTAATACTGAACTTTTTTGAGGCATAGTATGCATAGCCCATAAAAGACATAATTTTAAATATACAACGCCTTAGTTTTCAAACTCTTTGCATTTTGTCAGAAATGGAATATTTTGCTTCACTCGTACTTAGCTCATCAAAGTGTTATTACATAAAACCTATTTCATATTTAAAGATACATTGGTCCTTCCCTGTAAGAGACTTTCAAAGAAATAGTAATTGTATTTAGCCAAATGTAAAGAGCATCTGACCCCTGCTAATTTGAGTTCTCTTCAGTACTTCTAGCTACTAATTTTCAAGTGACTTAAAAAAAAAAATCTGACAAAGGATGAAATTTAATCCCAGCAATTGGATTTCTAAACAGATTGTCCAGTGAGAATGAGGCAATAAATGTATCTTGAGAAGATCACTGTTAAATTTGGCCAAAGGAAACTGATAACAACTTGGAAGAATCCAGCAGATTTAACAATTTAAAGCCTTGCTGTCATCACTTAGGCACTAAAACACAAAGTTAAGACGTGAAAAAGCTCCTCTAATAGTGGAAGCACACCTCTCTTGGTTCAATTTTGAGCTGATCATGGAGTGTCTGAGTTGCAAGGAAACAAAGTGAAAAAGGTGTCAGAAACTTTTCCAGTTCCTAACTGCCCTCAGAAGCATTGAGCCTCTGCTCAAACACTTGATTGAGATCTCATTAACTGTCTTGACAGCCCAAGAGAAGTCTTAATCATGAGAACCCTTCCTTCTATACAAACCTGTTCCCACTAATTTGTCCCAGTAATTTGTCCTTTCACTGCCTTCGAGAACTATCTAGAAAACAATCAACTCCCTTCCCATTTCAGACTTTCTCTGTTATTTGAAGACAGCTCACACATCTCCAAACTATGTTGGCAATTTTTTCATTTTTTTATGACAAGATTTTGAATCCCTACATCACAGTAGGAATTCTCTGTGCATAGTTGTCAAAAATTGCTCTTACAATATGTCATCCAGAACTAAACACAGCCTTCTAAATGTAATCTAATCGGTGCATATTCCACCTGGTTGTACCACACACAATTGCCATTTTGGTAGGTTAAAAATAGTCAGATATCAGCTGCTTCGATTGGTCAACCTCTATATTTCTATTAACAAAACCAAAGATAACACCAAAATTAACATTTGGGCAGCAACATCTTTCTATTGACAAATATGAGAGTCAACTGTTATGGTGTGGCTACAAGATGTTCCCAAAATTCTTTTGTTCACAAAAGCTCTGTGTTAATGCAGGAACATTCAGAGGTAAAATGATTGGACTGTGAGAGCTGTAACCTAATCAGCCCTTCCTACTTTGTATGGACTCACTGGGTGGTAACTGTAGGCAGGTGGCACATATCTGGAGGAGGTATTTCACTGGGGGTGTGCCCTGGAAGGGTACATCTTCCCTGTGGCCTCTGCCTCTCCCTCTGCTTCCTGGCTGTCATGGGGAAGCCATGCCCTTCCACCATGATGTTCTGCCTCATCTTGGACCCAGAGCAAAGGAGTTGTCTGACCATGGATTAGAACTTCTGAAACCATGAGCCAAAATAAGCTTTTCCTCCTCTGAGTTGGTCTTGTAAAGGTATTTTGCTCAAAGCAAGAGAAAGGTGACTAACACAAGTCAACTGAATGTTATAGCTCTTTTGTTGTTGTTGTTGTTGTTGTTGTTGTTCTATACATCTCTGTTAATACCACATTCCACCTACTGTTGAAATTATGCAGTTGTTTATTTAGACCCAGGCCCTCACTTTACATTTATTTAAGGGAATATTCAAAGAAGCCTCCAGAACTTTTGGTTCCATCATCCAGAATATAATGGGGCTGGGGATATAGCTCAGTTGGTAGAGTGCTTGCTTCACATGCACAAGGCCCTGGGTTCAATCCCCAGCACTGCAAAAACAAACCAAAACAGAATATAGACTCTCCCTCATCTTTTTTTAAAAATTTTCATTAGTTGTTAATGGACATTTATTTTATTTATTTATTTATATGTGGTGCTGAGAATCAAACCCAGTGCCTCACAGATGCTGGGCAAGTGCTCTACCACTGAGCCACAATCCCAGCCCCTCCCTCATCTTTGCATCATTGCTAACCACATTATCATGACATCAAAATCTTAGCACAAGTTGGCACTAATGGGGGTGGTCATCATTGGCTAAGGAAAGAAACTAAGGAGCAGAGATCTTGATAGTAAGCTACCCTCTGTATCAGGAAAATACCTAAGTTACTTTGTACTTATTCCATTAAGTCTAAATCAAAGTTAAAAGTTCTTCCTCTCCTTTCCTTCTCTGTGGCCTCTTCACCTTAAGCACCACACATACCTCAACATGGTCCATAAAAATCAAAGCAACAATCATGCTATTTAAAGAACTTCACCCAGAGGCCCAGTGCCCATTTCTAGGTACTTGCATTTGGAATTTGGTTACTGTCTCCAGAACTGCTCATGCTCTCTCTCTCGGAAGTGCTCTTTAGCTCCCTCTTATAAAATTGCTATAGTTGAACCCAGTGCAACCTCTAAGATCTCCAGCAGAGCCCGACCTCTTACTGGTCCCTGTCTTGTACACTACCCTGCCAGCCCCATTATCTGCCTGGCCAAGCTGTTTTGTGTGGGAATGCAGTTTCATTTCCCAAAATCTTGCTTGAGGCAGAACTATCCCCAATACCTGAGGGATTTAGCATTTTACTTTAGGGGACTTAGAACTGTTGTATATGGAACCATGTCAGGCAACTTTCTTCCTTCTGGTTGTCAGGTCCCACTGCATTGTCAAACATATTCCCCATCTTTGCATTGATGCCAAGAAGTCTGTCGCTGACAATTCATTCGTTTGACTTAACATTTCCCCTGTTAAGCTGTAGTTTCTTCACAGAGAGGTCAGCCATAGATTTTATAACAATGCCATGCTGTGTTCTCTGACAACAGTTGAGGGAGGAAGGGGGAAAGAGGAGGGGGGTGGTCAGGAAACCTAAAGAAGCCAGTAACTTCGGATTTGTAGTTTAAGTAAATGCAAATAAATGTTATTTCATCTAACTTCCTTTAATACAAACAACAAATACTTAAATAGTGTTTGCCTCACACCAGCCCTATCAGGCAGGTAGAAGTGTTAGCCCTTTTTGCACATGGGAAAACTAAGACCCTGAGAAGTTAGGTAATCTGCCCAAAGTTGTACAGCTAAGTAAGGAATAGACCTACAGGAAGTTTGACCACAGGGTTCAAGTTCATAACCATGACTTCATAGTACCACTGGCTACATTGTCTTATTCTCTCAAAGAATCTTTCCTACCAGTAGTCAGAATAGTCCACAGAGTTCAGACATCAATAGAAGAGCCCACTGTAGCAGCTCTTTGGCAGGTTCTTTGGACCCCTCAAATATGGAGGCCTATTGTCCCCATCAGGGGCATTCTGATAGGCACATGGCAAACTTAATGGATGGATAGCAGATTTAGATTTGACTCATTAATTTTTCTGTAAAGATCATTGTTATTTGAGTAATAGTGTACAGTTTCTTAAGCCAGAATGGTTCTGTCTTTATAGGAAAACAGCTTTTGTTGTCAATTGAATAGAAACAAAATTGGATGTTTTGTTTAGATGAGCAAATGAGCCCACAGACAAACTTAACTACATCAGGGAATCTTAAAACTAGATGGGACCTCAAAGAGTTACCTGGACCAGCAATCCATAAAACATGGAACTTATCTCTAAGCTCCAGTCCATATACATCACCAGCAAGCAGTAGTCTATCTAAACCACTTTCAAGAATGGAGAACTCCATTCCTCTCTTACCCCCCATCCCCCCAATCAGATTTTGTATTATCATCATTTATTAGGGAAAAAATTCAGCCTTTTTGGGGGGATTGGCTTGTTTCACTTAGCATAATCTCCAATTCCATCCATTTGTCTGCAAATGCCATACTATTATTCTTCTTTATGGCTGAGTAGTATTCCATTCTGTGTGTGTGTATATATATATATATACACACATATATATATATGCCACAGCTTCTTTATCCATTCATCTGTTGAAGGGCATCTAGGTTGGTTCCACAGTCTAGCTATTGTGAATTGAGCTGCTATGAACATTGATGTG
This sequence comes from Glaucomys volans, assembly GCA_020662805.1. NCBI lineage: Eukaryota > Metazoa > Chordata > Mammalia > Rodentia > Sciuridae > Glaucomys > Glaucomys volans. The sequence continues at coordinate 205,209 of JAJEJO010000092.1, read as the reverse complement.
GCTGCATCACTGTAGTATGCTGATTTTAAGTCCTTTGGGTATAGGCCAAGGAGTGGGAAATGAAAAGTGGTGGAATGAGAGAGACATCATTACCTTATGTACATGTATGATTAACAGTAATGATATGAATGTACATCATGCACAACCATGGAAATGAAAATTTGTGCCCCATATGTGTACAATGAATCAAAATGAAGTCTTAAAAAAAGAAAAAATAAATGTATTTGTAGAAAAAAAGAATTAGGAACACCTCAAAACAAAACAAAAAAAGAAAGAAACAACTTAGAAACTTAAATCTCTAAAAAAAAATGGGGCACTCACTACCTCCCAGAGCTGCCTCTTCTGTCACATGCAATTCAGTTCAGGTGAATAAGAATAGATTTTGTCCCTGTCAGAAGCTCAAGTGGCTGAGACTAGAAAATTCTCAGTACCTCTAACAGACTCTATGTCCCTGAGAGGTTACTGACATTCAAAAGGAAAAAGAACTCAAGACTTATCTTGGGCAAGAATAATGAAACCATAGGCTAGTTAAATGAGAAATCCCACATTCCTCTTGGAGTTAACTGATCAGGTTAATTGATCAGGTTGCAGGGGAGTTTCTGAACTGAGACTTTGGGACATCTCCACTCTATTCCACAGCCCTTTGCCTGGGCTCTGGATTCCCCTAGGGATGGCACTCCTAGAGTGAGATTGAGAAAGGATAGCAGATAAGAATATTCTTGAAGTTCAGCCTTAAATCCTAGGTTCTCTGTGGGACAGAGCTGGGAGCTACAAGCCAGGCAAGCCAGCAGGCAGAAAAGAACCTCTCTCTGCACCAGCAAACACAATCCAATGCTCCAAGGAGAACAGGTAACAATGCAGAAAAAATTGTCACAGACCCAACAAAGAAAGAAACTAGACATCAGCCCCCTCTTAGAGGTCTCAGCACCCTAAAAGTCATGCTACATAATGCCTTTAATAATAATATTGAACACTTATTCTGTGCCAGGCCTCATGCCTCATACTTTATATGCATGATCTCTTTAATCTCCACAACATCACTGAGAAATAGATGTTATCATTGTCCTTCCTTTTCTGATTCACAGAGGTTAGGTAATATGCCCAAGGATACACAGTTGGTGAATAACAAAGCCAGAATTCTAAGAAGAGCTAGAACCCAGGCTTCAATGACTCCAGAATCCATCTGCTAACCACTTGATCATGTCACCTGTCTTAATGAGGTAGGATAAAGTCTCCTTATGCTTCTAAAAAGACCGTGAGTCAATGCTATCCATTGCCCCCATTTAGCTAAAATGGTAGCTCTACTACCATTAAATGTTTTTGCTTCTCTCACAATGTTTGAGATTCTAAGGATAGTATTTAGGTCTTCCTCAACCTGATCACAGCCTACCTTCCACATCTATTTTCTATTACGTGCATCATCTACCATGCCCTACCTACCCCCTTCCTCTTATGTTCCAAACTATGCTGATTGACTTGCCATTCTCTGAAAACACTTACAATATTTCCTTTGCTTGGAAATCCCTTCCTTAAGCATCCTTCTTCTTTCCTTCATAATGTTTTTCATGCCCTCTGTGTTAGTTATTCCTTCAAGAGTGTCTCAGTCCTATGTTCATATAAGAATACACAACCAGTGTAACTCCACATCATGTACAACCACAAGAATTGGATCCTAATTAACATAAGTCATACTCCATGTATGTATATAATGTGTCAGAATACATTCTACTGTCATGGATATCTAAAAAGAACAAATTTTAAAAACATGAGTTTTTTTAAAGACAAGTGGGCATCTCAGTCCGACCAGAGAACTCTGGGAACACAAAGGAACTTATTGAACAAATGGCAATCATAATTTGAGACCTAGGCATTCAAAGAGAGGCTCGTGGAAAGTGCAAGCCTTCCCAATTGGTCCCCTAAGCTTTCTTTTGTTCACTTCTATGACTAAATTAAGGGAGTTAAAGGTTTAGAAATTGCTCAGGCTCTAGGTACTGTCTCTAGCAGGTCTTGGCCATACCAGTAAGAGCAATCCAGATAGGAGAGGAAAATGAGCCTGAGAAAGGCTCCAAGAACTATGACAATTTTGTCTCATTAACTTGCAAATGTTCTTATCAGTTATTTTACTTCCTCTGTGGTTGTCCCTATTTAAAAAGCCTCAGTCTTTCCCCCAGTGTTCTCAAAACCAAACTTTCAAAATAATTTAGGAGAGTTAACAGCAACTCTTCCAGGTTAGGTTGCATGTGAAAATTCAGATGAATCACAAAAAAAAATGTAGTGTTGACAAAAAGAAGCTGCACATAGAAGAATTGATCCAGTATAGTTTCATGTAATGAATTCAAGAAGATGTAAAACTTATCTATGGTTTGTGGTGTGAGAATAGTGGTTAGCTTTGTAGGAGGTGTTGAGTAGACTGACACATTGAGAAAACCTGGTGAAAATTTATCTTGGTGTGGGTAGTGGCTAGTTACATGGATGTATAGATGTATAAAAGTTTATTGAGCTGTACACTTGAAGTTGGTGTGCTTCACTGTATGTGTGTTATACTTCAATTAAGATAAATAAAACTTGACTCTTCCCTCAATTTCCCCCAAATCAAACTTCCAAAATCTTCAAAGTCATTTTCCTGTGTGCCTTTTGAAGACAACCATTATCTCTAATCCCCCCCAAAAAATTACTCCAAAGATGAACAATAGTTTCTGTTTTGGATCTACACACTGTTCGAAACATATTCATCCAAGATGATTTAAAGATCTTGATCCAGAAGGTAAGGATAGCAGAAAACATTGAGTTCCACAGGGACTCCAACAGAGGGTAAGTCATAAATTTAACTCTGATAAAAGCAGGTGACCTTTCAAAAACACAATTTCCTGGTTCTCTTCCAATCCTACCCATCCTGAAGCCCAGCTAAAATATCACCATTTTTACAATGCATTCACTGGTTTCTTTTGTTACCCACACGCTAAGACAAAAGTAATCCCAACTGGTTAGTAACAGTGCCTTGATTAGTGCCTTGCTACCCAAAATGTGATTTGTAGACTAATAGCATATCTATTACCTGGGACCTTGTTAAAAATAGAGAATCAATGGCTCCCATCCAAGACTTACTGAATCGGAACCTGCATTTAACTTGATTCCAATGTGATTTGAGTTTTAGTCCATTTTCCGTTGCCATTAAAAAATGCCCAAAACCAGGAAATTTATAAAGAATACAGGTCTAGGTTGGTAAATTCAAGAGCATGACACTAGTATCTGGTGAGAGCCTTCTTATTGCATCATATGATGGTGGAGGTTATCACATTTCAAGACAAAGCAAGTGTGCTAACTTGAGTATCTCTCTCTTCCTCTTCTTATGAAGACACTAATGACATCATAGAGGCTCCATCTTTATGACCTCATCTAATATTAATTACATTCCCAAAATTCCAACTCCAAATTCCATTAATGTATGACCAAGAAGATAAAGTTTCCAACACATGAAATTTTGGAAGACATTCAAACCAAAGCAACTCATACATATATTAAAGATTAAGAAATGATTTAATGCCAGGCGTGGTTGCGCACGCCTGTAATCCCAGCAATTCGGGAGGCTGAGGCAGGGGATCGCGAGTTCAAAGTCAGCCTCAGCAATTTAGCGAGGCCCTAAGCAACTCAGTGAGACCCTGTCTCTAAATAAAATACAAAATAGGGCTGGGGATGTGACTCAGTGGCCGAGTGCCCCTGACTTCAATCCCCGGTTCCAAAAAAAAGAAATGATTTAAGACAGCCCTTAGTCAAATTTAAAGGTGCTTCCAAATCACCAGAAGCAATCCTTAGGATTTCAATCCTGGGTTCTGCCCCAGAGATTATAATGTAAAAGTGCTAGGGCCAGAATTATGTAACTAGACTTGTTTTGAATGTTTACAGGAAAGGTGGCTCAAACTTGAAATACACTTGCTAACTGACAACAACACCACAGACACCATTTTTGAGAAGTTTATTGAACAGGTGTCACTTATAATATCTATCATAAAAAATGCAGAAAATGTAAGTCCTAGACCTTCCCAATCAGGACTCAAAACTGCCCTTTACTCATAGCTTGGTGACCCCAGGAAATCCTATGTCAAGTGCTCATCTGTTCTGTTTCCAGCATTTTCCATCTATCTCAAATAGGAGAAAACCTAAGTAGCCCAAGATTTCAAGGTTTTTGATATAGAGACTATTTCCATCTAGGTTGAATATCAAGTGCCCACTGCAAGCAAATCAGGTCCAAAAGGAGTCAAAGGACACTGTCACCTGTCACTGTGAACCAAACCTCCCTGAAAAACTGCAACCACCAGTACCTAAAAGCTTCTGCCATACTTGGCATCCTGGAGCTCGAAAATAATGGAAAGACTCAGCAGGTAATTGTTATCACAATATTAGCACCTATTTATGTGTAACATTTAGATGTTCCATCTATAGTTGATATCAAATAAAGAATTTCACAAAGCACCCAACTGAAATGGCCAGTTACCAGATTGAAAAAATTAAATCAGACACAAATATCCAGAATTGGTAAGGGATAGAGAAGGAGATGCTCACACAGAGTTGGAGAGAGAATAAATCATGAGACACTTTGTAGAAGGCATTTTGGGATACATATCCTGAAAAGAAGTTGCTGAAGTGGGGTATTTGGGGTCTCTTGGGGAAATTCAGCTGAAATGACCTAAAACCTGATTATGAACACACTCTCTACCTTTTTATCAATTATTTTGACTAAAATTATAAAGAATGAGGACACTAATTGGTGGTGAAAGTATGAGTAAATGGGCACTTGTATGTACTGTTGAAATTAATACATTCTTTTTTTTATATTTTTAAATTTACTTATTGATTCATTGAACACAAATGGAGTACAGCTATTGTTTCACTGGTTGAACACAAAGTAGAGTCACACCATCAGTGCGTTCATGCATGTACACAGGGCAATGGTATCTGTCACATATTCTGTTATTATTTTTACCCCCACCCGCCCCCACCCCTCCATTCCCTCTATGCTATCTATCCTTCCTCCATTCTTGCCACCCTTCCCCCCCGCATTATGCATCATCATTCACTTATCAGAGAGACCATTCGGCTTTTGGATTTTTGAGATTGGCTGATCTCACTTAGCATAACAGTCTCCAACATCATCCATTTACCTACAAATGCCATAATTTTATTCTTCTTTATGGCTGAGTAATATTCCATTGTGTATATATACCACAGTTTCTTTGTCCATTCATCTACTGAAGGGCATCTAGGTTGATTCCATAATCTAGCTATTGTGAATTGAGCAGCTATGAACATTGATGTGGCTGCATCGCTGTAGCAATCTGATTTTAAGTCCTTTGGGTATAGGCCAAGGAGTGGGATAGCAGGGTCAAATGGTGGATCCATTCCAAGTTTTCTAAGGTATCTCCACACTGCTTTCCAGAGTGGCTGCACCAACTTGCACTCCCACCAGCAATGGATGAGTGTACCCTTTTCCCCACATCCTCACCAACACCTGTTGTTGCCTGTGTTCTTAATAAAAGACATTCTAATTGGGGTAAGATGAAATCTTAAGGTGGTTTTGATTTGCATTTCTCTTATAACGAGTGATGTTGAACATTTTTTCATAAATCTGTTGATTGCTTGTAGATCTTCCTCTGTAAAGTGTCTGTTCATTTCCTTGGCCCATTTATTGATTGGGTTATTGGTGTTCTTGGTGTAAAGATTTTTGAGTACTTGGTAGATTCTGGAGATTAGTGCTCTGTCTGAAGTGTGTGTGGCAAAGATTTTCTCCCACTCTGAAGGCTCTCTCTTCACATTGCTGATTGTTTCCTTTGCTGAGAAGAAGCTTTTTAGTTTGACTCTATCCCAATCATTGATTCCTGCTTTTATTTCTTGCGCTTTGGGAGTCATGTTAAGGAAATCTGGTCCTAGGCCAACATGATGAAGATTTGGACCTATTTTCTCTTCTATTAGGTACAGAGTCTCTGGTCTGATTTCTAGGTCCTTGATCCACTTTGAGTTGAGTTTTGTACAGGGTGAGAGATATGGGTTTACTTTCATTTTGCTGCATATGGATTTCCAGTTTTCCCAGCACCATTTGTTGAAGAGGCTGTCTTTTCTCCATTGCATGTTTTTGCCTCCTTTGTCAAGTATGAGATACCTGTATTTATTTGGGTTTGTCTCTGTGTCCTCTATTCTGTACCATTGTTCTACCTGTCTATTTTGGTATCAATACCATGCTGTCTTTGTCACTATTGCTCTGTAGTATAGTTGGAGGTCTGGTATTGTGAAACCCCCTGCTTCACTCTTCTTGCTAAGGATAGCTTTAGCAATTCTGGGTCTCTTATTCCTCCAAATGAATTTCATGATTGTTTGCTCTATTTCTATGAGGTCCATCATTGGGATTTTAATTGGAATTGCATTGAATTTGTATAGCACTTTTGGAAGTATGGTCATTTTGACAATATTAATTCTGCCTATCCAAGAACAGGGGAGATCTTTCCATCTTCTCAGATGCTCTTTAACTTCTTTCTTTAGTGTTCTGTAGTTCTCAGTGTAGATGTCTTTCACATCTTTTGTTAGATTGATTCCCAAGTATTTTATTTTATTTTTTGAGGTTAATGTGAATGGGGTAGTTTTCCTAATTTCTCTCTCAGAGGATGCATCACTTACGAATAAAAATGCATTAGATTTATGAGCATTAATTTTATATCCTGCTACTTTACTGAATTCATTAATGAGTTCCAGAAGTTTTCTGGTGGAATTCTTAGGATCTTCTAAATAGAGAATCATGTCATCAGCAAATAGGGATAGTTTGATCTCTTCTTTTCCTATTCGTATTCCTCTAATTTCTTTGGTCTGTCTAATTGCTCTGGCTAGAGTTTCAAGAACAATGTTGAATAGTAGTGGTGAAAGAGAGCATCCCTGCCTTGTTCCAGTTCTCAGGGGGAATGCTTTCAATTTTTCTCCATTTAGAATGATGTTAGCTGTGGGCTTGGCATAAATAGCCTTTACAATGTTAAGGAATGTTCCCACTATCCCTATTTTTTCTAGTGTTTTGAGCATGAAGGTGTGCTGTATTTTATCAAATGGTTTCTCTGCGTCTATTGAAATAATCATGTGGTTCTTGACCTTAAGTCTGTTGATGTGGTGAATTACATTGATTGATTTCCGGATGTTGAACCAACCTTGCATCCCTGGGATGAAACCCACTTGATCATGGTGCACTATCTTTTTAATATGCTTTTGTATGCGATTCGCTAAAATTTTGTTAAGAATTTTTGCATCAATGTTCATTAGAGATATGGGTCTGAAATTTTCTTTCCTTGATGTGTCCTTCTCTGGTTTTGGTATCAGGGTGATATTAGCTTCATAGAATGAGTTTGGAAGGGTTCCCTCCTCCTCTATTTCGTGAAATACTTTGAGGAGTATTGGAAAGAGCTCTTCTTTGAAGGTCTTGTAGAACTCGGCTGTGAATCCATCTGGTCCCGGGCTTTTCTTTGTTGGTAGGCTTTTGATGACTTCCTCTATTTCATTGCTTGAAATTGATCTATTTAAGTTGTGTATGTCCTCCAGATTCAGTTTGGGTGGCTCATATGCCTCTAGGAACCTGTTGATGTCTTCCAGGTTTTCTATTTTGTTGGAGTATAAATTTTCAAAGTAGTTTCTTATTATGTTTTGTATTTCAATTGTGTCTGTTGTAATATTTCCATTTCCATCACGAATTTTAGTAATTTGGAGTTTCTCTCTCCTTCTCTTTGTTAGTGTGGCTAAGGGTTTATCAATTTTGTTTATTTTTTCAAAGAACCAACTTTTTGTTTCATCAATTTTTTGAATTGTTTCTTTTGTTTCAATTTCGTTGATTTCAGCTCTGATTTTGATTATTTCCTGTCTTCTACTACTTTTGGTGATGATCTGTTTCTCTTTTTCTAGGGCTTTAAGCTGTAATGTGAGGTCATTGATTTGTTGACTTTTCATTCTTTTATTAAATGCACTCTCTGCAATGAACTTTCCTCTTAGCACTGCTTTCATAGTATCCCAGAGATTTCGATATGTTGTATCTTTATTCTCGTTGACCTCTAAGAATCTTTTAATTTCCCCCCTAATGTCTTCTGTTATCCATGTATCATTCAATAGCATATTATTTAATCTCCAGGTCTTGGAGTAGTTTCTGTTTCTAACTTTCTCGTTGATGTCTAATTTCATTCCATTATGATCTGATAGTACACAAGGTAGTATCTCTGTTTTTGTATTTGTTCAGAGTAGCTTTGTGGCATAACATATGGTCTATTTTAGAGAAGGAACCATGAGCTGCTGAGAAGAAAGTGTATTCGCTTTTTGATGGATGGAATATTCTATATATGTCCGTTAAGTCCAAATTAGTGATTGTGTCATTGAGTCCTATAGTTTCTTTGTTCAATTTTTGTTTGGAAGATCTATCCAACGGTGAGAGAGGAGTGTTAAAGTCTCCGAGTATTATTGTGTTTTGGTCTATTTGATTCCTGAAATTGAGAAGGATCTGATTGACATACATGGATGCACCATTGTTTGGTGCATAAATATTTATGATTGTTATGTCTTGCTGATTTATGCTTCCTTTAAGCAATATGAAATGTCCTTCTTTATCCCTTCTGACTAACTTTGGTTTGAAGTCTGCTTTATCTGAAATGAGAATGGAAACCCCAGCTTTTTTACTCAGTCCGTGTGCATGGTATGCTTTTTCCCAACCTTTCACCTTTAGTCTGTGGGCATGTTTTTCTATGAGATGAGTCTCTTGAAGGCAGCATATTGTTGGGTCTTTCTTTTTAATCCAGTCTGCCAGTCTATGTCTTTTGATTGATGAGTTTAGGCCATTTA
>JAJEJO010000092.1:105423-195959 GCA_020662805.1 Glaucomys volans | reverse complement strand
ATTTTCTGATAATATTTCCTTGAATAGGTTATTCATACCCTTGGTTTGTATCTCTGTGCCTTCCTCAATCCCGATTACTCTTAAATTTGGTCTTTTCATGAAGTCCCATATTTCTTGGAGTGTTCGTTCATGATTCCTAACCATCTTCTCTGTTTGTTTTACTTTGTTTTCATGATTAAATATTTTGTCTTCATTGTCTGAGGTTCTGTCTTCCAAGTGATCTATTCTGTTAATTATGCTTTCTATTGAGTTTTTAACTTGGTTTATTGTTTCCTTCATTTCCTTGTTTCCTTCAAGAATTTCTGGGGGTTTTTTTCTCAGAATTTCTATCTCTTTATTGAAGTGATTTTTTGCTTCCTGCAATTGCTCTATTAGCTGATTATTCATATCCTGAATCTGCTCTCTCGTCACATCATTCTCTTCTCGGATCACTTCGATTATGAACATTCTGAACTCCCTTTCTGTCATTCCTTCTACCATGCTGTCTTTGGGTTCTCTTGATATATCATCTAGGTTTAATTGGGACACTTTCTTCCCATGTTTTCTCATGGTGCTCGTGTATCTTCCCCTCTGTTGCTTGAGGGGTGCTTGATCAAGCAGTGACCCAAGAAAGGTGCTGTCCCACTACCTCCAGGTTGGGAATGATCAATGCTTCTGGGCAGAGGCAGCCTAGTGTTGATAGACAATTAGATACAGCAAGGTGGTAGACTCTGGGCCTGGGTGTGGGCCTGGGCACTAGATCAAGTTGGGGTGGTGTCACAGAACTGTGCTCAGTGATGGAGACACTGGGCTTGAGAGTCCAGGCTGACCTGAACTCCTCGCTGGGGGTTCAGGCGGTGGCAGGTGGTTGCTCTCTCCTAGGGACTCTGTAAGCTGGCGCCAAAGGCCCTAAGCTCCCCGCCGGAGTCAGAAATCCCAGAGGCTCCCGGCCGGACCTCTCCAGACGCCGCTGGAGGCCCCAGGAAGCTGGAGATGGGCCCTCTCTGCCAGGGAAGCTGCCAAAATGGCGCAGAGTAGTTCCAACTCCCCGCTGGAGTCAGCGATCCCAGAGGCTCCCGGCCAGACCTCTCCAGAAGTCACGGCGAGGCCCCAGGTAGCCTGAGATGCTCGGTCTCTGCCTGGGAGGTTGCTGGCTGGTGCTGGAGCCGCGACCAGTGACTTCAAAGCCGCTGCTGGGGACCCGCACTCACTTGTTGGCTGGTGCAGACCCAGGTCGGTGGCTCCAAAGCAGCTGCAGGGTCCGGCACTCCCGGATGGTAGCTGCCCGCGTCGGGGCTGAGCCTAGCCCGGCTGAGTTGGTTCTGGAGCGGCACCTGGGGACCCCTTATATGTGCTTTGAATATAAAATCTCGTTGAGAGTCATATTCCTGCTGTTTGAATCCCGAGCAAGTAGGAATCCACGGAGCAAGTAGGAATGCAGCCTTCCTCTAGCCCGCCATCTTGAATCTCCCCCTTAATACATTCTTTCTGGAGGTTATTTGGGAAATAATTATAAAAGTCATTGGCTGGGGATATAGCTCAGTGGTAAAACACTTGACTAGCATGTATATGGCTCTGGGTTCAATTCCCAACATCACAAAAACAATGAGCATTAACATGAGTGTGTATGCTGATCTAGTAACTCCATTAAGTATTTATCTGAAGGAAACAATTTAAATGTATGAACAGATGTCTACACAGGATATTTATCACACTTTTGTTTGTAATAATGACAAATGGAAAAAAACACATAGGCAACAATAAAAGACTAAATAAAAAACTATGAGCCATCTATAGAGTGGGATTCCATGTAGCCATGGAAATGTTATTTCAGTCTATTCTTAGAGATCTACAAAGATGCTCACAGTGTATTTTTAAGTGAAAAAGTGTTGCATGTAGTAGGTTGTATTAATCAGCTTTTCATTGCTGTGACCAACATACCTGACAAAAACAATTTGGAGAAGGACAGATTTATTTTGGCTCATGGTTTCGGAGGTTTCAGTCCAATGTTGAGAGATTCCAGTGCTTTGGACATTAGGTGAAGCAGAGCATCATGATGGAAGGGCATGGAGGAGGAAAACTTCTCAACTCATGGCTGCTAGGAAGTGGAAAGAGAGAGAGGAAAAAAAAGAACCAGGGATAAGACCGAGTCCTCAAGGGCATAGTCTCAGTGACCTACTTCCTCCAATGAGGCCCCACCTTCCCACAGTTTCCACCACCTCCCAATAGACCATTCAAATTAGTCCATCAAGTGAATTGATCTATTGATGAGGTCGGAGCTCTCATGATCCAATACTTTCCCAATCCCCACCTTGAACATTGCTACACTTGAAACCAAGCCTTACAGCATAATTGTGTTTTTTTAAATATCCATACATTTGGATGGATTTGTTATCAAGGGGGGGAAATCCAGTGTGATGATCATGGAAGTATTTAGGGCCTAGAATTAGAGAGACTTTTAAAAATTAATTTTGTTCTTTTACCTTTTCAATTTTTTCAATAATGAACACAAATTTTTAGTAAAATTTTAAAATAGTAATTATTTCAGAAACTAAAGAAAGATCAGCCAAAATAAGTCTTGAAATAGGAACTGTTCTCTTATTATGCTAACATGCTCATCATCAAAGCACATCCTGTTTCACCACATAATCGTTGCCGCCACACAATCATCACACCCTGTTTTTTCAGTCCAAAAACTGGTTTATAACCTTTCATCATGTAATTGTCACATAGTATAATTCCCTTTGTCACACCATTTAAAAGGTAAACAGAGCGACAACAACGTTTTCCCCAGTGGCATATGGATGCACATTTGTCTTCCCAAGTACTGCAAGCTGTGAGACTAGATTCCCAGTGAACTTACATTGTCAACAAAATTCCAAAACCTGCCTGACATAGTTTGTCTAGCATGCTGTGTCACTAAGGGGAAACACATCTTACATGCCTGGCTCTAAGAATGGCACATCAGATAAGAACACAGTGGCACAGAATCTTGGAACACAGATTAAATTTTTTAAGTCCATGCTTCACAACTCTGTAGTATAGCATTACATCCATTGTAATATATAATACACAAATCAGTAACAATTAATGTGTTACTTTATTTTTCAGACCAGAAAAATGTTTGCTAAATTGTCACAGAGAAATGATCAGCATCAATTTGGACTATTCAAAAATATTGCATATTCCCAAGTATTCTATGCATCCTAATCTTGCACCAAAGATAGTTTAGCAACATACTATTTTTAAATAAATCTTTTTTTAAAGGTTTAATTTTTGGCAAAGAAAACTGGCATAAAATCTGACAATTATGTGGTTAAAACAGTAGAGAATATCTAGAATGAAATGCAAAGCAACCACAACTTCTTGAAATGGAACTTACAGTAAATGACTAAGAAATGAAGAGGAAGTGTCATTTATTTTTTAAAAATTGGAAGCTGTACCTTGTCTATTCCCTTTAAAAAGTTCCATTTGTGATCTTTCCTGTTTAGCTACTTGACATATGAGGGCAGGAAAATGAGAGTAAAGTACAGTTAATTGCCTTGTCACATTCTGTGGGCACTCATATTTAGATCCCATTTATACTTAGATGACATGGCTTTCCACCTCACTGAGAGCCCCCATCATCAGATACAATACTTGCTGGGCTGCACCTCAGAGGTCCCAGTCATGGTGGGGTTTATACAACAGGGCAGAAGACAACATGGCCTAATGGACATCTTTGGGCGTCTTCAGAGCTGCTGAGGGGACTTCGTGAAACTGAGTCTCTGAAGTTCACCTGAAGAGCAATAATCCAGGAGTGGAGAGATTTGCTCTCCAAATATGCCTTGAAGTTCTTGGCCCAATGCCATCAGACTAGGGCAATGGAAATCAAATGGCCCCAAAGAGTTTTTTCATCAACCATCAAGCATGACTCCTCTCCTGCCCATTTTCCTACCAAGAATTATGCTTTCTCAACTGCTGGTCATAATACAAGCTTGGATCATAAAATTTCAACCAGCATTTAAAAGAAATATAATGGAGCCAGGTAGGGTGGTGCACACCTGTAATACCAGTAGCTTGAGAGACTGAGGCAAGGAGGATCACCAGTTCAAAGCCAACCTCAGCAACTTAGTGAGGTTCTAAGCAATTCAGTGAGTTGAGAATGTGGCTCAGTGAGTAAGCACTCCAGGTTCAATCCCCAGTAACAAAACAAAATAATAAAAATAAAAAGTAAAAGAAATACAATGGAATAAAAACAGAACAGATTTAGATAAGAATAGGATAATATATGATAGAAAATGCAGAAGTTCCTCCAAGGTAGTAAAAGAGTCATGTGTGTTACTTAACAACAGTGATATAGTCTGAGAAATTTGTTGCTGGGGAATCTCATCATCTTGCAAATGTCATAAAGTGCACTTGCACAAGCTAAGTACAATGTCACTGGGCAATATAATCTTATGGGACCACTGCTGCATATGTGGTCCCTGATTAGCCAAAACTTCATTTTGAGGTGCATGGCTATATGTTGTGTGTGCGCACACACATGCTGGCAGTGATATTAAATGTATTATTCTGGGATTTGGTCTAAAAGTTTGAAAGTTGAAAACTAGAGGTTTTGTGCTTATGCTAATGACCACTATTCTGCTGGGCATTATAACTTGAACCCAGATTTGCTGCCTCTGCTATTATAGACTGATCTGCTTTCTCACTCGAAAATTTTTTAACTGAGCCTGACTTTTTAAAAATACGGTCCTGGCCTAGTACAGGGTGATGGGCACCTGTAATCCCAGCTATTCAGGAAGCTGAAATAGAAGGATCACTTGAGCTAAGGAGTTCAAGAGCAGCCTGGGGACCATAGTGAGAACCCATCCCTTTTCAAACATTTTAAAAATAAGAAATAGGTGCTGTGGCACATGCCTGTAACCCCAGTGACGCAGGAGGCTGAGGCAGGATGATTGCAAGTTCAAGGCCAGCCTCAACAACTTAGCAAGGCCCTAAGCAACTCAGTGAGATCTTCTCAAGTAAAATATAAAAAGGGCTGGGGATGTGACTCAGTGGTAAAGCATGCCTGATTCAATCAATCCCTGGTACCAAAGAGGGAGAGGAAAGACAGGGAGAGAGAGAGGGAGGGAGAGAGAGAGAGAGAGAGAGAGAGAGAGAGAGAGAGAGAGAAAAGAAATAAAAACACAGTCGAAATATTATAGATTTTGTTTCTGAGATGACCTAAAACCTACCTAAAATATCTCTCAAATGCCCATGATAAGTAAGAAATGCTTGGATTTAAGGCGCATTTTCCTTCCACCTATTCATGTGTTTAATAAAACAAAAAAATTACCATTTCATACTATTATAAAATATTCATTCTTTTAAAACAAGATTTAATATTGGTTGTTACTAATAGTATGGTTGGCTTGCAGAAAAGAAATAGGTTTATTAAGTTGCTAGTAGTTTTTTAAAAAGCTAAAGATATAATTGGATCAAGAAGTACAAGAAAAATTAATCTCAACAAAATATCTCCTGGACTCAGTTTCTGAGCAATTGCCCTGTACTCTATAATTATGAATAAAATACCCTTTGAAAAGACCTCATCAGAATCAGAGAGAAATGAGAACAATAGGGTAGGTATTACAAAAGATTGGTTCTTCTCAGATAATTGTTTTTAATAAAATGGTAAAAGTGTAGAAAACACCAGGCAACTATAATTAGGATAATAATCCATTGTTCTACAGGAATATGTACCCTGTTGTCTCTTCTATTGGAAAGCAACAAAGAAATGAAGTAAAGGATGAGTGAATACATTTGAAGGATAGTTATACATTGAACTATGGAGGTCATTAATTAATCTTTCCTTTATGATAGAAGCAGCCAAATAATGAAGAGCAGATGCTGTGCCAAATACAGGATCTGAGAGTGCTCTACTTTTATTTTTACTTATTTATTTATTTGTTTGTTTGTTTATTTATTTATTTATTTATGTGGTACTGTGTGTGGAACTCAGAGCCTTACATATGCTAGGCAAGCACTCCACCACTGAATCACTCCGCCAATGCATGAGAGTGTTCTCCTTTTATTGAGGAGCCCAGGAAGATTTCAGGACTGCTTCTAGATAAGACTATATTCATTTTCAATTTATTTGCTGATGTACAATGTTATCCAGATGCAAAACATTTCCTCTACACTGTTGAGTTCTATTGTCTATAAATAATTATTGATAGATATCAATGATATCTATCAAAAGGAAATATTTTCTTGAGATTAATTGAGTGTCCTAACCTACGATTTGTTTTGAGTTGGAAGAAATTCCAGGAATGGTGGATTCATGAAGTTGGGTCTGAATTTGACCATGACAGTGACAGAAATGTATTTTCAAAACCAGGGACCAGCAGTTTGGGATGTTGCTCGGTTGGTAGAGTGCTTGCCTTGCAAGCACAAGGCCCTGGGTTCAATCCTCAGCACTGCAAAAAAAAGAAAAAGAAAAAAGAAAACACCAGGGACCTAACAAGATACAAGACAGTTAAGTGAAAAGATCTGATTCTCATCATTTTTCAGTTAAAAATAAGGAGTCCCCTGACTGCTCTGGATCAGAGACCAGCTAGAACTTTCCCTGGTACATATAGAAGACCATGCCCTTACCCATCTCAGAGAGACTACCATGACATTTTGACCTATAAGCCTGGAGCAAGAGCCATACTAAGCAAGCTTTAAGAAGAGGTTCTTGCCCAATGGACCATAACATTTCTTCCTTCTCCCCTAAAGCTGTGGATCCTCAAACAGCAGGTCACTTTCCTAGATGCTAACAATCCTGACATGTATAAATTTGGCAGTATCCTTCAGTTGTTAATAGTACCAGCTCTGGAGTAGGACTGTGCAAACTCATATCCTCTGCCAATCATAGCTGTGGGGCCTTAGCAAATACTTTAACTTCTCCAATCCTCAATTTGTTACCCATAAAACATGAGTGAATATAGTGACTACCTCAGGGGCTGTGCTGAGGATCAAAGCATTAGATGTAGGCTGAGTTCTTAGCCCAGAACATAATGAACATCTGATGAACACTAGTTGGTTTTATGATTATCAACTAGTGGGAATGTTCATCTCCCTTCTTTTTCAGCCTAACAGTTGGGTAGTGGATAATAGGAAGTAAGTGACCATCACTAGAAAAGAAGTTACAATTGTAGGTTTTCCAAATAAACATTCTTTGCTTCCTCCTTTCATTAGGTGACTCCTGCCACCCAAGATGTACACAGCACATATTCCTCCATGCATGCCTCATCTGGTGGGAAGCTGAAACTAATTCCAATTCAGTTTATAATGAGGCCCTAAGTTACAGATAGGAGAATGTGTGTGTGCGCATGCATGTGTGTGTGTGTGTGTGTGTGTGTGTGTGTTTGCCAAATAAGTGGATCTTTGCTTTAAGAAGAGTCTTCTGAGCTTTTCTGTCCCTTAGTGTGTTAGATTTCCCTCTATACCTTTCCTACCAAATGGAATCATTTCCATTTGAAAAGTGAACATTTAATCTTCCACTCACTATACCCTGAGGCAGCCAAATTCATCTTTAGCCAAAACTTACCACTCCCAAGTTCTTTTTTATTTTGGTCTGAAATCTGCTGCTTCCTTCTAGTTTCTTCTAAATCCCAGGTTGGTCACCTCAGGGACACGAAGAACATAGAGTATAATAAAGCCAGCTGAAACATATATATCAGGAAAGAAAATAAATTCCTATACCGGTTCTTGGGTTTCCAGGACTTTATATTGGACCTGAATCCCAGTTTGGTCAGTACAACTCCCCTGCCTTTCTCTTGTCCCAAAGAACAGTTTTTTACTTTATTGTTTTCTTTTTTTCATTTATTTTTTTATTTTAGTTCATTGTACACAAATGGAGTACAACTATCATTTTTCTGGTTGTACACAAAGTGGAGTCATACAATTTGCATATTCATATATATACATAGGGTAAAGATGTTTATTTCATTCATTCTATTATCTTTCCTTCCCCGCCCCCTCCCCACCCCTCAGTTTCCTCTATACAATCCATCCCTTCTCCATTCCTCCCGTACCTCCCCCCACCCCCACTATGTGTCATCAACCACTTATAAGAGAAATCATTCAGCCTTTGGTTTTTTGGGATTGGCTTATTTCACTTAACAAGATCTTCTCCAGTTCCATCCATTTACCTGCAAATGTCATAATTTTATTCTTCTTTATGGCTGAGTAATATTCCATTGTGTATATATACCACAGTTCCTTTATCCATTCATCTATTGAAGGGCATCTAGGTTGGTTCCACAATCTAGCTATAGTGAATTGGGCTGCTATAAACATTGATGTGGCTGCATCACTGTAGTATGCTGATTTTAAGTCCTTTGGGTATAGGTCAAGAAGTGGGATAACTGGGTCCAATGGTGGTTCCATTCTGAGTTTTCAAAGGAATCTCCATACCGCTTTCCAGAGTGGCTGCACTTTATTGTTTTCTTGACTACTCTACGTCCAACTTGGATACATAGCATCCTCTCCCTCACCTGAACTGACACTAGTTTTTGTTTTGTTTGTTTGGGTTTTGGGGTGCTGGAGATGGAACCCAGGGCCTTATACATGGTGGGCAAGTGCTCTACCACTGAGTTACATCCCCAGCTTCAAGACTAGACCTTAATTGGTTTACCCTCAGGGAACACAGGTGGTCGTGATTCACACTGAGGTATGACTACTGGCAATTGATAACCTGGAGGCCTTGGAGAGAGGAGCACCACCTCTGCTCTCTTATCCTCACATGCAGTTGCAATTTGGCAGTTTAGACAGAATCATTTATTTAAAGTCTCATGAACTGTCAGAGGTCAGGACATTGTTTTCTCTCAATACAAATTACAATAGATAAAGCACTGTCAGAGATGCTACCAGAGGTATTCTTGTTGCCCTTGTAACTGTCATCTGGGGGATGGTGTGCTGAGACCAGTACCCTAGAAAGGGGGTGAGGGCCTCAAAGCTGTAATGCATGATCATTTCTCCATCACTGTTGAACCTGAAATCCAGTGCCCTGCTGAGGATGAGGGGAACATGAGTGTGTGCACAGGAGTGTTTTGAGGTGGCCAAGAGTATCACTTACATCCATGAACAGCAGCTCTACTTGTGCATTTTATGCTACCAATTTCCTTTTAAACTGAATTTCTTTTGATCATTGTGCATTATATGTAATTTAAATTCCACATTCTGCAAATTTATGAGATCATTTTCGATGCTTAAAAACTACATGTTATTTTCCTGGGTACAGTGGTGCACCGTACCTGTAATCCCAGTGATTCAGGAGACTGAGGCAGGAGGATGGCAAGTTCAAAGCTAGTCTCAGCAACTCAGCAAGGCCCTAAGCAACTCAGTGAGACCCTGTGTCTAAATAAAATAGAAAAAGGGCTGGGTATGTGGGTCATTGATAAAGTCCCTGGATTCAATGCCCAGTACCAAAACAAAACAAAACAAAGCAAAACAAACAAACAAAAAAACATGTTGTCTAGTTTTCCTGTTACTTAACACAATGAAAAGAAGAGTAGTGACCAGTCCACAGCATCAGCTCCTGTCTGTCTTAAGAAGACTCAATCAGTCCATGATAAGTGTCCTTTTTCTTCCCTCTCTGATGTGGAAAGGGAACAAGTTTTCATGCAACTCTGATTTTAAAACAAAACTTTTTGGTTACATAAAATAGTGTTTCTAAATAAGTGTTACTGGACCCAAGTCCATCTGTTTACCACTCAAAACCCAGTACTTGGGAGATGAGAGTTGAGGTGAAGGAAACCTGGGTTATTCAAGGGCAGGCACCCCAAAAAGATGGGAACCTCTTATCCCCCAAAAGACCATATTATGGAAGTCAGGTATCCAAAAGGGCTTCAAGAAGGAGAAGGAAAGGAGGTGCAGGGGGCAACGGGCAGGAAGAATACCTACTGGGTGGGGTCTTCATCATCCAAGGTGCATATGTCCTTTTTCTTCCTTTGGCCAGAACATTGCAATGAACTTTGTCCTCCTAGGGCTGAGTCCTATAATTCTGAAAACAAACATTACTTTTCTGCAAGTTAAACCTCACACTAGTTTATATGCTTTGTGTGAGTTGAGCACAGGACTAGAATAAGGAGAGGCATTGAACATTCTGATGTTATCTGAGAGTCACCAGATGTCCTGAGTTCTGTAAATATAAAGGAAGATTATTTAGCAGTTAACATCTTAGTCATTTAGGTGTGGTTTTTGTTTCATATTTAGAATGCCTGGCTTAGAGGATAAGTCAAAAGATAGCTTGAATTGGGAGTGGCCACTTGTACATAAGCACTCAGCAATTTTTTTTCTCAGCTGAAAAAAGGGATGGAAAGGGAGATTAGAATTTATTGCATCCCCATGATATGCTATATATTTTACTTATATCAGCAGTCAAATTGTGAGGGAACGTTTCATTTGTCTGATAAAATAAAGGAGCATTTTTGTTTCCAAATCTTAAGAAAATGAAATACATTATGAAATTTCAATTTATGCCATAATTTCTCAGGGGCTATTTGGGGGAACACTAGTATTAGTTAAACTTTTTGTTTTATGTTAACTTTAGATTTGTAGAAGAATTTCAAAGATTGCAGAGTTTCCATATATAATTCATTCAGTATCCCTGATGTTAACATCTTGTATTACTATAATACATTTGTCAAGATAAAGAAATTAGCATTAGTACATGTTATAGTTTGGATATGGAATGCCTCCCAAAGGTTCATGTGTTGAAGGTTTCCATCCCCAATGCATTTATATTCAGAGGTGGAGCTTTTAGGAAATGATTGGATCATGAAGGCTCTAATCTCCTCAATAGAATAATTCATTGATGAAGTCCTAATTTGATGGTATTATTGAGAGGTGGTAGAAGCTGTAGGAGATGGGACATAGTTGAAGGGAGTGGGTTCTTGGGGATGTGTCCTTGGGGACTATATCTTCTCCCTGGCCCCTTCCTTGCTGCCTCTCTGCTTCCTGGCTACCATGAGGTGGAAGTTTTCCTCTGCCACATCCTTTCTACCATGAAGTTCTAAGTCATCACAGGCCCAGAAATTATGGAGCCAAAGGACCATGAACTGAAACCTCAGAAACCATGATCCATAATAAATCTTCCTCATTTAAGTTGTTTTTCTTAGGTATTTTATCACAGCAATAAAAAAACTAATTAACAGTATAATACTATTAACTAAACTCCAGACTACTTGGATTTTACCAGGTTTTCCACTAATGTCCTTTTACATTTTTTTTTTTTTTTTTGGTGGTGCTGGGGATTGAACCCAGGGCCTTGTGCTTGAGAGGCAGGCACTCTACCAACTGAGCTATATCCCCAGCCCCACTAATGTCCTTTTATTCTAATAAAAGTTCTTTTATTCCAGACACTAATCAAGATACCACATAGCATTTAGTCACCAAATCTCCTTAGTCTGTAACAATTTCCATGTCTCTCATTGTCTTTCATAACCTTAGCACTAGTTCCACAAGGTATTCTGTGAGAGAAAAACAAACAATTCGGTGGTTAAATTAGGAAATACTAGATAAAACAAAGACTTCTGAGAGTCTAGAAAATATACTAACACATTTTATGAATAGTCAGAAGGTTCCTGGAAGGCAGCATAGTTGGAGAAGGCAAGGAAGTTCCATGCCCTAACCCTAACCCTATACATCTCTTCATCTGTCTACTTTGTAAAATCTTTTATTAAAAACTGGTAAACTTGGGTGTTTCCCTGAGTTTTGTGAGCTGCTCTAGTTAATTAATCAAACCTGAGGAGGTTGTTGTGGGAGCCCTGGTTTATAGTGGTCAGTCAGAAGTTCCAGAGGTCTGGCCTTCAGACTCGCATCTGAGGTGGAGGCCCATCTTGGATTCTGATCCTCCAAGTATGAGAACTGATGCTCTCTCCAGGTAAATAGTGTCATAATTGAATTGAGTAAGAGCATACAGGGCTGGTTCCACTGCTTGCTTGGTGAATGGTGAAAACAATCCTTTACACGCCTGGAGGTCATAAGCTTGTGTGAGAGTGGGAGAAGATAAACTGAGTTTAAATTTGCCTTTTTTCTCATTCATCATCTCCTAAATATTTGATCACAGAGACCATGCTTCACAGAGCCTCTCTTGGGACTAAGCTCTGGCGATCCATAGGGAAATGTTGGTTTATATGATTTTCTTATAGTAATCTTCTACCCGTTCTTCACATCTCTAGTTCGGTACGTGTACCTTCCATTCTCCACTCAACCACTAGAGTGGGTCTTCCATACTACAAAAATGCTCCAAAACCTCTCCTTAGTCTCCCCTCAGCTGCAGGATTTGAACTCAAACTCTTTGATGTGGTCCAAGCCTACCATAAGCTATCTGTAACCCCCTTCTCAGTTGTGGCCACCTTTATCTTCCTGCAGCTCTCTCTAACCCTGCTCCCCAGCCACTCCAGATGCTCAAGTGTCTCCCAAATCTGTCCGTCTCTGGTCTTTTGACACACTCTCTCTCTGCCTTTACACCCTCTTCCTTGGTCTATCAAAACCCATGCCATAAGCTAGTCATGCTGGCACACACCTGTAATCCCAGCAACTCTTGGGGCTGAGGCAGGAGGATCACAAATTTGAGGTCAGCTTTGGTAACTTAGAAAGACCCTGTCTCGAAATGAAAAATAAAATGGGCTGAGGATGTAGCTCAGTCATAAAAGCACTCTTGGTTCAATCCCCAGTACTGGAAAAAGAAAACTACCTCCTGGGACTGGGGGTGTAACTCAGCAGTAGAGTATGTGCTTAGCACATGCAGGACCCTGAATTTCATCCCCTGAACCAAAAAATATACTACCTCTTCTCTGAAATCTTCCTTTCGTCTTTCACTCCCCTAAGCCCAAGTTCAGAATGAATCACTCTGTTTTTGACTCCTCATAATCACTGCAGCCTCTTGTCGTGCCTACTACACTCATCTCATTTTGGCACCTATTACAGTTAGCTTTGTATGTGTGTTCTACCCCAGATTATGAACTCCTTGAAGATGAGAACTGAACCTTGCTTATCATCAATTATTGCTATAGTTTGTATCTTGAATGTTTCCCAAAACTCCTTGTGGCACCATTGGGCAGGGATGGAAACTTTGTGAGATGGGGCCTTATGAGAGGTACTTAGGTCATTTGGGGCATGACCTACAAGGAGATCGCAGAACCCTGGCCTCTTCCTCTTTCCTTCTTTGCTTCCCAGCTGATGAGGTGAGCATCTTTGATCT
This sequence comes from Glaucomys volans, assembly GCA_020662805.1. Taxonomy (NCBI): domain Eukaryota; kingdom Metazoa; phylum Chordata; class Mammalia; order Rodentia; family Sciuridae; genus Glaucomys; species Glaucomys volans. Next base: position 182,767 of record JAJEJO010000092.1, on the reverse strand, counting down.
GCCATGCACTCCCACCATAACATGCTGCCTTGCCACAGGCCCAAAGCAACAGGACCATAATGATCATGGATTGATCATAGTCTAAAACTGTGAGCCAAAATAAACTTTTTTCCCTTTCTAAGTTAATTATCTCAGGTATTTTATTATGGTGACAGAAATCTGGCTGACATAATAGTCCAGCTCCTCATTTTGTGCCTGGTACAAAATAGGAGCCCATTAAATGTTTGACAATTGGCTGAAGTCTACGTTGCTTTCCATTTATAGTCTCTCATATGAGTCTCACAATAACCCCATGGTTACAGTTGAGGAAACTGAGGCACAGATTGGCTAAAACACTTGCCTGGGTGTCACATGGCTAGCAAGTGTAGAGTGAAGTTTCCTGGTCCTAGAAAGCAATTGTGCTCCTTTCAACGTCACCACATGAACTTCTTGTGTAAGTGCACAAGGGAACATGAAACATTACACATCTACCATAGGCTAAATGAAAATTAGGATATAGGGCACCAGGAAATGAATGAAAATAAAGGAACCCTTCTGTTGGAACAGGTAAGAGTGGCATCTTTAATGGACAAAACATCCTGACTGTAAAAGACTATGAGAAGATAAAAGAATCCGAAATGGCTTCGGAGCAGGGATGAGTTGGTGACGACCAGAGGAATATAGCTACTGGTTGTCAAAGATCAGGGAAGCTGGGAAGAGCTGTGTCAAGCTGGAAATCTGTTCGGAGACAGTGATGAAGCCAACACTCTTTGATTGCCTAAAATTGGCTGTGCAGAAATGGATGGCAATGGAGACGTTTGCTGCTGGGGAGAGAATATAGTTTAAATTTAATGAGGACAACTCTAGAAGCCCTGCTGATTCCTGATTGATGAGTACTAAGGAGCCTCACTTAACTTGCAGGCACAGCTGTCTGCACTGAGCTTTGGTGGGTCCTGGGCAGCAGCTAGGCCCACAGGGAAACAGTCCTTGCCTTTTTGCACGTTTGTGCTGTCACCTCCTGGACAGCAAGTGGGTGAAAGAGCAAGCCTGCAGCCCTGCAACCCCCCTAAAGGTTATTTTGTCCAAGCCAAATGTTGCCTATTGAATTCCCAGCAGCCTGATTAGAAAGGATTATTCTGAAGGTCTGTGAAGTATCTAGTAACCAATCTTCCTGAGTTATTTTTGAATAGCTATTGAATGGATAATTTCCATACCCATTATCAAAATGATATGCTGGAGGTGAAATTTAGCTGTATTGTATTTGATCAGTAATTGCAGAAATGTTTCCCTCAGATTCAATGCCTTATTGGCAGCAGGTCTCCCTACAGGCGCAAAAGACTTTGGGATACTTTTTGGTTGACACAAATGCTTTATTATTGCAATATTTTTGTTGCAGTGGGGGGGGATAAGATTTATTTGGGCATCCGAAGATGAACTGAAAGTTTTTTTCACCTCCTGAGAGCAGCATTTGGCAACATTCCAATTTCAACCAGCAATTGCAAGTGAATAATCTCTCTCTGCATCACCTAAGCCTCGGTGCTCCAGAGCAAGAAGGCACCTGTGGCCAGCAAACCCATGACAATAGCCATCCTTGCAGGTCTCTGTTACCAGAAATAAATGGACAAGAAAGTGAAGACTGAGATAGATATCTGACTTATGAGACGATAACTGGATTCCTGAGGTTTACTTCATGCCTCCACATCAGAAGATTCTAGATCAGCTGCTACTGGTAGAAATAAGATGCAGGTCACATAGGTATGTTCATTTTTCCATTTAGTTCTGCTTTTATTTTTCAGTACCAGGGATTGCACCCAGGGGTGCTTAACCACTGAACCACATCCTCAGCCCTTTTTTATATTTATTTAGAGACAGAGTCTCACTGAGATGCTTAGAGTCTCACTAAGTTGCTGAGGCTGGCTTTGAACTTGGGATCCTCCTTCCTCAGCTTCCCAAACTGCTGGGATTACAGGTGTGCACCACCTCGCAGGACTTAGCCCCATTTTATAAAGGTGAAAAGTGATGAGGAATGCAGCTCACTGGTAGAATACTTGCCTAGCATGCACTAGACCCTGGGTTCCATTCTTGGCACACAAAAGCAAACCAAAGAGAGTGAAAAGAAACACTTGGAATTAATTTTAATAATATATTTTATTTAGCCCAATATATCAAAATATTATTTTTCATCAAAAAATCAATATAAAAGTATTAATTAGATAATTGAATCGTTTTTTCATCCTAAAACTTCAAACTCAAGTGTGTATTTTACCCATCTTAATTCTAACTTCCCACATTTCAAGTGCCCAGTCACCGAGTTAATTCATCTACTTGGCATTAAGAACTGTCGTCTGATTTCACTTTTTCACTGAATTAACTGAAGGAGTTGGTATTGTGGCTGGTATGTGGCCAATGGCCACTGCATTGCACAGCACAAGTCTAGCTTGAACCACATGCAGGGCTTCCAATTAGTCCCTGATTTGAACTGGTCCTTCTGGTTTGCTCTGCCCCTAGGTTAGAGAAAACTTAGATTGCTCTCACCTTTTATCTGAAACTCTGTCCCTATTTAATGCTGTTGTTCTATGCAGATGCCACCAAGGTTGTCAAATGCAAAAACCAAAATCACCTGCTGACAGTGAGAGCTAGTTACATTGCACAATAACTTATGCAAAGAAAGGAAAATGCAGCCTCCCACATTGCCCTCATTACTTGCAGCAGGAAAAGAGGGTAGAGACCAGCCAGCTTCAAGTCCACTTGAAGTGCACTAAAATCACCAAGACATCTTATCCCAGATCCCTTTTCAGCATTGGATGCTTTACCTTGGCACAGCTGAGTTTTCCAGCAGTGTTTTTGAACCAAATCCCAGTATAACCCAAACAAAGATGCCTCATTAGATTGCTTATCTACAGCCATAACAGAACTCTAAATTGAATAGTGTTAAAAATTGGTGGGCGAAATTGATTTATCTTTGTTGATATATTTTCGTTACAGAATGATATTGTTATTTTACTTCTCTTTGTTGTGATGTGTTTGGACCCATGGCTGCATATCCTAGGCATTCTGAAAGAATGGTATTACCTGGGGACATTCATAGCCACAGTGTGGGCTACCCTACTTTGGGGAGATATAATTTTGCTGTATCTAGACTGATTTGGCATTTATTCCTCTTCTGTGGGGCACTAAATATTTCACATGTATGAGATTTGTCTCTTTGGTAATATGGCTCAATGACAAGACAAAAATAGTCATTTACATACTAGTCTGTTCCCCTGTCATCCCCACCCAATTTTAGCTAAGCGATGAGGATTTGATGTCATTAATGCTTGTGCACATCACCTGATTCCATGGTACTTCTAAAAAAGCTGTGGTCATGCTTCTGAGACACTGGCAATTGGTATTACTTCTTACTTCCCCTCCTTGAATTGCTTCATTTATGTCTTTGATGTGCTGTGATTAAGGCAATTAATAATGAGTTTCCATACTGAAGCACGAATATGAGCAGGTAAAAACCCCAGTTAACTGGTTGATTTGTCTACTTGGCATCAAGAACTATTGGCTAATTTTTTCCACTGAATTGACTGAAAGAGCTGGTATTTTCACATTCCTTACAATGTTCTTTTCAACTCATTGAGCATTTTACCCAATGCCAACTATGTGCTAATCACTGTGCTAGGTGATGGAAATTAAGTGGAGAATAAGATAAAGTCCCTGACTTCAAGTATCTCAGAGAATAGAGAAGAAGACAGACAAACAAATAGAACAGGCAACTATAAGACACTTCACAGAAGAAGAAATACAATCAACAAATATATGAAAAAATGTTCAACATCCCTAGCAATTAGAGAAATGCAAATCAAAACCACCCTAAGATTTCATCTCACTCCAGTCAGAATGGCAATTATCAAGAATACAAGCAATAAGAGGTGTTGGTGAGGATGTGGGGCAAAAGGTACACTCATACATTGCTGGTGGGACTGCAAATTGGTACAGCCACTCTGGAAAGCAGTATGGAGATTCCTCAGAAAACTTGGAATGGGACCACCATTTGACTCAGATATCCCACTCCATGGTTTATACCCAAAGGACTTAAAATCAGCATACTACAATGACATAGCCATATCAATGCTTACGGCAGCTCAATTCACAATAGCTAAACTATGGAACCAACCTAGGTGCCCTTCAACGGATGAATGGATAAATAAAATGTAATATATATACACACTGGAATATTGTTCAGCCTTAAAAAAGATTGAGATTATGGCATTTGCCAGTAAATGGATGGAGCTAGAGAATATCATGCTAAGCAAAATAAACCAAACCAAAAATAATCAAAAGCCAAATGTTTTCTCTGATATGGGGATGCTGATCTATAATGGGGGGTGCTAGGGAAGAATGAGGAGCTTTCAATTGTGCAAAGGGGAGTGAGGGATGGGGGAGGGCATGGGGAGGGAAGGACAGTGGAATGAGATGGACATCATTACCCTATGTACATGTATGATTGCACAACCAGTGTGACTCTGCATCATGTGCAGCCAGAGGAATGAGAAGTTGTGCTCCATTTGTGTACCACATGTCAAGATGCATTCTGCTGTCATGTATAACTAATTAGAACAAATAAGAAAAAAAGAATAATTTTTTAATATGTTTATCCAGGCATCAAGAACCTCTAGCTAAGAATTAGCAGAATAGCAGACTGGACAAACATGAATTTGGATTTTAATCTGACCTAAGAATTTCAGACTTTGTGTTTTTATTCATGAGAGTAAATCAATTTTATTTTGGATTTGATGACATTTGAAGTATCATCTTTGACCTTTAATGTGTATGGGGATTCTATTTTGTATTTCAGTTTCTTCTAAGGAATTTAATAAATGCAGAGAACAAATTTGGAAAAAATAATGAGTAAGAAGGGGAAGAAGGAGAAAAGGCTGATGAAATAATATAGGTGTGAGATGTTGAAGGCGCAAGATAAAGTGGCAGACATGAAGACACTGATTAAGGTATATATTAAGGAGGGAGGATCAATAGGATTTGCTGTTTTCATAGTAGATTGGTGAAAGAAATAAGAGGAAAGGAGGGATCTCAAATGATGTCCAGATTTCTGGCATGAGTGATTGGATGGATAGTACAGCCATCACGTGTAACAGAGAATCCATGAGAAGAAGCAGGTTGAGAGAGAGGGCAAGGGAGGAAAAGAGTTCAAATTTGACCTATTTCATAGGCCACTTCTGAGAAAACCAGATTATTAGAAGGCAGCAGAACACATAGACTTCAAACTCAAGAGAAAGTTCTAGACTACTGATATAGATGGACTTTGACCTCCCCATACATTTGACACTAGTACCATAAATGTTTTGTATGCTATTTGCCAACAGTCCTAATGAAACTTTCAAATGCCAAAATCAGCTGAAAAATTAACATTTCAGTCTATTGCATGGTGGCACTGTTAGTAAAAAAAAAAAAAAAAAATGGTTCCAAAGAGTTTAACCTGTATGTTTAGCAGTGTCTCTTGGGCATATATTGGAATATTTTACCACACTTTTCCTTATAAGATTTAATGGAAGCAGATGTAGTGGCACATACCTGTAATCTCCAGCTTCCAGTGGAGGCGGAGATAGGAAGATTTCAAGTTCAAGGCCAGTCTCAACAACTTAGTGATTCCTGTCTCAAAATAAGATATAAAAAGGACTGGAGGTGTAATTCAATAGTAGAGTGCTCCTGGGTTCAATCCCCAGTACCCCCCCACACACACACACACAAGGAATTAATGGAGATTCAGAAAAGCAAAATAAAAGTGACAATAATGACAAGAGCCGAGTGCAGTGGTACACGCCTGTAATCCCAGCACTTGGGAGACTGAGGCAGGAGGATTGTGAGTTCAAAGCCAGCCTCAGTAACTGAGCAAGGCCCTAAGCAACTCAGTGAGACCCTGTCTCTAAATAAAATACAAAATAGGTCTGGGGATGTGGCTCAGTGGTGGAGTGCCCCTGGGTTCAATCCCCAGTACCCCCCCCCAAAAAAAAGAAATGACAAGAAACATCATATCAAATTCAATTGAGAAAAACATGAAAACCATTACATATGCTATATGATGGCAAATATTTAGCTTCAAGCGGATGCTCACTGGGCTTAAAACATTTATGCCTTCAATTGTGAACCAAAGAAACACAACTGTGGAATGTAAATAAAATTATGAAAACCCATTTTTTAAATTGTCACTACAAGATAAGGTAATATTGGGGATTTTTATTTTATTTTATTTTATTTTATTTTTTGGTACTGGAAATTGAATGCAGAGGCCCTTTCCCACTGAGCTACATCCCCAGCCCTTTTTATTTTTTATTTTGAGATGGGTCCTGCTAAGTTGGCAAAGCTGGCCTTGAACTTGTGATCCCCCTGCCTCAGCCTCCCAAGTAGCTGGGATTACAGGTGTGCACCACGATGCCTGGTTCATAAATAGGTACTTATATATGCATAAAAGTTTTAGGCATTACTTTTTACCTCTGGAAATTGGCTCCCTTCCATGTCCCCAATAACATGAGTTTATATGACTCTTACACACTGGACTTTCACATGCATTTTAAAGATCACTTTCTATAGGAAAATACAGAGCTACTTGAGACAGAAATATTAAAACATAAAATATAAAAAGTTGGTGGGAGTTTTGTTTGTTTTTTGTGATACTGGGGATTGAACCCAGGGCTTGGTGCATGCTAGGCAAGTATTCTGCCACTGACCTACATCCCCACTCCTCAAGATGGAAGTTGTAATGGCTAGTTTTAGGTGTGAACTTGACTGGCTTAAGAAATTCCAAGATAGCTGGTGAAACATTATTTCTGGTTATATTTGGGAAGATGTTTCAAAAGCTACTGACACTTCAATTGGTAGACTCGGTGAAGAAGATTCACTCTCACCAATGTGAGCAGGCATCTTCCAATCAGCTGAAGACTATCCAATCAGCCAGATAGAACAAAAAGAGGAAAAATGAATTTGCTGTCTCTGTTTTGGAGCTGATACACCCATTTTCTGTCTGTGGACATCAGAAATGCAGGTTCCTAGGTCTTCAGTCTACAGGACTTAACACCAGCTCAGGCCTTTGGTCTTGAACTGAGTTACATCATTGTTTTCCTTGATTCTCAGAACTTTGGATTCAGACCAAATTACACTACTGGCTTCCCAGGTTCTCCAGCTTACAGACAGATTACAGTGGAATTTCTTGGTTTCCATGAGATAATTTCCATAAGTCATCTCCTCTTAACTGTCTGTCTATCTCTCTCTCTCTCTCTCTCTCTCTCTCTCTCTCTATGTTATGGTTTGGATATGAAATGTTCCCCAAAGTCTTATGTATTGATTGATTGGTCCCCAAAGCAGCAATGTTCAGAGGTGGGGATTTGGGAAAGTGATTGGATTGTGAGGGATCTGACCTCATCAATGAAATCAATCCACTGAAGGAGTCATATTTGAGGGGATTATTAGAAGGTGGTAGAAACTGTAGGTGGTAGAGTCTAGTTTGAAGAAGTAGGTCTTTTGGGATATGCCCTGGAAGGCTATTTCTTGCCCCCAGCCCCTTTCCTCTCTCTCTCTTTGCTTTCTGGCTGCCATGAGTTGAACAGCTTTCCTCCTCCATGGCCTTCTGCCATGATGCTCTGCCTCGCCTCAGGCTCAAAGCAATGGAGCCAATCAACCATGAACCAAAATCTCTGAAACCATAAGCCAAAATAAATCTTTCCTCCCTTAAGCTGTTTTTCTCAGGTATTTTGGTCACAGAAACAAAAAGCGGACTAACACATTATCTTTCTACATCTGTTATGGTCTAGATAAAAGGTATCCCCCAAAAGCTCATGTATAAGACAATGCAAGAAAGTTTAGAGGTGAAATGATTGGGTTATGAGAGTCTTAACCTAACCAGTGCATTAATCCACAAGTATGGATTAACTGGGCAGTAACTGTAGGCAGGTGGGGGGTGGGTGGAGGAGGTGGGTCACTGGAGGCATGCCTTTGGAGTTTATATTTTGATCCTGGTGAGCAGAGCTCTCTCTGCTTCTTAATTGCCATGTCCTGAGCTACTTTCCTCCTCCACACCCTTCTAGGGTTTTTTTCCTCCCCTTGGACCCAGAGCTATCGAGTCATCCATCAAGGAACTAAACCTCTGAATTCATGAGGCCCCCAAAACCTGTTCCTCTTCTACATTATTCTTCTCTGATCTCTTGGCCACAGTTTTGAAAAAGCTGACTAAAGACAACATCCTTTTCGTCCTATTTCTCTGGAGAACCCTGACTAATAATACAGTAGTAAGCCCTGGACTAGCTATAGCTATTTCATAAATATCTCACTGTTTGGTTGGTATTCTTGTCAACACCTTATTCATTCAAGTGTCTTGGTTGACGAAGATATACAAAAGTAATATATTGCTAAGATTAATCACTGTAAATAATTTCACTTTTGAAAATCATACTTTTCTAATTTTCTTCTATTGTTTTTATTTTAAACCACTCAGTATTATTTGTTCTGAAGACTTTTGGGGTTTTGTTTTGTTGTGAGAGAGGGTCTCGTTAAGTTGCCCAGGCTAGCCTTGAACTTGCAATCCTATTGCCCCAGCCTCCCAAGTAGCTGGACTTATAGGTATGTGCCACCATGCCTAGCTTGTTTGTTTTTTTTATTTATTTTAGTTGGTTGGTTGGTTTTTATACACTATGTTGCCCAAGCTGATCTCAAACTACTGGACTCAAGCAAACATTCGCCTCAGCCTCCTGAGTAGCTGAGGCTACAGGAACACACCACCATGCCTTGTTACCACTCAGGATTCATATGGATAGAGGGTTAAGTCAAGTAATGAAGTAAATTAAGACAAAAGAATAGAGCTGAGTGTAGCTCAGTGGTTGAACATTTGCCTAGCATGTGCAAGGTTTGATCTCCAATCCCATAAAACAAACAGGTAACCGAGAAAGAAAGTAAAAGTTACTTTATATGCCTGCCAAGGTAGCCATGAAGAACAATATTGAGATTCCTAATATTTGTACATGTATTTTATGTCCAGGTTATAACTAGAAGCAGCTTCATATGCTGCATGACAAACAGCAAGTATTAGTCCATAAAAATTCCCTTTTAAAAAAGGAAGTTACAGAATTTACTTGGCTAAAAGAGTGTTGCCAGACACTTCTGCCTCTTTAGAAATTAGTCCCAACAGGTGAACCATTTTGTTCTTGCCATGAACTGGAAAAGGTGTTTTGGAATTAGTTGGGAGTCACCCACTTCAAAATCTCGGGTTTACACACGATAATATACCTGTAAACTTTACAAATCAAGTTGATATATTTAAGACAGAATTTAAGCTCTGCTTTTTGAAAGAAACAACAAAGAATGCATGTTTTCACTTTCAATAGTACCTCTTCAGCATACACAGACTGCTGTCCTAATGCCAATATCTAGGGCAAGGATCAGCTGATTGTTTTAAGCATTCATATCCTATTGAAATTTTCAAAAGTTGGATTTTATTTCCCCTTTTCTGCTGTGAGACTCACTAAATAAAAATGGAGTTGTCATCAATGTTGTTATAATCACAGGTTCACAGGTGTGATGCTGAGGTTCATTAGATAAGATGTTGAGACAGATTAGGTCACAGTCTTTTGGGATGACTCTCAGCTTTTTTCTGAAAGGCAGTACCCAGAGCTGTGCTTCTGAAAGTTCAAGGTGCATATGACTCATCCTGGGATCCTGTTAAAATGCAGATCATGGTTCTGTGGGTCTAGAGTAGGGTCTGAGATTGAGAGTGATTGATTGACTGATAGATTGATTTTGGTACCAGGAATTGAATCCAGGGGCACTGAGCTACATCCCCAGCCCTTTTTATTTTTTTTTTATTTTAAGAACAGGTCTCTCTAAGTTGCTTAGGGCCTTGCTAAGTTGCTAAGACTGGTCTTGAACTTGTGATTCTCCTGCCTCAGAGTCCTTAGCTACTGGGATTACAAGTGTGCATCACCACACCCTGTGAGTTTGATTTTTAAATGGGAATTGAACCTAGGGGCATTGACCATTGAGCTACATCCCTAGCCCTTTTTATTTTGAGAGAGGGTCTTGCTAAGTTGCCCAGGCTGGCCTCAAACTTGCCATCCTCCTGCTTCAGTATCCCAAATTGCTGGGATTACAGGTGTGAACCACTCCACCCAGCAGAGATTGAGATTTTTTATGTGCTCCCAGGTGACACTGATGATGATAGTCCAGAGTGCACACTTTGAGTAGCAATAGCTTTGATCATGAGCTCCTTTTATCCATTCAGGAATGCACCCTATCTTCCTTTACAGGACGCAGGATTCATGTGAGAAATAGATGTGTTTGTCCCTCTACCTACCTAAATATCTATCTGAATAGTATTTATTTTGTGAAGGGAAGAAGGAAGGGAATTCACATACTGAGGAGACAGTTATATGCCAGGGACTATGTTGACCATTTGAATTCTAAGAAGTACCATGTAAGGTGGGTGGCATTTCCCCACTTTGCCAGTGACAAAAAAAAAAAGAGGTTTACTTGCTTCTAGGGTGAAAGCCTCTTTCCATTGTACCATATTTCCTCTAAGGTTTCAATCTTTTTGTTGTTGTTGTTGTTGTTTGATATACATGACGGTAGGATGTATTGTGACATATTATACATACATGGAACCAAGTTTTCAATCTTATGACAATGGCCAAAGATGCCATCTAATTCACGTATTTGGCAACGTGATTTCTGCAATTTCTAAAAGAAACATAATTCAAGCTGAAACTTTTTATCATTTCATGATACATGGAGTCCATGACCACACAGCTTGCTATAGCTCTGAATATACTATCATTACTTTATGTCCCTGAAAATGCAGCTCTTACACTCAGTATCAGTCTGGTATCTCATTCTTGAGCTGGAAAGCAGGTGCTATTGTTGAATCTACCCCCACCATATCTGTCTTCAGTTACTCAACTCTGGCAAGTTCTCCTGGATGCCAAAACACAGACAATCCACCAGCTGTTTGATCCAAATGAACTCAAGAACTCAGTTTGTATTCACCATTGAACTGTCCTACCACCAAAGCTAAGTCAAGGGGGCATGGAGATAGAGTTCCTGAAACACTTCAAAGAGGCATTTGAAGAAAACTCATTTTCAATTGGTCATGGGGCCTATGTGACTCAACTCTTATCAGTAAACCATTTTCTTTGAAGAAGAAAAGGGAGCAGGGACCAGAAGGCAGAATCTATTACCAACATTTCAAAGCAACTTGGTTTCTGCTGGATCTTCGAAGCAGATCTCATTTGGCCTGGGGATAAAGTATCTGATCAGAGATCAGCAGTATAACCAAGTTATTCCAAAAAAATTCAAGCAATTACAGATCACCTGCTGCATGTGCTATTTGAGCTTGTGCCTGAAATGTCCCCTGAAAGCTTATGTGTTACAGACTTGATCCTGAATGTAGCAGTATTCAGAGGTGTGGCCTTTGTGAGTTAACTGGATCATGAGGGCTGTAACCTCATCAATAGATTAAGCCATTGACGAATTCATAGCTTAATGGGCTATTGAGAGGTAGTGGAAACTTTAGGATGTGGGGTCCAGTTTGTGGAAACAGTTCACTAAGGGCATATACTGAAAGGGCATATTCTGTCCTCAGCCCCTTCTGCTCTCCCCACTTCCTGACTGCCATGAGGTGAGCAGCTTTACCATGTGCTCTGTGCCATGATGTTCTGCCTCACCACAGGCTCAGAAACAATGGAGCCAAGTGACCATGGACTGAAACCTCTGAAACTATGAACCCAAAGAAACCTTTCCTCCTTTAAGCTCATTTGTCAGGTATTTTGTCATAGCAATGGAAAGCTAACTAACACAGAATTTGAGAGAGATTGAAAAAAATAAGAGCCAAGCTCTGTTCTCGAGGAATGCTATAGTTTGGATGATAATGTTCTCCAAAGGCTCATGTGAGAAAGGCTTGGAACCCAGGGTGGTGCTATTGGGAGGTGGAGCCTAATGGGAGAGTCTTAGGTTACTGGGAGTATGCCCTTGAAGGGGTTTGTAGCATTCTGCTCCATTGCTCTTTCTCTTCAACTCCCTGGCTCATGAGTGATTTTGCTCTCCTGTGCATTCCCTCCATGATGTGCTGCCCCCACCAAAGCCCAAAGCAACAGGGTGAATTGATGAGGGACTTCAACTTATAAAACTGTGAGTCAAAAACTAAATCATTCACCTTTATAAGTTGATTATCTTGGGTATTTGTTACAGTGAAAGAAAGCTAATACAAGATTTACCGATGACTCCAACTAGGTCCAGTAAGATAAGGGCCAGAAGGGAAATACTAGGCAAATGGCATTAAGATTCAGGGTAGGGGAACTGGGGTTGTGGCTCAGTGGTAGAGCCCTTGCCTAGCATGTGTGAGGCACTGGGCTCCATCCTCAGCACCACATAAAAATAAATTTAAAAAATTAAAGGTACTTTGTCCATCTACAACTAAAATGTATATATTATTTTTAAAAATATTTAGGTAGGGAGAGATAATATATTGTTGTGAATGTAAGGAAAGGCTTCGTGGAGAAAGCAGTATTAGAGATGAGCTTGTAAAATGGGTAGAATTTCCATATGTCCTCCTAAGAAGATGGGAGTATTCGAGGAAAACCAGCAAAGGAAGGCCCAGACACAGAAAGTGTAGAATATATTCAGGGAACTCTGGTTTAGCTAGAATATAGGACATGCTTACTAAACAGATAAATGAGGGAGACACAGCTAGACAAGTGGTTGGAGGCCTTTATTTTTTATTTTGAGAAAGGATCTCATTAAACTGCTTAGGGCCTCACTAGGTGGCTGAGGCTGGCCTTGAACTTGCAATCCTCCTGTCTCAACCTCCCAAGCCACTGGGATTACAGGGGAAGGCTGCTGTGCCTGGCTAGAGAGAGATTATTTCTAGGTGCAGTTTCTGATTCACTGGATGGATACTCCCTACAATATATAAATAATCTCCACCCACTTGCCCATCCTTCAACACACCTACTGTGGGAATTTGCTGTTTCCTAGGCTGGAATACAATTCTCTCAAATAGCCAGCCCAATTCACCACCTCATTCAGGTCTCTACTCAAATGGTGCTCCTTCAGAGAGGCATTCCCTGAAATCACCTATCATCACTCTCTCTCTTGAACCCTGCTTCACTTTTGTATTTAGTAGTCACCACCACTTGAGATTTCATCTTTATATTTGTTTATTTCTGCCTCTTCCTACGAGAACATAATTCAATGAGGGAAAAGACTTGTATCTATTTTCACTACTATATCTCTCGTACCCAAGACAGTGTCTGCTCTAAAGCACCAGTCAGAAAGTTGAGATGCAGGCCACTGTTCATTATTAGTCACAATGAGCTAACTGAGGCCTTCCCTCCAGTTTTACCCACTCCAGTTGATTTTCTTCCCCACCCCCCCATGGTCATGAATTTTTTTCTTTTACCCTCAGATTAATATTCCTCAGTGGTTCGTTATCACTACCTATATAACGAGGCCCACATTCCTATGCCTGCATTCAAGGTTCTTTGTGCTTCAAGCCCAACCCAACTCCTCCCCTCTTGTCTCTCACTTTTCCTTACCATGCAATCTATTTGTGCTGTGGTCCAGTTGTTTTTAATTTTTATCAGTGGAACACTTTTTTTTTTTTTTTGGTACCAAGGAATGAACCCAGGGGCACTTCCACTAAACCACATCTCCAGTCCTTTTTATTTTTTATTTTGAGAGACAGGGTCTCACTAAGTTGCTCAGGACCTATCTAAGTTGTGGAAGCTGGCTTTGAACTTGTGATTGCACGGCTTCATCTCCTGAGCCACTGGGATTACAGGCATGTACCACCACGCCCAGCCAGGAACACTGTTTTTTAATGGATCTTTTATGGGTCAAAGCAGAGCTGCTTTGTTTGAAATTGGAGTAGGTATCCTGGACTTCCTCTTTCTATGCAGTATCCCCTAAAGGAGCTCCAGCAAACTCCATATTATAGCCAAGCTGAAACACTCCATGTCTTCCAGTGCCTCTCACGATTTTATGCCTTTCATTCTGAATGTCCTTCAAGACCATCTGTCCTTGTGCAAAGACTCAAGGCCCAGTCAAATATCACCTCCTTCATGACATTTTCCCTGGCCTTGCTAGACATGACTCTTCTCTCCTTTGAACTTTGTCTATACACCTTTAATGGCTCTTACTTCCCTGTTCTCTGTATTAGATGGTTTTATAAATTTGTAATCTTATAAGACCTAAAGCTCCTTAAAGAAGTATGCAGTTCCCTGTATGGTGGCACATTCCTGTAATCCTAGCCATTCTGGAGTCTAAGGCAGGAGGATCTCAAGTTCAAAGTCAGCCTCAGCAACTTAGTGAGGCCCTAAGCAACTTATCAAGACCCTTTCTCAAAATAAAATGTCAGAGATGTGGCTCAGTGTTTAAGCACCCCTGAGTTCAATCTCCAGTAGAAGAAAGAGGAGGAGGAGAAGACAGTGAGTGTTTGCTGAATGCATGATTCATCTTTGTAGCCCCAGTCATTCTATTTCAGCGTCTTGCATCTCATAGGTGCTCAGTAAACATTTGTCTGTTGGATGAATAAATGAGTTTCCCACATTATACCAAAAAAATGTTTTTAGATTAAGCTTATATAGCTTGTTTTTTTGTTTGTTTCTTTTTTCTTTTTGGTCATAAAAACAACAATGCATTCAGTCCCCTGTGACTCCTGAAGATTTCAGTAAGCTACCAAATAACAGTACTGAATTTACAATTGGACTAATGAAAAGCTTGTAGCAAAGTGAGGAAATGATCCTTTTGGAGACTTCAGTTTCAAATGGTGAGGCAACACTAATTTTAAGGGAAAGAAAACATCTCATTTTGTAGACTTAGCACAGTTAACAAATACACCAGAAGGAGTTTGTCCCAGGGTACCCCACAGTAGATGCAAATAGGAAGAAACTCACCAGAGCAAACTGAAGAAAGGGGAAACATGCTATGTGACCTTAGAAAGATTGTTCCCCTCTTGGGCCTCCATTGCTCGGGTTCCAGTAAATAGATTTTCGTTGCAGTGATCTTCAAGTTTCCATTCAGCCCAAACTACCAATGATTCTCTCAGATTGTAAGCAGGACACTTATTTCCACTGAGCAGAGTCTCAGATAGTTACTGTCCTTAAGGACCTGGTATTCATTCTCACTTTTCCTTGAGGATAACTGTCCAGTAACCCTACTGGGTATACGGGACATGTCTAGTTTTGAGCCTGTCCCTTTCCAATGACCCACTGAATACATCTCCACAGCAGGATACAGTCACCACTGGAGATCTGTCCAAGGAAGAAAATTCATGCTGACAATACATTCTATTGGATAAATCATCCCTCTTGTCCCCAAATACCCAAGTGGTGAAAAGAAGTGTGACCACCAGCCAGTCTACATGTGATGCTGCTTCCATCTCCGGGCTCTGCCAATCACATACCTCTGCAGCCAAGGACTTGGATACATCCTACAACCTGTGCACCTTCACTTCCTGGTGCCTTTGTCATGGCTCTGAGGGGCAGCTGCCAGTCACTCCTAAGTGGGAGAAACTGCCTCCTCACCTCTGCATCTCCCTTTCCCTACATAGGTGCAAAAAGACCATCTGTAGGCCCCTTTCCTGAAAGCACCACAGTGAGTTTGGCTCAAGTGGTGATTGTGTTCTCAGCAACTTCAATCTATCTCCACCACTAGCACCAAAGAAATAGTCAACTAGAAAACAGTGAAGCAGGCGTGGTTCTGCACTCAACAGATTCAGGTTGGAAATCTGATTCCATCAGTAATTAGCTCTGTGACCCTGATCAAGTTACTTCTACTCTCTGACCTTCGGTTTCCTCATCGGTCAAACATGAATGATAATAGGACCTTCCTCAAAGGGTTGATGTAAGAAGTAAATGAGGTGATGATTATAGTAAAAAATGTAGATGAGTACCTCACATAAAATAAAACTTAAACAAATATTAAATATTGTCACTATTATTATCAATAATGCTACCTAAATATAGGTAAGCCCCACTAATTCTATATAAAGTGCAAGTGTAATAGGAGATACATCCTTATCAGAAATCATAATAAGCTGGGTACAGTGACCCATGCCTGTAATTCCAGTGACTCAGCAGTTTGAGGCAGGAGGATGGCAAATTCAAGGCTAGTCTCAGCAATTTAGCCAGGCTATCTCAAAATAAACTTTTTAAAAGGGGCTTGCATGTAGCTTAGTGGGAGAGCACTTGCCTAGCATGCACAACCCTCTGAGTTCAATTCCCAGTACCATACAAAAAAATAGAAATCATTATAATGATATTTAGGTCATACTTATATAGGATTTACTATGTCCCCATTGTAAATACTACACCTATTTTAACTTAATTTCCAAAACAAGCCTATGAGGTAGACATTCTTATTACTACAATTATCATTACTATTATCATCTTGTTACAGAAACAAAGAAGTTAAGAAATTTGTCTTTGGTCACACAGTTAAGCGGCAAAGTTGGGGCATGATCCCAGGCCATCTGGCTCCAGAGCCTGCTTGTTTAACACCACTGCTAAACTGCCTTCCCGTAATTAACTGTAGAATATGTGAATGGAAATGCAGCTTTATTACCTCAAACTTGGGGTTGTAATCCTTCCAATCACTCCCTCTCCTGCCATAGCAAATGGTCACGAACTAATTGTGATTAACACATTATTCATGTGAAATAGTTGCAGGGAAACTCCCGCTGCTAGGTATAGAAAGTGGCAAGAGATGTATTTGTTTTGCCTGATGAAAAGAGAAATGTGTCATCTATCTTGCTTTTTTTTTTTTTTTTTTTTTTTTGGTGCTGGGGATTGAACCCAGGGCCTCACACATGCTAGGCAGGCACTCTGCCACTGAGCCACAGCCACAGCCCCTCTTCTATGCTGATTCACTGTAATTTAGCTTACTCTACCTCCTTTCTACCAGAGGCAGACGAGGACACCACACACAAAATTAATGCTTTTATGAAAAATGACTTTTATCTATAGGCCTAAGTTTTACTTCCAAAAGTATTTATAAGATTCTTCAAAGCCAATTCTACATCTTTCACTTACTCTACCCTAACAGAAGCCAGTCTGCTCACTTAATTCAAAGAGAAAGAAATCAATTTGACTTCATTCTCAGTCATGGAACAATTACAAAGATGCAAGGTGCCATTCAAAACCTACAAACATCATCTCATTTGATCCCCAATCTACACCCAATAAGTTACCTCTTATTATACCATCTTCATTTTATAAAAGAAAATGGTTCAAAAAGTCATCAAAAATCACATCATTGGAAATGGCAAGAGGAGCCCCTGTCCTTGGTTTTGTGCTTTAATGGCCTTGATTTTGACCTTGATCTTGATGTCCTCTGTGTTCCTCCCACAGGTCAAGAAATCTGTAGGTCCAAGAAAGATCATTCACCCGGAATCTGGGCCACTTTTTACTGTCAGACCAAACACAAGACACTGGAGACCCAGGACTTTCCTGCCCCAAAGACTCCAAACCCTCTTCCACGCTCTGAATGGCAGTCTTGCTTGTTTCCATCTTTTCAAAAGCAGTGGTGTTGCTAGTGTAAGTGCCCCTAGGTCTGAGGGGTGATTTCAGGGTGGCTGTGTGTAAGGTTTTGATCAGTTTTGGATATGAGGGCTAAGGCATCTACTTGCATGTGCATAAAGTCCCTGTGGTAAGTAAAGAAACCAAGGATAGGAAAATGGGAGAGAGGTTATAGGCCAGGACATTGGGGTCCCCCATGTGACCATGCCCAGAATTCTAAAGAGTACAAGAGTTTTAACTTCTAACTTGGACTGTCAATTTGCTAGGAATGTATACTGATCAAGATAAAAACACAGAGCCGGGCGTGGTGGCGCACGCCTGTAATCCAAGCGACTTGGGAGGCTGAGTCAGGAGGATCGAGAGTTCAAAGCCAGCCTCAGCAACTTAGTGAGGCCCTAAGCAACTCAGTGAGACCCTGTCTCTAAATAAAATACAAAATAGGGCTGGGGATGTGGCTCAGTGGCCGAGTGCCCCTGAGCTCAATCCCTGGTTCCAAAAAAAAAAAAAAAAAAAAAAAAAAAAAAGATAGAAACACAGAACATATTTTATTTACCAGCTTGCTACTTTGCATGGGCAAACCCTTGCCCCAGTCCCACAAATTTTAGGGGCAGGCTTATACCTCCATACCTATCTGACAAAATTAATTCTTTCAGGAACCAGCTCAAATCCTACTTCTGCCAAATTCCTTCAAAAGGACAACAACCAGAGCTAGTTTTTGTCGGGGTGCCCACTGGCCGGGGCGGGCGGCGCGATCGGGGCGGCTGGCAACTCCCGCGCCCCGGAACAAAGGCGCGCGCCCCGCCCCTCCCATGGAGGTGCCTCCGGGCTGAACCCCCGCGCCCCAGAACGAAGGCGCGCGCCCGGCCCCTCCCATGGAGGTGCCTCCTGGCCGAACCCTGGAGCCCCGGAACAAAGGCGCGCGCCCGGCCCCTCCAATGGAGGTGCCTCCGGGCCGAACCCTGGCGCCCCGGAACGAAGGCGCGCACCCGGCCCCTCCGATGGAGGTGCCTCCAGCCCGAAGAGGTGGCAGCATAGCGGCTGGACAGCTGCTGCACAGCCACAACGAGCCATGCTGACGTGGACAGCTCCCGCCCCCCGACCTTCCGGAGGGTGGGTGGGTTTGCCCACAGGATGTCCGTGTCAGGCCGGCCCCGAGGCCACGTGAGGAGGCGGGCTGACCCAGACCCCCTCCTCACTTCTCGCCTGCCATGCTGGCCTGTCAGGGTGCACGGAGCCCCATCCTAATGCGGAAGTCTTCGCCATTGGCCAAGACTTCTGCATGCTCAGTGCGTGATCACTGAGTGCCTGGGCTCCGTGCAGCTTGCAGTCCACGAGCTAACCTCGTGGACAGCTCCCTGATTGGTTGCTCCTGCACATATATACCCGCTACTTCCCTGGGGGGAGGAAGAAGAGGAAAGATCCTGTAACGAGATGGCTATCGTGTAAATAAAGCTTCTGACCAGCCTACGTGTCGCGTCTCTCTGCGGGCAGGGATTCGCGATAAGTTTTCTCTTTCTCTTGTTCCACTTTGTTTCCCAATCTGTTTGGCCACATCTGTTGAAACCCCATCTACCTTCCCCAGGAGATTGTAACCAAAGAAGTAAGATTCAAGCCAAGCACAGTGACTTATACCTATAATCCCAGGGGCTCAGGAGGCTGACACAGGAGGACCTCAAGTTTGAGGCCAGCCTCAGAAACTTAGCAAGGCCCTCAGCAACTTAGTGAGACCCTGCCTCAAAGTGAAAAGTAAAAAGGGTTGGGGATGTGGCACAGTGGTTAAGCTCCCCTGGATTCAAACCTCAATACCAAAGGAAAGAAAATAAGATTTAACCTTCTATTTATCTTTCTGCATGCCCCCCATGCCCACCATACACCTTACCCAAACTCTATCTGGAGAAGTTTGTTAAAGAAAAGATGAGAAAGGAGAGGAAAGGCCATATGCCTGGGAGAGAAAGGAAAGAATGTCAAGCAACTAGAAATGTCTTTGACATAGGCACAGGTGAACTGATAAGTTTCTGTTCTCTTTTCATTTTTCTTCTTTAACAGAAAACTTCCAAAATATAAAAAGACTAGACAATCATGGAAGAAACTTCCATGGGCCTCTCCCAAGCTGGGTGAACTCAAAGCTAATCTTGTCTCATCTATATTGTCACCCACTCTCCCCGCCTCAATTTTGGATGATTTAGAAGCAAGCCCCTAGTAACATATCACTTCAACTCTTAGTGTTTCAGTATGAAAAGCAAGCATTTGGTGACCTAGGATTTGCAATGGCCAAGCCCAGCTGAGCAACCACTGGAAAGTGACAGGACCTGAGCAGAATTAATTCTGGCAGCTGCAGAGGCTTGCAGGACAGGGGCTCATGCAGACCGGTCGTCTGTGTGTGAGCACGGAAGGCAGTCTCTCTCCTTCCCACTGTAATCCCCAGTGGCAAGGAGCTAGAGCAGCATGGGGTCCATGGCTGTGGCTTCTCACCGGGCTGGCCATCTTTCTTTGCTCATTTCAAACCCTGTACTTAGTGGTTTTCGACACCTTTGTGTACATCCATACTGACTTGTCTTAATTCTGTCAAAGCCTTCTCCCTCTCCCCTGGAGCCGTCTGGGAATTCTGGTTCATTGTTGCTGGCTGTTTTTTACTTCCTTTGTGCTTAGCTTGTTGAAATACGAAAGGGGTTGGACAGTGTCAGACAATATGGCCCCCGTCACGCCACATTTTACATTGAAATCATCTTTAAGGGCTTTGCTCCTTGACACAGATGGTCTCCATATCCTAGGAGATGGTCTTTTGGCACGAAAATGAAAAAGCTGTGCCCCCTGTGAGTCAAGAAGCTTGGTGAGTTTATTCTGGCTCAAGTCAAATGGACACTTTATTGTCCTAGGGCCTGGCCTCTTGGTTTCTCCTCCTGTAGGGAGTGTTTTTTCCTTCTTGTTAAATGCATACATGCCTTTGCATTTCTCTTTCCTGCCTAGTGGTGGCCCCTATTCACACTGAAGCTTGTCCCTTATCCTAAAGCAAAATATACCCTTCACCTTTAATAGGCCACTATTAAATTAAAATAGTGGCCCCTTCATGATCACCTGCCTGACCCTACTCCCTGATTCCAAGGACCTTCTTTTTTAAAAAATACACCTTTTTTAGTTGTCAATGGATCCTTTATTTATATACATGGTGCTGAGGATTGAACCCAGTGCCTCACACATGCTAGGCAAGTGCTCTGCCACTGAGCCACAACCCCAGCCTCCAAGGTCCCTGTTAAGACAGCCTGCACATCTTCCTCCTGCCTGCATCTGACTCATCCTTTCACAGGCTGCTGCAAATTGTGTCATTCCTACCCATTCTGGCCCTGTGATTGCCACCTCTTGGAAACCTCACTTTCTCATTCTTTTTTTTTTCCCCCTTGAAGGTGCCACTGTGATTACTTCTTCTTTAGTGACTTTTGGACTTCTGCAGTAATTAATACCTCTGTTAGAGTAAGTGAAGTAAGCAAATCTATAATCACTCTTCTGGTGTCTTCTCACTTGTTTTATACTTCACTGGCTCTGGTTCTGTGACTTGGATAGCACATTTCCTCCTATTTAGGCCCTGGTAATTCTTTGCTTTCTATGTCTTTTATGGATTTTCCACCCACTGGGCCAAACTGACATCAGACACTTAATTCTCCTGGAAAACACTCCTTTTCCACTTCATTGATATATTCCATGCTTCTCCTTCATAGCATATATCCACTTGCAATCTTCCCAGTGACTGCAGAATTAGATATTTAATGGCTATTCTCTTCCTCCTCACTACTAATCTCCAGGAGGACAGGGTTAACATCTGCACCACAGTAGGCCCACAGTAAACATTGAAAAGAAAAAGAAAATAGAATAGACGAATGAATATTCTTCAATCAATTTATTTTGGTAGTTCTTCTATTATTCTAAAATTCAATCTCCTTGTACTCTCCATTTTATTTTATTTATTATTGACAACCAAACAAATTGTTCCTTAAGAAAAATTTCTTCCACAGTTCCATGCATTTCAAGGCAAACACTTCTTTTTTAGCAATTATGCATCTGTCTATATAAGGCTTGGGTTTGTGTTGTTGTTGTGTTTGTTTTGTTCTGCTTCTTTTCTTTTTAGTTTTTTTTAGTGGTAGGGTTGAAGTCAGGGCCTTGAACATGCTAGACAAGTGCTCTTCCTTAGCTACATCTTCATCCCTGGTCCTTATATATGTCTTGTTATACCCATAGTTTAGTGAATCCATTAATTCTTGTGTTCATGGGCATTTTTCAACATTAATAGCACAATCAGTTAGATCAACTATGCTACAATGTAAAACATTACTTATGAAAATCGATCAATATTAACTTCTTTTTAATAGTTTCAATTACCTTATAGGTACTGTGATTTTCTGGTAGGAACCATCTAATTGTGTATAGGTGATTTGCATTTAATAATTATGAAGAATACAAGCAAATCCAAAAAGTCATAAGAACCTGACAGAAAAAGATGCTTGAATTTCTCTCTCACTCTCTGTCTTATTTTAAGATATTAAGTTGAGTCAGGTATGGTGGTGCAACCCTGTAATCCAAGCAACTTGGGAGGCTGAGGCAGGAAGATCACACAAGTTCAAGGCCAGCCTCAGCAACTTAGCAAGGCCCTCAGCAACTTAGTGAGACCCTGTCTCAAAATGAAAAATAAGCCGGGCTTGGTGGTGCATGCCTGTAATCCCAGCACTTGGGAGGCTGAGGCAGGAGGATCGCAAGTTCAAAGCCAGCCTCAGCAATTTAGCAAGGCCCTAAGCAACTCAGTGAGACCCTGTCTCTAAATAAAATACAAAATAGGGCTGGGGATGTGGCTCAGTGGTGGAGTGCCCCTGAGTTCAATCCCCAGTACCAAAATAAATAAATAAATAAATGAAAAATAAAAAGGGCTGGGGATGTAGAGCATCCCTGGATTCAATCCCCAGTACAAAAAAAAAAAGTTGCTACCTCTGTTGGATTAAGAGCAAAGGAGATATTTGTGATCATGGAGGTGTGCATAGGGGTGTGCATTTCAACACTTTTAATTCTTGAGGTAGGAGATGGGCACACAGTTTTGAATTGTCATATTATCAATGTCTAAAATATTTAAGTTTAAAATGTCTACCTCACAGTACTGTTGTAAGACTTAAATGAAGTAAGAGATTAAAATATTCTGTATGATGTTTGGCACTGAATAAGTTCTCTATAAATAACAATTCCCTACCACCCTAACATTTACATACCCATCCCCCACCCATTCCACCACAGCCTTTAAATTATAGGCTGCAAGTCTTGGTGAATATCCTCTGGTGGTGACACAAGACTCCAGATACCTGAGCCTATTTTTAAAATATTTTTAGCTGTAGATGGGCACAGTACCTTTACTTTATTTATTTTGATGTGGTGCTGAGGATCGAACCCAGTGCCTCATGTGTGCCAGGCAAGCGCTCTACCACTGAGCCACAGCCCTGGCCCCTGAGCGTACTTTCTGTGTTCTGTTTCCCCTGTAGCTTCCTTCCTCGATGCTCCCTCTGTTGAGCTGGGCTAAGGAAGACTGTCCCTTCAGGCTAAGTAAACTGTTTCTCATTTTAAAATTTGCACTAGCCTTTTCCCCTTATTTGGAGGTTGGAAGTCACAATCTACTCTAAAAGGCTCCCGCTGTACATAACCCAGTCCTCCCAATATTGCTTGTGAAATGTTGCAGGTATTTATTTCTGTGCATCAAACTACCCCAAAACTTAATGGCTTTCCACCACCACCATTTTCAGTTTGGGCTGGGGTTCATCTGTGTGGTCCTTGTGCAGTCCTGCCAGTGGTCTTTTGTGTGACCGCGTACAATGGTATTTGGGGCAGCCAGGACGAGGCTCAGCTCAGATGTCACCACAACAGGACTCTTTTTTTGTAGTCTCAGAGCTGCTTCTCTCTGTGTCAGTCCTTCACATGCCTCCTGCAGCAGGGTAGCTGTACTTCTCACATGGTGGCTTGAAGCTCCCAGGAGCACAAAAACAGGTCATTTTTTAAGGCTGAAGACCCAGAACTGGCACAATATCATTCTTCTTCATGTCACCTGTTAAATCAAGTCCCAGACTCACACCCAGCCCAGATGCAAAAGGAGAGAAACATACACCAATGTGACTCCTATTGCCTCAACACCCAGTCTATTGCCCCAAGAAAACAGAGGTGGGCCTTCTATTCTAGCCCCCTGGGCCACTGAAGAAAACGGGCTCTCTCCCCTTCACCCCAGACTCATCTCTAAACCTCTCTTGATGCAGCCTTTTCAATTGTACATGCATATGTTGTACAACTACTGGGTGCGAGGCACCACCCTGTGCCCTGGGAACTTCAGAATGAAGAGCAGTGGTTTGAATCCTGGAGTTCATAGTGTAGCCATCAAACAGAGGGGTGGTTGTAAAACCTATCTTCCCAGATGCCTCACAACCCAAATCAAAAGCAGAAGCACATCCAGGCTAGATGATGGTCACAACAGCTGACATGGCTCCCCGGCTGCCAAGCTACTGGTCCCTGCCAAGAAGCAGCAGCGGAGCAGCGGAGCAGCAGCTGGGGCGGGTTGGAGTGTGGGTGCCAAGCATAGCCCATAACCACACGGAGCCTGCCATGCCGGATTGGCAGACCTGAGGCAAGATGGGTCAGGGACGAGGTGAGCCGGGGCAAGCCGATCTGTCACCCCACAGCAGCCTGGCTTGCACACAGCGGGGATGCCTACTGCAGAAGTGCACTTTACCCAGGGCCACAGCGCGACACCCCACTGCGCATGCGCAATAAATGACTTCACCCTCCTGCTTCCCCAAGAGTGGAAAAAAATGGAGGTAAAGCAAAATTGAATGGGACTCAAGGATTGACCAATAGCGTTAGTATGTCTCCAAACCCTAATTAGCATAAATTTGGTCTGTGGGGGGTTTTTTGTTGTTGTTTTTTGGAACCGGGGATTGAACTCAGGGGCGCTGGGCCACTAAGCCACATCCCCAGCCCTGTTTTGCATTTTATTTAGAGACAGGGTCTCACTGAGTTGCTTAGTGCCTTGCCCTTACTGAGGCTGGCTTTGAACTCGGGATCCTCCTGCCTCAGCCTCCTGAGCCACTGGGATTACAGACTTGCGCCACCAAGCCGGGCTCCTAATTAGCATAAATTTGGACCAATAGCATTGGTACTTTTTCCAAACCTCAATTAGCATAAATTTGGACCAATAGCAGTGAACTAAGTGCTATATAAACACCTAGACTAGGAGCCCTGGAGAAAATCTATTATTGGGTTCTCTGTTGCAGTGGAATGGTTGTGTTCCTGTTCTTTAATAAATTCCCGTCACAATTACTCATTCTGGTCTGCGGATTGCATTCTTCGCATTCATAAGGTGATAACCTAGAAATAAGAAGAAAATTAAAGATGAGCTGCTGGGGTGTGCTGCAACACTAAAGGGCATGGCCTGCCATTAAGAGCTATAATAGTTGCCAGCTGGAGAGCCCTGCAGCTGGTGCAGACCCCACCTACCAGCAGAAGCAGTAAACGGGGTTTCTCAAAACTCTGGTTTCACAACCACTTGACTTAACAGGCTGAGTACTTGCTCACAAAAGAACATCGGATTAGTCTAAACCCTAAAAGCATAATTTTTGTAATGACTTGAGGTTGTTACCACAATGGGGCTTTATTATATATAAATTTTTAGATTCTAAAACTATAAGCTAGTACCTTTGCCTTATAGGACCAAGTACCATTTTCTTTGTTCATAATAATTGCTGAAAGACACATTTATTTTTAAGTTGAATTATTCTCTGTGTGTGTGTGTGTGTTTTTTTTTTTTTTAAGGGAGATGTTTTTGTTTTGATACCAGGGATTGAACTCAGGGGCTCAACCACTGAGCCACATCCCCAACTCTTTTATTTTGAGACAGAGTCTCACTAAATTTCCTAGGGTCTAAATTACTGAGGATTAGCCAGGCGTGGTGGTGCACGACTGTAATCTAAGCAACTTGGGAGGCTGAGTCAGGAGGATCTCGAGTTAAAAGCCAGCCTCAGCAACTCAGCGAGGCACTAAGCAACTCAGTGAGACCCTGTCTCTAAACAAAATACAAAATAGGACTGGGGATGTGGTTCGGTGGCCAAGTGTCCCTGAGTTCAATCCCTGGTTCAAAAAAAATGAAAAAAAAAATAAACTAAATAAATAAATTGCTGAGGATGGCCTTGAACTTGCAATCCTTCTGCCTCAGCCTTTGTGCCACTGGGACAACAGCAGTGTACTACCACACCCAACTTTGGTGTTTAATGACTAGGAAATGCTATTTACACATAATACTTACAACACTACTTAAAAAATAATACCCAGTAAACCTCCACAGATACACGTGTATATTTCATACATATATATATATATATATACACACACATATATGCTATTAGTCCTAAATTTAGGTTTTTTTAGTCAATTGCATTTTTTAAAGTTCCCAGACACTCCAAGAAGCAAATAGGCACCACTTACACTCCACAGTCAATCACTTTTAATTCTTCCAGCAGTCATTTTGATAATATCAGACATAATGAAATCACTCATCAGTAATGTGGGGTCTAATTCTCCCTATGCAAAATAGTCTATTTTAATTTAGGTTTGGAATCCCTGCCAGAGCTCTCGAAGCTGTTCCTTCTATAGGGTCATTATTGAAGGAACTTTCTATGTATGATAATAAATCCTTATAAAAATAGATCTCACACAACATCACAACTCCAGCTAGACTTTCCCAACAACTGTCATGAAGTGTTACCATACTCTATATTATGTGAGTAAATAAGAAGCTGGAAGTTTCTGAACTATACCAAGTTTACAGATGGGAGTTATGAAGGTGAGTCCTAGATCTCTGATAATCTGACATTGCAAGCAGATTTTATTCTTTTATTTTTATTCTTTGCAGGGCTGGGGATGGAACCCAGAGACTCACTCATGCTAAGCATGCACTCTACCACTGAGCTGTACCCTCAGGTTTTGGATTAAATGCAATCTTACTAAATCCCATATGAAGAAACTAAGGGGGGAACTGTTCTTCCCTCATGTAAATAAGGATTGGAACACATCTTTTTTTTTCCAAAGGCATGATTTTTTATGATGGACTTGTGACTTGTCAGACATCATTAGGTCCCTTTGTGTGATTTTAATCTGCAGTTTGGACACTCAAGAGTGTTAAGCTATTTTCACTCTTTAAAGTGACATGAGCTTGGTTAATGGAAGAAAGAGGATGAACCCCTGAGGTTCCTCAACTAAAAGCATTACTTAGAAGAGAAATCAGTCTTCTATTTGGGTTGGAGAAAATCAGCTGAAGAGAAGTGCTGAGTGGCCAGGAAATGGAAAGGAAGCAGAAGAAAGGAAAATGGGAAGGGAATGAGTCAAAGCCATCTCCATGGTCTTGACCATTCTTCTTCACAATGGGATCCTTTCTCTTCTCTGAGCTCCTCCTTTCACGCACAGAGCCTGAGAGCATAAAATTGCAGGAGGAAGAGTAGTGGCACCATTAACAGTTAAAGGAAAGAAGTGTCCAGGCCTGCCCCCAGATTAGCCAAGCACTCTATCTTTCAGCACAAAACTTAGAAAATAAGGGCATGCATGGTATGAGAAGTAGCTTTATCTGAAAGTTTCAAAAGCAGGGGGACCCAAATGCAATCTTAAACTTACTGTGAAAGTGTTTTAGTCATTCCACTTTCTTGTCTTGGTACATCTACATCCTTACACATGGGTTTATACCAGTCACTGTGTTAGAATCCTTGGAACAGATTCAAAAAAAAAGATTCAGCCTTAACTCTCCAAATATTTTTGTTGTTATTCAATTCAACCAGATCTATGATTCATTAACTGCTTGTCATGTTTTGATATGTGGATCAGGAATTGATCAATAGCTGGCAAAATTTAATAAAAGGAGCTCATTTCTGGGGAAACGAGCTCGTTGCCATGCCAACTATCGATCTTCCCTGATGGAGGCTCGGCAGTCAGTAACAAAATGGGCCGTTAGGCAGGCCCTACTGTCTGCCCATAGGAAATCACTGGGGGGCCACCCTCAAATATGAGTTCCTAAAAATGGCTTCAGTATCACTGTGGAGCAAACGAGGCTGTGCATGTTTTCAGGAAAGATTCTGCTTTGTGATGGCATGGGACACATCTATTCCATTGAACACCTGAGAATCTTGTCACATGTAGATGTGGAGTGCAACATTATGGAAATACAGCTTTGTGTTCTGCTTGTGCAGTGCTGAGCATATTATAGTCACTGGAAAAGAATGAACAGCTTATCTATTACCACTTCATGTTTATGAAGTGTAAATATGAAGAAATCTGTTTACTCTGTGTCATTATGTACTCACTGCCTAGGTGTGAGAAAGATTAATAGCAGCTTTATCAAAGAGAGATCTGGGTCTGCACTGTGTTGTAGAACATAAAGGCCAAAGGAAAAAGAGAGAAAGAGAGGGAAGAATAATCAAAGAACTCTTTGAACTTTTTGAAACTCTAAAACTCCTTTAAAGCAAAGAAGTTATCAGAATATTTGAAAATGTCAGATTCTAATTTGAGAAATTCCATTTGCTTTTACAGGAACTGAGACATCCCTAAACATAGAAATTGCATTTTACAATATTGTTGAGTGAATAAAGTGATTTTAACATTTGTTCAACACATACTTATTTGAGCACCCATGATGTACACAGCAAATATCATAAATGCAACTGCTACATGCAGACTGTATTTTTTAATCATACTGCTCTATATATTTAGAGGAGAGATAAAGTTATCCTGTTTAAGTCTTGTACAACAATCTTGAGCTTTATAAACATGATATCTCCCTCCCCGGTCCACTAGACTCAAGAACAATATCATGATAGTAAAAAGGGCACAGACCCAAAACAGAACCAGCCCTTACAAATACGGTCAACTAATTTTGGTCAAGGGTATCAAAACCATTCAATGGGGAAAAGACAGTCATTTAAACAAATGGTGCTGGGAAAATGAATACTCATATGTAAGAGGATGAAATTGATCCTTATTTTACCCAATATAGAAAAGGTAGGGCTGGGGCTGGGGCTCAATGCTAGAACACTCACCTAGCATGCGTGAGGTCCTGGGTTCCATCCTCAGCACCACATAAAAAGAAAATAAAGGTATTGTGTCCTCTTACAACTAAAACAAAATATTTTTTAAAAAATAACTCAAAAGGAATCTCAAGTATACAACATTATATGTAATTACCGTCTTTTTTCTTTTGCAATGCTAGGGATGGAACCCAGGGCCTGGAGCTTGCTAGGCAAGCATTCTATTATTGAATGACACGTCAACCCTCCTCACAAATGCCCTGTATAGAATACAATATTTTTCATTATAATATTATAATATTGTAGTTTTACTATTATGTATAGCTATATATTTTAAATTTTAGAAACTATAAGATAAAATTATAGTCCTCATATTGATCCTTAGATCTCTAGACATATTCAAACTGCAAGTCTGTCCCCTTTGACCTATACTTCATTTTCCTCCTCTCTCAGCTCCTGGTAACCACCATTCTAGTCTCTATTTCTTGGTATTCAATTATTTTTTTTTTCTTTGTTTGATTTTCATCACAGAATCCACCTCCATTCATATATATATATATATATATATATATATATATAATAGAAATAACAAATTTTTTAAAGATACATGTTTATACCCCAGCACAGTGGCACAGGCCTGTAATCCCAGTGACACAGGAGGCTGAGGCAAAAGGATCGCAAGTTAGAGGCCAGTCTAGGCAACATGTGAGACCCCCAGCTACTTAGTGAGACCCTGTTTCAAAATAAAAAATAAAAAAGGGCTGGTGATGTAGCTCAGTGGTAAAGTGCCCCTGGGTTAGGTTCCCAGTATTAGGGGGAAAATGCATGTATATAAAATAAAATAAAACGGAAATTCTGTACATACTCTTTACATTTTTCCATTTCACAGCATTTTAAGCATTTAAATGTATTAACATATTATTACACATTAACATCTGTTTAAAAAATGTATCGAAGACCTAAATGAGAGGCCTAAAGTTGTGAACCTCTTAGAAGAAAATGTTGAATAAAATATCTATAATATCTGATTTGGTAATGACTTCATGAATATAACCAAACCACAGGCTAAATTTTAAAAAGATAAATTGGACTTGACCAAAATTGAACACTCATGCACCAAACAAAAGGACAACCTACTGAATGGAAGAAGATGCAAATTATATATCTGATAAAGTAGTAGTATTCAAGTTGGGCATGGTGGCACACACCAGAGACTCAGGAGGCTGAGGCATGAGGATTGCAAGTTCAAGGCCAACCTCAGCAACTTAGCAAGGCCTTGTCTCAAAATAAAAAATAAAAAGGGCTGGGAATGTGGTTTAGTGGTAAAGTACTCCTGGCCCCTGGGTTAAAGTTCCAGTACCAAAAAAAAATTTAAATGGTAAGTATGATGTTATAAATATTTTACCATAGTAAAAAACTAAACTTGAGAGATTTCCTGATTTTCAAAAACACACAAAGCTAGGATCACCTGGTATCATTCCCTTTTCTAATTAATACCCTCAGCAAAAACTTATTTCTCCATTTTCATATTTGCATCCCATGATGTTATGATTGTTTCTTTCCTTCTGCATCTCTCCTACTGCTGTGAGCATCTTGAGGACAGAGGCTGTCCTTTATTTATGATAGTGGGTGAATGGAAATGTTGGCTCTGGTTTCAGATAGGCCTTAGATCCCAACTCCAAATCTTCCACTAACTAGCCAGGGGATCTTAAACAAATGATTGAATTTCTCTGTGACTGTTTCCTCACCTACAAGGTAGGCACTTAAATGAGATGGCACTAGTGAAGTGCTAGAAATTATAAGCACTCAAAACATCTTAATTGCAATAATAATAGCAGTTTTAGTAACCAACGTTGAATGATTTAATGTAAAATAGCTAATTTAATAAAGATAATGATGCCTATTATAATTATACCCAACTAATAACTGGATCAACTGGATCATGATGACAGAATATGCTCATTTACCACATCATAATAGTCAACCATGATTGATTCTTTTCTTGACTTTCTCTCTCACTACATTAGGAGTTCATTGAGGGCTGAAACAATGCATTATCTCTATCTGCAGCATGGAATACTGTAGGAACTAGACACATGTAAATTGAATATAACATGAATTAGTAAAGGACTAGTAGTACTTGGAACCCAAATGAGAAAAATCCAAAACAGAAGAGAAATGAGGAAGGAGACTGCTTGTGTGGCCATTCCCCTACATCTGGAATTTTATTCCTAATTCCAAGGGTCAGTGTTAGGTTTGAGTTTTTTCTGAGGGAAACATAGTAGAACATTCCTTACTCAACATCTTTTAACTGTGTAAAATGATATGCTCATATGAACTTAGATTTGTGTAAATGAATAGGAAGGCCTACGTTTTGAAGGTGTTATAGGGGAGCAAGTAGGAAAGGGTAATGAATTGAGGGAGTACAATAGGGGAAATAATACAAACTCAAAAAATTAAGATATTCAAGTGGCAGATAATGAGCAAGAGAAAGAAATTAAGGAATATAGGAGAAAGGAAACTCATGGATGTCTTTGCCCTGCAATCTGAAGGGAATAAATTGATACAACATCATTTTTATTTAGAATGACAGTATTATCTTATTATGATACTGCCCACTCTACTCCTCTCTGTCCCCCTCTGACTCAAAGCTTTTTGAAACTGTTTTTGAGTATACTAGCTAGTTCATTTCTTCTCACTATTTTCAGTTTGGGAAGTCTAGGTTAAAAACAGTCCAGTGAGCCAGGCAGAGTGGCGCATGCCTGTAATCGCAGCAATTCAAGAGACTGAGACAGGAGGATAATGAGTTTGAAGCCAGCCTCAGCAAGGTGAGGCACTAAGCAACTCAGTGAGACCCTGTCTCTAAATAAAATACAAAATAGGGCCGGGGATGTGGCTCAGTGGTTAAGTGCCACTGAGTTCAATCTAAGAGGGAAGGAAAGAAGGAAGGAAGGAAGGAAGGAAGGAAGGAAGGAAGGAAGGAAGGAAGGAAGGGAGCGGGGGGGGGAGGGAGGGAGGGAGGCAGACAGACAGTTCAGTGACTTGACTCCATTTTTCATAACTGTCCCTGTTTTCTGAGTTTTATATTGAGGTCTCCTGACTCTTTAAACCATGTTAAGTTTCCTTAGAATGGATGCTCATCCTAGAACATGTTTATTTCCATTCAGAGGAATGAAACATTCTATCCCAGAATGAGTGTTTGTGATGGTTCTTCACCATGGCCAGTCAATACTCCAGTATTTGGTTTAGCCAAGGAACAGTTTCAATCAGCAGTATTGAGGACTAGTCAGACCCTGCTGCCCTTGGTTGCACAGGTCTGTCAACTCTGCCTGCAGGCAGCTCTACGTGGAGACGGGACCTGTTCCATACTCCATCTATAATCTAGTCATACCCCACAGAGACCCAGAATTTAGCTCCAGTAACAGGTCAAATCCTGCTAGAACAAACTGTGGGCTGTTGCCAAATTCCTCTGCTGTACAGGCACTCAGCTACAACAAATAGTGCTTGAAATCCAGCCCTCAGTGGGACCTCTTACCATATGGAGTTTTTCTTGTGATAGTATTTCTTCTAACACAAGTTGACCTGAACCCCGTAGGGTCTACTTTGCTTTCTTTCTAAGCACGAATGTCTGAAGATGGTGGGTTACTCAGGCTACTGTTTGAAATGATCCTTCCATTTAAAAATATTTGGTAGCAAAAGCAGGTTTAAGATATACAAAGGCTGGGTTTGGTGGTACATGACTGTAATCCAAGGGACTAAAGAAACTGAGGCAGGAGGATCAAAAGTTTGAGGCCACACAATGGGCATGTGGTGGGGGAAGGGGGGGTTCACTAATTGGACAGGGTGGAGTGGGGGCGGGGAGAGGAGATGGGAATAGGAAAGACAATAGAATGAATCAGATGTCACTTTCCTATGTGCACATATGAATGCATGACCAAAGTAACTTCACAACATGTACAACCACAAAAATGGGAAATTATATTCCATGTGTATATGACATGTCAAAATATGTTCTACTGTCATGTATAACAAAAAAGAACAAAGAAAAAAATTTTAAAAGTTCAAGGTCAGCCTCAGCAATTTTACTAGACCATCTCAAAATAAAAAGGGCTGGGGATGTAACTCAGTGGTAGCACTCCCCTGGGTTCAATCCTGATACCAAAAAAAAAATTGTGAATTAATATTTCTGGTCTCATTATTGAAGTAGGACATCCCAGAACCAAAACTTAAATGCATTTATTTAAGAAAATATATTATATATGGTATTCATGTACAGTTGAAATGAGGTGGAAAATAATTAGGAAATCAAATCACAGAGGAAAAGCCAAGTCAGAAAGCACTGAACAAGCCAGGTATAGTGGTACATGCCTGTAATTCCAGCAACTTGGGAGGCTGAGCCTAGAGGATCACAAGTTCAAAGCCAGTCTCAGCAATTTATCGAGACCCTAAGCAACCTAACAATACCCTGTCCCTAAATAAAATATAAAAAGGGGGTTGGGGGTATGGCTCAGTGGTTAAGTGCCCCTGGGTTCAATCCCTGGTATGAAAAAAAGAAAGAAGGGAAAGAAAACATTGAACAATGGGAACCATGTCTCCATGTTCACACCTACCAAAACATTTTTCATCAGTCTGATAGATCAGCCCAGGTGCCAGTGATTATAAATACAGACCCTGGAAGTTTAAAGGAATCTGTTGCCCCTTTAGACCAGACAAACAGACTGCTAACAACAAAGTACCATTTCTCCAAAATTATGTTCAAAGCAACTATCTGAGCATACAGCATGTATAGCCAGGAACACTGAACTCACATGGCCAAAACCACATAATGGTCCTTGCTAGCCTGGGCAAAGTCATGATATTTTTAGAGCTATTTATCCTAACCATGCTGCTGCTTTTCCTCGGAAATCCAAAGCAAAAGAGAACCCAAGAAGGCCATATTCCTCCTGAGTCCAATGAGGCACCTATCCAAATTCTCAACTGCTCACTTGAACAGAAGTATGGGCTCAATTATCATCACGGTTTAGTGTGAGAACAGTTTAGAATTCTCTTTCTTTTCTTCACACATACATTTAGACTTTTTGACACCAAGAAATGTAACAACTGTTAAAACTCAACTGAAAATATGCTGTGACTCAAGTGAGGATCTCTTCAAGTTAGGAAGCCATTGATTCCAGAATAAGCTATTTGAAGTGCATATTACAGAGACTTAGTAAAATTTAAATGGTACAAATCAAATCCAAATATAAGGAGTACACTGAAATATTTTTCTTCATTGAGATATTTTTTATATGACTCATTACTTGTTATGTTAGGAGGTTATCACTGACTATGAACTATTCCTTATGGTGGATATATTTGGTTGTGTCGATGGACATTTGGAAACTAGGGTTACTTCATCCACAACTCATACACTAAAATGGATGTGTTGCTGCTAGAGATGTCAGTTGGCTAAGATTGCCAACCTGGTAACTGTGGATGATTCCAGAAGGTCTGGGAAACATGTGTCCTCCCTTAAAAAGAATAGAAAGGAAAAAATCCCATCCAGTTTTCTACCAGTAAACTCCCTAAAGAACCAGACCACTCCATGCATTGAGGCTAAGCAAGGTCAAGTAAAATCACAGGAGCTTAGAATAATTCCCCAGAGGCATAAATCATTGTCCAATATGGGTGCAGTTAGGGTTTATAGATTTCTCAACTATGATTGATAGATTCATCTGGAACCTGGGATCATCATGATCCCAGGAAAAGAAGTCCAGTCATCTTCACCAGACCATAGTAATCTGCCTCTCTTTTCTCTGTTAGGCTGTATCTCCTCTCAATCTAAATTCTTGAAGTAATGAATTATGGAGATTTCTCATCTATTCCTTTCTTAGGAAATACACTCTGTTCAGAAATAGTACAGAAGGTCTAGAAATGACCCACCCCTGTTCCAACTACTCTCTCAGTGCTATCAAACTGGATCTTGACTTTTTATTTATTGATTGATTGATTGATTGATTGATTGATTTTGCAGCACTGGGAATTGAATCCAGGGCCTCATGCTAGTGTATCTTGACTTTTTACACAAGACTGAAGTCACAGATCCTTAGGAATGGAAGCGCTTGTAGGTAGGGATCATCAAGTCCAACTGTCTCAACAGAAACCCAGATAGCTTAAGTGACTTATCTAAGGTCACTGGAATCCTTAGGGGGAGCACATTCAGGTGCCCGGTTTTTTCTCTACTCCCCTACCCTCTTGTCTTAAGATGGCATTTCCAGGACCTTTCGACTAGCAGGACTCTGGCCCAGGCCAACTCTAGGTATTGTGAGCCATTGCCTTGTCTCCAAGTGCTTTATTAGAGCTGGAAATTGAGTTGAACTGTTGAGAATTAGTAGTTGAGGAAGGAGGTTACAGGAATTCCATACACCTCCTCATCTCCCATCATGCAAGTTGCTCAAGGACAGCCCAATGAGTCCTCCCTTGTCTCCTTCTACTTCCAATTTCTTAGGTGTATTTTTGACCTCTGACCTCTCCCACACATAGGGAGCTGCTACTGATAACCCTCTTGCTTTCACTTCACCCATCAGATGATACATTGGAATGGAAGGGAAGAGTCGTTCTAATTAGTCCACTCCCCCTTGTGGCAGGGTCCTTGGCTGCCCTGTATAATGATGGAACATTGGATAAGCAAGGACTTGTCTTATTATGCAGGGTGGGGGGTGACAGCCCTGGAGAGGACTGAACTGACCGGAGCTCACTTAGAGCATCTCCAGATGGCAATGAAATTGCTCTTTGCAGATCTGAGGGATGAAACCATCTGTCAACAGTCAATACGATGGCAGGTGGGATAAGGTATCATAATCATAAACTGATATTTATGGCATTTTAAAAGTAACTTCACTCAATACATTTCTCTCCAAGATTCCACAAATACTCCTTTGAGCCGCCTTGCCTACTTCGACACATCACAAAGGAATCCACTTTATCAGACATTACTTGATGCATATTAATAGTGTCCACTATTTTGTGCCACTCAACTCCATTTCATTTAATTCACCTGAAAGCCCTAAGAGAGGCACTATTCTGCACCTTCTTTCACAGATGTGGAAACTGAGTCTTGGAGTTCTTAAGTCACTTGTCCCAGGTCAGGAAGCTAGTTCATGGCAAGATGTAGGGATTCAAATCTTAGCAAAATTGTTTGAGACCAAAGCCCATGTACTGTCCACTGGCCATCTGAGAAAGTTAGTGAAAGTTAGTGAATGAATGCCTGAAGGAATGAAGTATGTGTGAGTGAGAGAGGAAAAGAGACAAGACAGAAAGAAAGGGGGAGAGAGACAGAGACAGGGGTGTTTTTGATGGGGTGAAGAGTTCAGACTGCATTCCCCATAGGCTAAGCTGACACCAAGGGTGGGAATCAGTTAAAACTTTGTAAGAAGGGAACCTATGGAAGTGGGGGCAGGATGGGCCACTGTCTCCCATGCCCAAGTAAACTAATAATAGCATGGCTTTCCCCATAGTGTGGTTGGGTTCTTGTCCCAAAGCCCCTCAGGACATTCCAGAACAGCTTCATTCATGCATGTCAAAACTAGAGTAGTATTTTTTTTCAGGAAAAAAATAAAGCACCAAATAGTAACTGGGCACGATGGCACAGTCCTGTAATCCCAGTGACTCTGGAGGCTGAGGCACAAGGATTGAAAGTTCAAAGTCAGCTTCAGTAACTGAGCGAGGCCCTAAATAACTTAGTGAGACCCTGTATCTAAATATTATTTTTAAAGGGCTGGGGATGTGGCTCAGTGGTTAAGCACCCCTGGGTTCATTTTCTGGTCCAAAAACAAAAAAAAATGCATCAAATACATTCACATTTTTTAAAACAAATGACAAAGACCCAATTTTAGAGCAGTGTTTATTCACTCCAGTGAGCAGAAAAGCAATTCACTTCTGCCTTAACCGGTCCAAGGAGATGGGGGAGGGGACAATTACATCTATTCCTCTGCAGGGAGCTAGGGCCAGGCTGCTGGGGTGAAGAGGCTCCACCCACAGTGATGCAAGCAGGCATACCCTGTAATTCTCTGTCAAATGTTCCCTATACACAAGACTACAGGAATGGCTACTGGGAACCAGTGTAGGTATTACCTTGTTTACACTTGAACATGCATTTTAAAGATGCAAGTTAGATGTGGACCCAAGCAACCTCCAAATGCCCACCCAGCATCACCTGGTGCTCTGGAACACAAGACAATTTCCTAACAGCCTCACTCCCCCAAAGCTGTGACTTGTCTCCTGCCAAGTGCACCTCTTAAGTCTCTTAACATACCTGTGTGTGTCCTGGTCAACCACAGCAGGCTCCAGACCACGCCAGTTGTGCTTCAGAGGAGGCTCCTAGGGATGTGAGGAAACTTCCCAAAGAGGTTGCCCTCCTGACCTGCCCACTGTGCAGACTACAAGTCATCATGCCCAGCACTCCAGGATCAGCTAATTTCAATAGTGACATTTTGATGATTCTGACATTGGCTCAATGAAGAGGCAAGAGATTATCATTCCCAATTTAAAGAAAAGGAAGAACCTCAGAGAGATGACATTTCTCCCTCCAAAGACCACTGCTGGTCAGTGATAGTCTAGACAGGATTCCAGATCTTTGCCTTCCTAGCAGGAATTCACTGAAGTCAGATTCCGTGGGTCGGGTGTCTCCTTCTCAAAGCCTCTCCTTTAATGTTGACACTTCCCTTCCAGCCTCAGGAGGAAAGGAAGACCAATTAAGACCTGAGACTTCATAGTTGAGTCTGTGGGGGTAGGGGCCTATTCAATTCTGAAATCTTGGAATTAAGTCACTTCAGCTCTGTTCCTCAGTTTCCTCATATGTAAAATGGGGGATAACAGTGCCAACCTAGGGAGATTGTGGTAGAGACTTCTTGAGATAACTTACAGTTAGCGCTTGACAATAGGTGCTAAATAGCTATTTTCTTGCTCTCCTGGAGAGCTCAGGTTACCTATGTCTTCTGAATGAGTAGAAAGTCCAAGAGGAGGTGGGAAGGTCAGTTGGAAAGATAACTTTGATCTGACTGAAGGCAGATGTTAATGGGGGACAACTTGTTGAACATGGACATTTAGAAAGGTTACAAGAGCAAAGGGCCAAACGGTGTATTGGACAAACAGAACTGAGCAAACGCATGGCTTTTTGAGGTCAGACTTTGAAGATCTAGAAGTGGGAGGGGGTGCCATGTTCTTCCTTTATCCTCTACCCAGGGAAGAGGCCCGTTCCTTGCCTCTTGGACTGGAATGCAGTGGGCAACTCCAAGGCAGCAGAAAGTGAACCGAGAAGGCGAGGACTAGGAAGTGGCAGCAGGGACAGCAGCAGAGCAGCAAAGTACTGGCCAGAACTAGGAGCCAGAGAAGAGCGGCATGGAGCTGGGGCTCAGTGGACCACTGGAATCCTCACATCTCTCCTCTCTCTGACATGAGGAGAAGAGGCCACAGTGAAGAAGCCATATCCTGGCACTGGAGAGAGGCTATTTGTGTCTGATGTTCTGGACTCACACAGTTCCCCCACCAGACAGAGATTCCAGTCCCTGGAGAGCCAACCCAGGGCAGCATCTGCTTGCTCTTGGACCTCCGGAGCTGTCTGGGCCCAACTTGGAATAGGCCTTCCCTTCTTCGCAGGAGCTTAGATCGCTTTATTTCCTAAACATTTAACAGCCCGTTTTTGAATATGCTGAATGAGAACAAAGCAGCCCTTGTACCTCAGGAAGCAGCCCAGTCCATTCCTTCAAGTTAAAGCTCCTGGAAGGCCCCCAGAGTGGGGAAGATCCCCGCAACCCACCCTGGCAGCAGCAGAGAGGCCACCCCTAGTCTTAAGGGTCGCTAAGCTCAGAAACTGAGGGATGAGGTAGGTGGGAAGGCTGTCCCACCAAGATCCCAGCAATCTCCAACTGCTGCTGGGGAAAACTTCCCTCGTGAGCAGGGCTCTGGGGACAGAGGAGAGCGAGGAAGCTTTTAGAACATGTAAGATGAGGATAAGGTGGAAGTACAGGAGTACATCCATTTACCCAACCAACAAAGCCACTTGGTCTATGGCAGGAGACCAAGTACTGTAAGAGATGCACTAGGATTCTTCCTTTTTCAATGTGGAAAGTGAGGCCTGAACAGTGGCCAGGATTGGCCAAATACTGACCAACTTGTAGGAGCCTAGCTGAGACTGGAAGACAGCTCCTGATTCCTGTTTGAATGGTAAGTGGCCCGGTTTCACCTGTCAAAGGTAGACAACACACACACTTACACCCTCATATTTCCCCCCCCCCCCCCCCCGCAAAGAGCTACTTCAAAAGGGCGACGGCCACCTCGCTTTTCCAGGCAGTAGCAAATTCAGAGTTTCCTGGCTCCAGTCTTCACTGCCAGCCGCTCCTTCGGGTTTGGCCTGAACAGCAGGGTCCCAGACGGCGGTGGCGCAGGCGGGCTCTGCGAGCCGGGGAGAGCGCGGCTGCCGGAGGAAAATGCTAAAGGCAACTGATCCGGCAGGGTCCGGGATTTGGTCTGGGCTTTCTCTCTTGGCCCCGGGGCCCTCAGCAAGGACAGATCGAGTACAAGAGCCGTGGAGAGCCCAGAAAGGGCGGGCGCCGAGGGCTTAGTTCCAGGCGCGGGCGGCAGCTGCGGCTCAGGTCAGACCCGGGGCTAGCGTTTCTTCTTGCTTTTCCGCCAGGGTTCCGGAGGCCACAGGCTTCCCAGAGGCGGGTGGCTTGTTGCCGATTTGTGCGTAAGTGCTCGTCTCCCAGTCCCGAGTTTTGGCACACCACCTATTGTAGCCGTCGAGTTCACACTCGAACTGCTTTACACCTGGAAATAGAAACCATAACGCCCACCCCTGATTCCTGGAGCAGCGGCGCAGTAGAGACAGAGGGTAAGAACGTGTTCACTAGAGCCAACAGGTAATTCCCCGTATCAAAAGAACAGTATTTTCAGGAATGTATTTTTAACGTAAATATACACCACGAATACACTGCGCTCCCCCACTGCACCCAGCATTTCAGGGATCTCCGTGTGATCTGTCGCTCGCAGACAGGCACTGGCGGAGTCTGGGAAGCACAGCAAAACCCCTGTCCCTATCAACTTGCAAAACCGAGGCAGAAGAAAGCCCTCGAGCCTACATCCTATGGTGCACAGGCTCCTGCTGCCCCCGGCGCTTGATCCAGGGTCACTATCATATTTGCACACTTTGCCAAATGTTACAGCAAAAACCCACGCTTTGTTTCACAAAGCCGTGAGGGGAGCTTGGACCGAAACAGGCTTCGGGGTAGGCTCCTCGGGCCTCCCGGGAGATACCGGCAAGTCCCGGATGAACTAGACAGGAAGAACTTTCCTCCTTACCCGGAGAAGGGGAGTCTTCCGCCCTGCTGTCCTGCGCGAGAATGACAGCGGAGGGAATGCTTAAGAGGCTACCAACCTGCAGGGCCTGCTCTACACAGGGCGGGGTGTTGGGGAAAAGATGAGGGGAGTCCCTGGAGACTCAGGGCCATCCTGGAGCGCACGGCAGAATTGGGCGGGGATTCCAGCCAGTCCGCTTCCCATCTACCGAGTGGATCAGACCCAGAGGCCAGGACATAAGAGGGGCCAGAAGGTTTCGTCACTCTTCTTCATTATAGGTGTCAGCCTGAGGATGTAGTCGTCACGGAGACCTCGGGAAGGAAGCGGGTGGGCAGCTATTTCCCTTCCAACGAAAGAGAGCCTGGTGAGGGTGAGCAAAAATTCGGGGAAGCTGAACTCTCCCCTCCCTTTGCCCTCAGTTCCTGTAAGGACCCAAGCCACTACCAATAAATAAGTCTTTTTGGAAATGCGGGCGCTGGAGGTGGGGGTGGGGTTATCGAGCTTTGGAAATCCAGCC
Source organism: Glaucomys volans (assembly GCA_020662805.1). Taxonomy (NCBI): domain Eukaryota; kingdom Metazoa; phylum Chordata; class Mammalia; order Rodentia; family Sciuridae; genus Glaucomys; species Glaucomys volans. Next base: position 142,301 of record JAJEJO010000092.1, on the reverse strand, counting down.
TGTGCTCCGAAGGCTCAGGGATGTGCTGTAAGTGTGTAGAAGACAGAGATGAGACCGACCACGAGCAAGAATGGACGGGTGAGTTGCACTAGATCAGTATTTTAAATTCAGTTTAGTCGGTTTTACAAACATATATCTCACACAACTTTCACTTGTTCTTCTCATGAGACCTTAGCGGTCTGCACTCTCTTGGTTCAAGTTCGAAGTGGAACTGGAAATAAAAACAAGCAAGCCGGAAAAAGAGGACCACAAAGCCTCCTCCTCTGTCTCTCCTCCGGGATCCGGGAAGCCAATGTAAGGATCAAAAGCTTCCACATCACCCCGGCGGGGCGCTCCCGCAGCCCTGGCGAAGGCAGACTACACCGGGGCTTGATGGAGTGGGGGAGGAAATCTGTAGGACTCTGAGTCTGGCGGGCGCTACCAACCTATCCTTACATACAGGGGAGGTATGGGAATAGGCCCTTTCTCCCATGGGTTCTCCGAAGCGGTTACGGGTTCATACTCGGCCATTCGAGGCCATTCGCTCCTGCCCAGTGGCTCGGTGGTCCGCTAGGCCGGTAAACGTCCCAATTGCAGAATTGTAGGCTCGGCTCGGCCCGGGGCCACGGTTCTGTTCTCCTGGCTGGGCCTCTCGTTCAGGGATCTGTGAGCGTTGCCGGGGCCCACGTCGTTTCGTGGCCCCACCCGGACCGGGACCGCCTTTCGCAGAAGGCTAGGTTAATCCCCGAAAATTATGGACATGGTGGGGAGAAGAGAGGAGTCCTGCTGCTTGCTTGAAACTAAAGCCCTAACCTAACCTCGGACAAAGGCGAGATAGAGACACTTCTTACTCTGAGGTACTACCGGCCCTGAATCCTTCCCGCCCATCTCACAGCTCTGGAGAGGGGCATCTTAAAGATGAGCCTTAGGGGCCCCACGACTTCCGGTGGTCGAGGCAAGCGAAAGGCTGCACCTAGTCTTGCTTTCCTGGGCAGACAGGCCAGGAGGGCGGCTGTAAGCCCAGCTGATCCATGGTCAGGCAGAGGCGATCGCGAGGTCTTGGTAAGCTGGGTTCCCCAACATTGACCCGAATTGACGTCGGGGTAACCCAACGAAGTGACAGCCACGTGAGAAAGTCTGGGCGGCGCACAATGCGCCGGCGCCTCGTTAGGGACAGGCGGGTGCTTGGGGAGCCAGGCCTGCACTGTCCGCGGCCTCATCATTCATTTCCCTGGACGTGCTGGTAAAAATGCATCAAAACAGGCTGCGGATCGCGGTATAAAAGCACAGCGGGATGAGCTGCTTTCCAAAAAGGATCTCGGTGATTGGACCGGGCTCGGAGTGATTGACAAGAGCTTAGTTTGGTAAAGGGAAGACACGCAAGCTTTCACAGCAGGATCTCTTTTCTAAAATATATCACACTAGCCTTTGAAAAGCGCCGCACACTATAAGGAAATAGCGTTTCACGGCTCGCTTTATGGTGCGATGACATTTCTTTAAAACACAGCGAAGATCAAAAAAAGGAGAGAGAGAAATAAAATGTGTTGCAAACACAATGTTTTAATTAGTTTATTCTGCACGTTGCTTTTATCTGACGTATACATTGCGGGTTCCCCTTTAATTAAACAGCCCCTCTTGAACAGCGGCGGGCTAGGAAGGGAGGTAAGGAGCTGCGTTCCGTCGCTCCCTTTAGGAAAAAACGGAAGGGTTGGCTGGCCTCAGAACCCTGATCACAGGTCCCTGTGCCCTCCGGGCCAGGACAGACAGACTGAGGCTTTGGGGCTTTGGAAAGCGAGCACCCCATGGAGGCGGGGAAGAGGGAGGGGAAGAGGAGAGGAAGGGAGGAGGTTCCCCACCGGGAATCGAATGGAAGGATAGCTGTCCAAGTAGCTCGGGCTCACCGCCAACCTCCAATCCCCTTCCCCTTCCCCCTGCCAACAGCCGATGTCCCTCCTCCCCAGCACTTCTCCGGCTATGGGGTACTAGGCTGAGATAGGCACTAGGATGAGTTCTGGAGTCCTTGCCCTCTCCCTGGTTTTCGGGCTCCAATTTCCCGCTATGTCACACCCTGAATCGCAAGTAGCGGATCCTCGGATTTCTGACCAACTGGAAGAGAAGCCTGCGCAAGCATCCGCTCACCGAAAGCGCGGGCGCCGCAGGCGCTGTCATAAGTGGCGTCTCAAGAAAGGCGAGAGAGAAGCTAATGGTGGGATGCGTTGTGGGCCTAACAAGGCCTGTTCTTAACACACGCACACTCAATAAGCTACACGCTTATTTCTTGGGAATCTCTGCAGCCTTCAGTTTCACCAACAACCACCATCATCACCGCCCCCCCACACACACACACAGACCCGGATGGCTTATCTTCAACCTCAACCCGACCCTTGAGAGGCTCCTGCCCAATAAAGCCCTCTCTTAGCAATATTTGCTGCTCAGGCCTGTAGGTAGTGATGGTAGGCAGGCTGTAGCCTAAAGATCAGAGGGCTTTGTTTGGTTTATTCTGCTAGTGAGATTTGACAAAGCAAAATATCCTGAGGAGTCTGGTGAGACAGGGGAGAAGATTAGTGACACGGATGTGGCTTCCTAAACAAAACCCCAGAACATAACCAGTAAATTGAGGGACTGGTAACAAGCCCTCCTCTCCTACCCAAATGTGGTCTTTCTACTGAAACTGAAAGGGGAAAGGGTTGAGCCAAGGGTTTTCAGCCTGGAGGCAGGGGATGAACACAGCCATCTCATTGCTAGGACGCTTCTTTTTCACCTTTTGCTCACAGGAAAATTCCCTTCAAATGGATTTCATTAGAGGAAATGACATAGACAGCAAGATGAGCTGCCAGATGCTTCTATGGCCTCTATGGTCTGACTACCCAAAGAGGTCTGCGATGTGGCCTCTCTTTAGAAAAGGGAAGGTCCATCATTTCCCTCACCAAATATTTTTAACATTTAATTGAATATTGTGATTTGTGTAAATGTCTGAAATTTATGCTCTTCGAGATCAAGGACTCCGTTTATAATTGTACATACTCCATGCATAATAGAACACGTAAGTAGCATCTGAAATAATTGAATGGGTCTTTTGAAACAAGTCAAAGTAATTCATTTAGCATGTCGTTTCTGTGGACCAGAAAATTCTGTATTATACAGCATATGTATACTCTACTTTCTCCATTGTATCATTCTCAGAGGACGCACACCTGTAACCCCAGCAACTTGGGAACCTGAGACACGAGGATGGCAATTTCCAGGCCAGCCTCTGGCAACTTAGCAAGACCTGAATCAAAATAAAAAAAGGAAAGGGCTGGGGATGTAGCTCAGTGGTAAAGGGCCCGTGTGTTCAATCCCCAGTAACTCCCCCTCAAAAAAGTTAAATAGCGAAAAAAGAAGTGCAGCAAAGCTCCTAGCAGTTTGCTTTCCAACTCATTTGATTACACTCAAAATAATGATTTGAATCCCCCACTGCCATAGAACACCAGCTCAAGAAATGGTGTTCACATATGGAACTATGGAGCTATAAAGCACTCTCCCATGGCTAGCCTTCAGGTCTATGTGTTATGGAGAATTATGGAACTGTGGGATTAAGAAGAATATTAAACCTCAAACTGCCACCAAATTTGTTTAAAGGGGCCAGGCACAGTGGCTCGCACCTGTAATCCCAGCCACTCAGGAAACTGAGGCAGGAGGATCACAAGTTCAAAGCCAGCCTCAGCAACTTAGAGAGGGCCTAAGCAACTTAGCAAGACCCTGTTTCAAAATTAAAAAGGGCTGGAGATGTGGCTCAGTGCTTAAATGCTCCTGGGTTTAATCCCAGTACCAAAAAATAATAATTTTTTGCTTGTTTGTTTGTTTAAAGGGGCCAGAATGTAGCCTGGTGGATGAGGCAGGAGGCTCTCGAGTTCAAAGCCAGCCTCAGCCAAAGCAAGGTCCTAAGCAACTCAGTGAAACTCTGTCTCTAAATAAAATACAAAATAGGGCTGGGGATGTGACTCAGTGGTAGAGTGCCCCTGAGTTCAATCCCCAGTGCCAAAAAAAAAGGGGGTGGGTAAAATGTAAGGAACATCAAATTGAGTCCTTAAGCTTGAAGACTATATTGGAGAAAAAGACAAAAGTAGAATATTAATGAAAGAAGTCAGTCCCCAAATTTAAAAAGAATAAACCTGGGCTGATTTTTTTTCCTTCCCCCCAAAATGGACACTTCTGTCATAGTTCCATTTGTGTATTTGTCCTAGCAAACACTATACGTCAGGGTTGATAAAGACAAAACCAAAAGAAGCATCTTTAAATAAAAACAGAGAAGCTCAAGTAGTTGCCCCCACACTTTTAAGTAATCAACATAGTATTTACAGAACATGTATCTTTAAACTTCGAACCCCAGCAATTGTTTTCAGGATGCTAAACTGTTTTGCTGAATTCTGTGCATTCTTATCTCCCCCACAGTACCCCATAGTGTCTTACATGTATCATAAAAGCTATAAACATTTTAAGGGTGAAACCAACCAACATATTGCAAGGTTTTCTATGAGAAAAAAATGGTTCGGTTTCAAGTCACTCTTCAACTGAAAGCTACCACTTGTCCCATCACTTCCTGCTTTCCACAACTGCAAGAAGATGTCCCTGGAGCCTGAACCACACTGTAAGATAAATAAAGAGTTCTGTTCCTTCCAGTTAATCTAGACATTGAGAAACATAGGGCACCCCTCACCAATCCTGGGGAGTTTACCTAGGGCCATAGGAAAGGCAGCAAAGAAATATTCTAAGTGAAATGAAATTTTCCCCACTCCCATCCCCTTCTCTTTTCTTCTAAGTAATAGGCCAGGATTGGATCTGCTGAGATAGAGAGAATAACCCAATTCTTTTAGCAACTCCATCCCTCGCTATCGTTCAGTGGAGATTCTGTCCTGTTACTGCAGGAAAAAATCAGTCCAGGCCCAGTACAAACCACTTCTTGACCGAATCTCTTTATTTCTTCCACTTCGGACAGAAGCAAAAGGAAATTTCTAGAAAGCAAGGAGAGTGAGGCAGAAGTTGAAGGTAAGGTTTCTCTTCATGGGAATATCTAGTGGGCAAAGGGAACAGATGGGAATAGCTGTCTGGAATGGGAATTCCAAGTGTGTAGAGTACATCTAGTTGGACCACCTCAAATGGAGATGGTCATGCCAGGATAAAGATTGCAAGACTGCAGGGCATGGTGGCGCACGCCTGTGATCCCAGCACCTGGGAGGCTGAGGCAGGAGGATCATGAGTTCAAAGTCAGCCTCAGCAACATAGCGAGGCCCTAAGCAACTCAGTGAGACCCTGACTCTAAATAAAATACAAAATAGGGCTGGGGATGTGGCTCAGTGGTTGAGTGCCCCTGGGTTCAATGCCCAGTACCAAAAAAAAAGACTGCAAGACTGCAGGGCTGGGAATACAGCTCAGTGGTAGACCTTGAGCCTACCATGTGATCAAGGAACCCTGGGTTCTATCCCCAGCACTCCCCCCCCCACCCCCCCACACACACACACAAAGTAATAAACCTAGGAAGGCTAGAGGGTGGGAAGCTCCAGATAGCTACCTACTCAATTATCTATCATGGTATCAGTATGGTATCATGGTATCAACTATTTGCATGGTATTTCCCAATTACAAATCAAATGGGGAGCTTCAAAGATTGTGATGTGGCACTGTTCCCTAGACTAAGTCAGTCAAAAGCTCTGGAATGGATCTAGGTATCTGGATATTTCAAAGAGCCCCAGGAATTTCCAGAATGGAGCCAGGGTTGCTTCCAGAACAGAAGGTGGCAATCCCTTCCCCTTTCAAATTGAGAGGAGGGTGTGAAATTTAGAAGAGAAAACTAAATATTGCAATATCATTCTCTGAGAACCCCCAAACCGACAGATCATGTGGAAGTGAAGAGTGTCTAAATGGGTTCGTCAAGAACCTAGGTCCTCCTTGCTTCCTAGGGGGTGCATTAGAAACTGGAGGAGACCAGCCAGTGTATACACACATCACAGTGGTTATGGACTATATAAACCACCAAGAACTGCAGTTTGCATCCGTAGGTGAAGACTCCCTTCACTCCAAAAAGTCTTTAGAGGCTAAAAGCACTTCAAAAAGAAGGAAGAAAGGAGGAAAAAAGAAGAAGAGGTAAGAGGGAAGAATTAGCTTTTCTAAAGTAGAATCGGGGTGTTTAAGCGTTAGGGAAGAAGAGAAGCTTCAGGAACTTGTTGGTGGGTTGGTTGGCTGGTTGGTTGGTTAGTACCGTAGATTGAACCCAGGGGCTCATAGCCACTGAGCCACATCCCCAGCCCTTTTTGTTTATTTTTTATTTTATTTTATTTATTTATTTTTTTTTTGAGATGGGGTCGCACTAAGTTGCTGAGGACGGCTCTAAGTTTTGGAGTCTGGTTTTGAACTTGCAATCTTCCTGCCTCAGCCTCCCGAGCCCCTGGGTGGAACGTTTTTGAAGTCTGCCGAGTGGCCTTTGGAACTAACACTGAGCCAGCAGGGAATTGGGGGCTACATACTGGAATGTGCGATATGGAGTGAGAAGCCCAGGCGGAGGAAAATGGATATCTGCTGATAAAAACCTGTTTCAGTCTGACTTGGTCCTCGGGAAAACTTGATCTTTACCCCTGGGTGGCTGCAGAGGAGATTCTGCGTAGCCAGTGTGGATTGAAGGAAGGTTGGGAGAACCGGGTTGAGAGTGACCACAGGCTAGGGAATTCCACTTGTTGATGGTCCTCATCTTCAAGGGCGCATCTAGAGCTTTCTCACTGAAATCAGGCTCTTCTATTCTCCCCCCTCAACACTCCCCCCACCCCCGACCCCGGGCTCTTGTATTCTGGAAGTCGTCCGGGTTAAAGTGAGGGGGCGGGGCAAGGTACAAAGGATTCCGGGGGGGCCAGACCGGCATGAAACTTGAACCCTGGGAGATAAGGGCTAGGGAGCTTGGGACTGGGATAGCCAGAGTAAATTGGGAAAGGACACACAGGGCAGACCCGAGTTTCAGGTCCTTTGGGGGCAACGGGAGGATCAGGTCAACCCACCATATTCAGAGGCCTGCAGTACAGGGGGTTTCAAGGTTCCCAGCCACTGATCCTAAAAGACTGCAGGGTACTCTGCTAGGTATTACGCGAACTTCCCTAGCGGGGCTAGGACAGAGGCGAGCGCGACTAATCACATCCCTTGCTGGCCCAAGAGCGACAATCTCCCCAGTAGGCCTCTGAAAACAGAAAGGGCACCTCTACTGAGTGGGATCCGGAATTTTCAACCGGCTCTTCTTGGGAAGGGTCGCCGGGTTACCCTTGTCCTTGTGTTGATTTTCCTGCAAGTAGCACTTTGGGAAACCTTAGGTGCAGGAAGTGCCCCTTTCTCCACCCTCCATAGCAGGTGGCACGTGGGCAGGCCACATTTAGGTTAGAAGAATTCTGTTGATATGACAATTTAGCCCATCCAGACCATACTGCCCTGTGATACAAGTTTTCCAGTTAAATCTGAAGTCCTGGTAAAGAATGAAGAGAATTTTTCAGTATAATTGTCTCTCATGCCATATTTGGGACACACAAGAAAAAAAGAGAAAGAAGAGAAGAAAAAAGGAAAGAGAGAGAGGAAGGAAGGAAGGAGAGGGAGGGAGGGAGAGAAAAGAAAAAAGAAAGAAATCTGCAGGGCACTCCTGTAATCCCAGCAACTTGGGAGGCTGAGGCAGAAGGATTGCAAGTTTGAGGCTGGCCTGGGAAACTTAGCAAGACTCTGTCCTAAATAAAAAATAATGATAATAATAAAACGGCTGGGGATGTAGCTCAGTGGATAAAGCACACCTCCTGGGTTCAAACCCTTAGTACCAAAAAAAAAAAATGCTCACTTGAAATTCTAATTTAACTGAGTGTCCTGAGTTTTATGTGCCAAATTTGGCAATTCTACTTGAGTGGAGTGGCTACCTGGGTCAGGGGTAACTCTTTGCCAGCCTGGACCAGACTCAAAATGTAAACTGTAATCTACCAAAACTGAGTCTGAGGGTCAAGGGTTAAGGGGGGAGGAAGTAAGCAGCCCAAAAGAGAAACTCCAAATAGGTCAGAGGGGAAGGAAGGAGGAGGAGAAAATAGGAAGCTAAACCTAAGAGGAGAGAAGGCACCTGGCAAGCTGGGTTGTTGGAAGCTCCCTGGAATCTTCAGATTTACTTATCTTAATTAAGTAATTAAACAATTAGTTTGGTGCTGGGGATGGTAGCCAGGGCCTCAGGCATGCTAAAGCATGCTCTACCAATGAGCTGCATCCCTAGCCCAGCCTATATTTCTAGTCTGAAGGGAGAGGTGCAGGGAGGAAACCTTGGTCTACTGACGGCTGGCATTTGTTCCTGGGAGAAAGGGAGTAAGTGTTTCTGGGAGAGAAAGAGCAAAGGGGTGAACTTCAGGCCCTTATTGAGGAGGGGCACTTGAGTTGGGAGAGAGGCGGCTGACCTCTTGGTTCCTTAAAGCTCCCCAGGCCTAGGGAATTGGGGTCACTTCCCCCTGGCTTCCTGAAGGCAGGCTGCTCAGGGGCCTCTGCCTGGACTCAAATGCCTTGCTTGGTTTGGCAGCTGTGGTTGCCCCTCAGGGCTCAGTCACGCAGAAAGGGTCAATAAACTATGTATCTCTAGCCAAAGGAGAAAGACAATAAAACCACCCTCAGGGTCAGAGGTCACCTAGTCACTGATTGAGATATTCACAACTCTTTTTCCTCACTTCTCTCTTCTCATCCCCTCTTTCTCCCCTGGGGCTCCTCCTCCCTCCACTACTGTTTTACCTTTCTCCAAAGCCAGAGCAATCCCTGGAAATAATTGAGGTGAAACTGAACAAGTAAATCACACCATGTGCAAAATGAATATTTAAAAATTAGGATGATGGTGAATAAAACCTACCAGTTAAGAATATCTAGCCTCTGCTCAGAATATATTCTCAAACTTTCTGGAAAGGACAAAATGGAAAATATTTCAGGCTTCTCAGGCCACATTCGGTCTCTGTAGCATAATCTCCTCCCCCTCTTTCTACATCTAACCCTTTAAAGATGTTTTTAAAAAATTCTTGTCTCCTGGAGCCATATGAATATAACAGGCGATGGGCCAGATTTGGCTTGTAGTTTGCAGTCCATAGTTTGTCATTCAAGTCCAAACCAGATGTTAGTCTAATTCACCCCCCACTTTGTCCTTTTTGGGAGTAGGTGAGAAAAGGGGGAAGAAAGGGAGGTCCTGATGCTTTAATATCAAATCCCCTGCCTCTCATCCTCTCACTAGGAAAGGACCACATGAATGACCCCAAGCCAAGTGCAAAAACAACAGGCAATTTGGTTTCACAAAATACCAATCCAGAATGAGAGCATTCTGGATTGGGAGTCTGAGAGCATTTTTTAGGGGGCAGAAATTCATACTCTCCCCTTGGACAAAAGTAAAGATAATTCAGAAAATGCAGTCTCTGCCCCTCAGTGAGGGGAGAAAGAAGGTGGAATGTTTAAATAGAACTGGATCACCAAAATGATGACCCCAGACCTAAGTATCAAGGATGAGAGAGTCACTGCTAGAAACCACGATGTGGTCCAGAGAACTTTGCTGCCACTGGGTTTAGGATTTAGTCTCAAAGGAGAAATGAAAGAGCAAATATTTCAGGATAGTCCAAAGCTTCTCTTTGCTAGTTTTGGAGCTGAGATCATTTACACTTTAGAATTAATAGAGCATTTAGAAACTTAGTAAGAACTTGGGGTCCAGAGTAAATGTGTCCTAAGAACTTGGGGGTCCAGAGTAAATGTGTGCTCCATAGTGCCAGGAATGTTGGCACCACAAATCCTTTCTCTTCTTCCCATCTGTTTAGATCTCTGGGGAAGAACTTGTAAACAAATTCAATGTGCCCTTGTATATCTCTGCTTTTGCCTGGGTCTGCCTCTCCCCTAGCCTGGGTATCCCCCTCCTCTAAGGTGTTCTGATCTAGGAAGGGGAAATCCTTTTCCAATGTGACTTGCCCTTCTGGCACCAGGAGCCAAACTGCTACTGGAGGCTAACAGCTGGACACCCACTGAGCAGTAAAGATACTCTGGTGACAGGACCCAGAGGACCAGGACCACAGCTCATGAGCCTTTCACCCACACTTGGCTGAAGAGCACTGCCCACCACCTAGGGTTTCACTCCACTTCCTGTGTTTCAGGGATTCCCCTCATAATCCCAAACTGGATTCTGATAGCTCTAATAGCTCTAATTCAACTCTGCTTTCCTTCTCCAAGTTCAGCCCGATTTACTTAAGCCTGTGTCTCTGAAGTTCAAGTGTATATATCTGTCTGCACAGCCCTGATTGACAAGTACAATGAAAATGTCTCATTCTCGTTTGGTTTGCATTTCATTACATTGGGCAACAATATGCCTTGAACTGCAGATGACAAAGGCAAAACAGATATGTAGAAAGGGTCGATAAACAGTATCTATTTGTTCTTTCTCTATTGAATTTTAAAGGTATTGAGGGCTCATAAAATATTTGTCAAATGATGGGACTGTAGTGAAAACTCTAATGTAGTCAATAAAATCTGGAGCTCAGCGAGCGGTTGGAGAGTGTGTCCGCAGGTCCCAGAGATTGTTCAGCTCAGCCTCTGAAGCCAATTAAGAGCTTTATCTTAGCATAAAAATAAAGAGGAGTTAAAAATGCATTCTTTCCGCAGCTTTCTTCTCCCTTCATTTTTTATTGCCATTTGCAATTTTTCTTTTTAAAAGATCTGGAACTCTAAAGAGAGGGTGGGCATTTATGTAAAGAAAGTGTCGTTTACCAAGAAAAAAAATAAGAATAATGGTGAGTTTTAAGGACATGCTTCAACGAGAAACACTTTGTGCACCACTTGGGAGAAGCAGGGGCACCAAATTCAGCTTCTTGGAATAATTCCCTTCCTGGATTCAAAGATTCATTTATTGAAATAAATCAGGAAGCATTGACAGAACGGAAATCCGCTTGCTGGGTTTAAAGGGTCTTTAAAATGTTGCGAGTGTTAGATTGCAAGTCTTTTCTAAATACAAAACAGAAGAAAAGACCGCAGTGTTTCCCTTGGACTTAAAGAAAATCTCTAGGTCCCCGAGTTAGGATCATTTCAAGTCCACCACAGAAAATGTGTTTGGAAAGAAGTCCTGCATGATAACAATGTGCTGTACATGTTTTGTTCTTTAGGAGGCTGGAAGGAAGGGCAGAGCACTGTAGATTGGGGTTCTGGGTTGTACGGAGAAACCAGTTCTACCCTACTGCCCCTAGGATATTCTCTTTTCTTCCTGCTGCTTCAGGATAGATCCTAAAAATCAGACTCAAAAACTGCTAGTTTGGCAATGACCAGTTTCTCTAGTTTTATTTATTGCTTTAGATATGGGGGTAAAAATAAATCTTTTTCCTATTTACTATTTGAACTCTGTGAGGGAAAGGATCCCATTATATTTCCTATCCATACAGACAAGTGGATATTTAGAACAGACCACATACAACTGGGGGGGTGCATAAAAGAGATTTATTGGTTAATTTAGGCTGCCTAATACACATGAAAACCCAGTAAGCCAGAGCTGTTGAGGGAGCCTCGGTTATAGCGCGAAATAAGAATCAGAACCGGGGTTCCAGTGGTCCTGCCCTGCCCAGCACTGTGATTCCCCTCTCCACCTGAAAAATGAAGAGGAGAGCTCTCTCCTGCCTGGTCCTAGACTGTGTGCAAAAACTTTTCTCCTTCCCGCTTTCCTCCCAGAGCCATCACCCTGATCTCAGACTCAGATCCCCAAAGCCTCCTGTCCCCCCAAGTTGTTCCCAGGGTGTCCTCCGAAAACCATGTTTGGGGAGGAGAGGAAACCACCTAACTCCCCCCCCCCCCCCCCCTCACCTTAGCAGTGATTTGCTTTGGGGGGGGGGCTTTTATTCCCCTCTCATGCGGTGACTTGCAATATCTGGAGAGATGTCTCTTTCCATCGCGTTTTAAGAGTCAGGGTTCCCCTTCCCCAAAAAGGAAAGCCCTGCCCAGACCAAGGGAAACAGGAATTCGAAATGGCCTGACTCTACCCTGCTGTTCACAAAGCCCCAGCCTCCTCCCTTTGGGGGCATCCGGGACCCCAGCGCTTCACTAAGCAAGGACACCCCCTCAGAACCACACACTCGGGATGGGCCGGGCTGCCCGGGGAAGAGCTCCACCGCCCCGCGTTTTGGCCTAGCGGAACCGCCTCAGGTCTGCCCCTTAACAAGCATCCCCCCCACCTCCCCACTTCTCGGCTGATGATCTAATTGAATTATGCCTTTTTGTTCCAGGGACTACAGAGCACGTGCTGGAGGCAATTAATTATCGAAATGTGGCCGCATCAAAACGGACACTGGGCACCCGGTAGGTCAGCCGCGGCAACATCCTCATGCCCTGCGTTCGAGACTCCTCCCCAGAAAGGACCATGCTAGGCTCCCACAGCCGCCCCTCTTCTGCGTTCCCTTGCGGGGTTGCCTGCCCTGACTCCCAAGCGCGCAAGGCCCTCGTTTATCTGGGTACCAGCCCGGACGCCCCGAAAATTCTCGCAGCAGAGCTGACCGGGCCAAACCAGGACAGCTGCCCCCTCCCGGTCCCCAAGCCAAAAGAATCACTCTCCCAGGAAGGGCTCTGAGGAAATCCAAACTTTTCCCAACCAGCTACACGCCCAGGGTGGGGTGGGGTGTGGGGTGATGGGAGGTGAAGAGAGGTAGAGGGAAGGAAGGAAGGAAAGAAAAGGGAAAATGAAGAGAAAGGGGGGGAGAAAGAAGAGCAATCTTCTCTTTTTATAAACCTGACTCCAGGGAATTCATTTGCATGATTTAAGCATATTTACTCTTCTCTGAAACACCCCCGGCCCCGCAAAGAAACCCTGTGCTGAGCGACAATGAAACCCTTCTTGGAGAGCCTGCTTTCGGTAGATGCAATAATTTAAGTCAGCAGTGAACTCACCTTCCAACCTGGGGAGAGAGCTCTGGATGTGGAGGGAGATTGGGGCGACTTTGATGGGAAGGGGCGACTACAGTAAGATGTGGTACCGTCAGGGCTTTCCCCCAGCAAACTGGCAAAGAAGAAGGTGAAGTGCTGGTCAGGCCAGGCAGATTGGGGGGCAGGAAGTGAAAGACTGCAGTTATAAAGCGCTGCTTGAGGCGGTCTCTCCTGGCGCCTCTGAACTTGATCAGATGTTCTGTTTCCTACAGAGAGATGGCGGCCAGGCTGTGAGGCTGCCTCAAGGCGCAGACTTTGGGGCTCTGCCCCGATAGAGATGTGACAATCACAGCGATCTTTCTCTCGATCTTTTTTCCCCCTCTCACTCTCCTGCATTCTTTACAAATGCCTTGGCAGACAAAATATTGAGTGGAATTATAACCCTGTCTGAACCTGGTCATTTTGTCCAAGAAAGATCTTGCACCAGACGAAGGGCGGCGGCGGGGGGCGACTCCAACACACGCCCGGGGAAAGTAAATCCTTAAGGGGTAAGCAGTTCCCTAGGTCACTACGTGCTTCCCCCGGTAGGAGAAGAGAGCAAAGCTCAGGCTTCAGAGGGAAGAAAATTCCATCTCACAGTCCCCATTCCCCCTCCCCACTTTTGCGTTTGAAAATGTTGAGAATTCAAAGCTGATTAGCCCAGTGATTTGGAAATCACGCTGATATGGTGTGCGTCTAGTGTGTTTACTATGTGTAGTGTGTTGTGTGTTTTGCGCACAATGTGTTCTGTGCAGGTCTAGTGTTTTTGTGCATGTTTGGTATTATGTATGTATATTTATTGTGTCTAGTTGTGTGCCTGTGCTTGTTGTGTTGTGTGTAGTGTTGCTATTGGTTGTGCTTACTGTTATGTTGTGTACGTGTTTAGTGTGTTGTGCGCGTTTCGTGTGGTGTGCTTGCGTTTACTGCGCGGGGTTCGTGTTTCCTGCTGTGCGCTTAAGTTTATTGTGTTGTACGTTTGCTGTGTTGTGTCTCGTGTGTGGTGGAGGGAGTGGGTAGCGGCGAGTAAAACCGCTACACACAAACTAAAGGGTCAAAGCTTAGTTCGGACGGAAGTATAGGAGACCAGGTCTAACTGCAATCGTTTCTTCGCGTTTGGGCCTCGTACGCTGCCGCCAGCTGGGGACACAGGCAGCGAGCTGGCCCGGCCTGGGTCTGGGGTCTCGGGACCATAGAGTCTAGTGGTGTGTGGGGTGGAAGCAGCAGCTGGGCCAGGAGCACAGAACTGCTGTGCTCACGCTGGGATCTGCGCCCTACGGCTACGGAGGAAGAACGTTCAAGGTGGTGAGGTTGCGGGGGGCCCAAGCGGAACTGGACATCGAGCGCCGCGCCGACGGAGGAAGCGCGGCGGTGAGAAGGATCCTCACCGGGCAAAGAGTTTCTTTACCCAAAGCGGGTAAAGGGCGCGCGAGGGGTGCTTGGGGCCCGCTTGGGGCCGAGACCAAGTCACAGAGAGGCCCAGCTCCGCCCCGCCACTTGCCGGCTGAAGCCTGGCCCCAGCTCCCCACAGCCGCGCAATCCCCGCGGAGCCCACTCGCGGACGCCGGGCAGCCGCCGCCTCACCTGCCAGGCGCCCGGCAGCTGCCCAATCAGCGGCGGTTGCTCTACCCCGGCTGCCATGTTCTCCGCTCGGCGTTGTCAATCACTGTGGCGGCGGCCAATGGGCGGCCGGGCCGGGGGTCAGGTGACCGTAGGCCAGCTGGCTCCCCATTGGCGCTCGTTGCCCGGCCTCCCGCTCGGTTTATGTGAGAGGAGTGAGTGATTGACTTTATCAGTCCAAGGACATTACTCTGGAGGCGAAGAGGCTGGGACTCGAGAGGGGAGCGGCGAAGATCGAGCCTGCCTGCTGCCCGCTGCCCGCCCGCCGGCCGCGATCGGGCTCCGCTATTTGGCGTGGCCCAGCCGGGAGGCCGGTACCCAGCCTCCTGGCCCCACGGTTCCGCGCTCTCGGGTAGAGGAGGGGTGCCCGGGACAGGATTGGCAAACCCCGCCCTCCACTTATTATTTAGCTTATTTTTCTTTGTGCGCTCCCGTTAGTTTGTTAAACCAGATCTACTCCCAGAGTCTTTTCTCCTCCCTTCTCATCCCTCCTCCTTTTCCCTCAAATCCACCCCCCCCTTTTTTTCTTCCCCTCCTCCCTCCTATCCCTCTGCAGGAGACTCTCGCAGAGACGGAAAGTTGCGGCTCCTGGTAGTGCCTTGGCGGTGTCCCGGTTGTATTCAGCCGCCGCCATCCCTACCGCACTACGGCACTTCGAAAATCTCCCTCGCCTGCACCCTTGCTCACTTAAACCGGATCGCCGGTGTCCAGAACGCCCCACCTATGACGATGCTCCTGGACGGAGGCCCGCAGTTCCCCGGGCTGGGAGTGGGCAGCTTTGGCGCGCCGCGCCACCACGAGATGCCCAACCGCGAGCCGGCGGGCATGGGGCTGAATCCCTTCGGGGACTCAACCCACGCTGCCGCCGCCGCTGCTGCCGCCGCTGCCTTCAAGCTCAGCCCGGCTGCGGCACACGATCTGTCTTCCAGCCAGAGCTCGGCTTTCACGCCGCAGGGTTCGGGCTACGCCAACGCCCTGAGCCACCATCACCACCACCATCACCATCACCATGCCAGCCAGGTACCCAGCTACGGCGGCGCTGCGTCCGCCGCCTTCAACTCCACGCGCGACTTTCTTTTCCGCCAGCGCGGCTCCGGGCTCAGCGAGGCAGCCTCGGGAAGCGGGCAGCACGGGCTCTTTGCTGGCTCCGCGAGCAGCCTGCACGCTCCAGCTGGTATTCCTGAGCCCCCTGGCTACTTGCTCTTTCCGGGGCTGCATGAGCAGAGTGCTGGGCACCCGTCGCCCACAGGGCACGTGGACAACAACCAGGTCCACCTGGGGCTGCGCGGAGAGCTGTTTGGCCGTGCTGACCCGTATCGCCCGGTGGCCAGCCCGCGCACGGACCCCTACGCCGCCAGCGCGCAGTTTCCTAACTATAGCCCCATGAACATGAACATGGGAGTGAACGTGGCGGCCCACCACGGGCCGGGCGCCTTCTTCCGTTATATGCGGCAGCCCATCAAGCAGGAGCTGTCGTGCAAGTGGATCGACGAGGCTCAACTAAGCCGGCCCAAGAAGAGCTGCGACCGGACCTTCAGCACCATGCATGAACTGGTGACGCATGTCACCATGGAGCATGTGGGGGGCCCGGAGCAGAACAACCACGTCTGTTATTGGGAGGAGTGCCCCCGCGAGGGCAAGTCCTTCAAGGCGAAGTACAAACTGGTCAACCATATCCGAGTACACACGGGCGAGAAGCCCTTCCCGTGCCCCTTCCCGGGATGCGGGAAGATTTTTGCCCGCTCTGAGAACCTCAAGATCCACAAGAGAACCCACACAGGTAAGGGGGAAGACAGGTGGGTGAGGGGTTCACCAGGGGCACCCCGCCACCGAGCGGACTTGGAACGCAGGGTACAGGGGTGGAAGCCAAGAAGAGGGGCGGCGCCCCGCCAAGGCCGTTCCGAAATGAAGCGCTGTCAGTGCCCCTCCACCCCTGGTCCACCCCGATCAGAGGCACTTTTGCCCAGTTCTAACTAATCGGGCAGACTGTTCTGCAGTCTCAGGAACTAATTGGGACCTTCTCGCGCCCAGGAACAAACTGGCGCCGCCTCTTTTTGTGTCCCTTTCTGGGTTACTATGAAGAGACTCCGAATGTGTTGAGAGCGTATTGCTTACAAGCGATTTAGCCTCTCGGCACACATTCGAGGAAGGCAACCATAGAAATGCTAATGAAAACTAACTTTCGGATACTTCCGCTCTTTTTTTCACTTGATTGGCACATCTCCTAATTAAATGACTGATACTTTTGTCAAACTATTTTTATTTGGAGTTCCAGGTTCAGTTCAGTCCTCCGGGAAGAAAGCTAAAGTAGAAAAGGCACCACAGTTCCGTGGCTTGTTCAGAGCATCTTGTAAAACTGTCTGTACCCCCTGGATTTATGTATTTTCTCTCTTTTCGAACATTAAATACCACTACCCAGGCTTTTTAATACTGGACTTGGCAAAACCGCTACATTTGAAAGAGGCAAATTAAAAGGTACAAAGAAGCGGCTGAATGGGATTGTCCCATCCCTGATCCATTGTCCCGCCGGGCTCGGTTACATCGCCGTGGTGGTGGCTGAACATGGCCCGGTGGAGTGGAACCACAAGTTGGGGGAAACTTCTGAGGAGCCAGGAGCTTTCTTGTCCTGCGAGAACAAAGGGATGATCAGGTTCTGGGCCGGCCCTGCCCCACTCCCGCCCCGGACCATCTCTCCCTAGCCCTGCGGGCTCAACCAATACTCTGCATTTTCCTCCAGGGAAAAGAGATGCCCCAGCCTCTTCTAGTTGGCGTTCCCTCTCCAGGAAGACTGCTGGGCACTCAGTCTCTCACTGCACCGCTCTGGGAAGCTCCCGGCCCTGACTATTTTCTCTCTCTTGCATTTTTACATTTTGCAGGTGAGAAACCTTTCAAATGTGAATTTGAAGGCTGTGACAGACGCTTTGCCAACAGCAGCGATCGCAAGAAGCACATGCATGTGCACACCTCGGATAAGCCCTATATCTGCAAAGTGTGCGACAAGTCTTACACGCACCCGAGCTCCCTGCGCAAACACATGAAGGTAATTACCTCTTTATTAGCGGTCGGCGGTTTGTAAACACCCGGCCCGACACTGGGCCGCGGAACGGAAGCGCCCGCGCTGCCAACCCTCTGTCCTCCACGTTAAATCCGATTTGCTGCAGCGGTGACACCTTGAACCCATTTTGGGGATGGGGGCAGGAGAGAGCAGAGTTGGGAGGGGGAGAGAGTGGAGGAACTATCAGTTGTTTACTGGGAAGCTCTTAGCCGAGCTCGCCAGGGCTGGAGGCTGCAGTGGCCGCCTCTTAACCGGCTCAGCCTGCGGTGGGAATGGAGAGTGGCCGCGCCGAACCCGGGGGAGGGTCATTCATTTGCTTTTCGGCTTTGGATAAAACAATAGGGCCGAGGAGCGCGGCCTGATTCCCACACATTTGTCTAAAACTTGGCAGGCAGCGCCCACGCCCCTGTGCCACCCTCCTCTCTACCTGCTTTCCCAGGCCGGAAGCGGCTGGGTGAAACCTGGGCTGGGAGTGACTATTTTATGGGGCCCCTCAGAGTAGCTCCTTACCCACTCCATCCACGGAGTCAGCATTTTGGAAGTGGTGTGACCAAAATGGAGTGCTTTATTCCTTTTCCATAATGCCTGTCTTAGCATGGAACCTCGTTTTTTGGCGAACATGTCCGGGTTTTCTAGACATGGGCAATATGGAAAATAAAAGCAAAACAACAACAAAAAACCGTTTCTCTTAAGTGGGTCACTGGGCGGTCTTGCTCTTACAGTGCTCAAATTCTGCTCTTGTTTTTGCTTGCACATTGCCAGTTGGAATTATATTCATTATAATATATACATGTTAATTTTAGGTTCATGAATCTCAAGGGTCAGATTCCTCCCCTGCTGCCAGTTCAGGCTATGAATCTTCCACTCCACCCGCTATAGCTTCTGCAAACAGTAAAGATACCACTAAAACCCCTTCTGCAGTTCAAACTAGCACCAGCCACAACCCTGGACTTCCTCCCAATTTTAACGAATGGTACGTCTGAGGACAACCAAAATGCATTTTAAAAAGAAAACTGAGACCAATCAGATGGAAATGGAGTTTTAAAGCAAGAGGCCATATATAGGGCTACATCTTGTTCATTGCAATTGTCCAGGAAGGTTTGGGGCAATATCCCAAAGTAGCCATGCCCTTTTCTCAGGATTAGAAAATACATTTTGGCATTTGAAGGATTTTTTACAAAATCTTCTCACTGCTTTTTCCTCCCCTTCCTCTTGCTCTCTGCATACCCCATTCTGAGACTCCTTCAGTTCATTTTAACATTTGTCCTGTTTCTTGAGGAAGTTGTAGAAGGCTTGGTGGTGGTGATGTTAAAACTGATGGAAATTCTTCTTCGCCTTAGTGGTGATTGTTTAAACTCTCACAGTCTTAAACCATGCCAAAGTCCTGTTATGTCTTGAACTTTTTCTTCAAAGCATTACACTTGTGAATGTATCTTTGTCTAATGGGGTCGAAACTGTTCAGTATTTTTTCAGGCTGAGGATATGATGTTACTCTACACAGATTGTGACGTTTAGTATACAGTTGCCTTTTGTAATAACTTTTTTTTTGTAAATACATATCCGTTGATGCCATATTTATCGTTTGTAATTTAATTATTGCTGCAAGTGCCGGGAACTGAACAATATTTATGGATAAATGTTTTCTAACAAATTCTGTACAGCTTTTGATTATAACTGCTTTAGCATTAAAATTTTATTGTTTTGAAAGAAGAACACAATTTACAATTTTTGAACCACTGACTCTTTTCTCTTGTTTTGTAACAGCCTCCTTCTACAAAGAGGAGACATGGGCAAATTGAATCTTGTTTGTTGGTATTTATAACTCACTCAGATCCCTTTTTTAATTGTTAAATTATTTTTCTATTGCAGTATAGATTCCTTACAGTGTCAGTTTCCATCTGGGAGGACCCTCTTTTCTTTACCTCTAGCTCAGATGGTTGTTTAACTGCGAGTTTAAATGTGTTTGTCCTGGATTTTCGGCATGCAAATCAAATATTACTGATCAATTCAGTTAGTGGCCATGACATCTCAATCTTGTACTTCAAAGACTGAGAAGCTGGATTTAATCATCCCTGCCCTACATATATAAACATAAGGTAACCTAATTAGCTTTATGTCCCTTAGTTCTTTATTACCTTACATAAAAATGAAAATTGTGGCAGGATGCATGTCTGTTCTATCTAGAGATCACCCATGTACCTATATATGTTTGTATCTATGAATTTATCTAATCTGCCTATCAAATCTATCTAGCTCTATATATTTTCAAAAGATAGTGTATGTCTGGAACAGTGGTGATGAGCAAGACCAGTTGAGCAGTGCTTACTTATGGTTAAAGTGCTTCTTAAAAGAACCATAGTCCATTTAAATATTGGAAGGCAAAGGCTGATTTGTTTGCTGTATATAGTTCAATTCATCATTATCACAATTTTTCATAACATTTATATAGCGGTGTAATAACTGCAGCAGTTCCAAAATGATACTATGGAAAGAAAACATTTGCAAAATATGTTATTTTTAAAGTTCATTATTTGTAGGCAAAGATGTTAAGAGCATTGTTTCCATTAAAATCAATAACAATGAAAAACGGTTGTTTGCTTTGTGATAAAATGTTAACAATCCGTTTAATCTTCAGTGAAGCAACTCCTTTGGACAAACAGTTCTTTTTACAATGGTTCTGTGGAAAAGAAACTGATTAATAATATTTTGGGGGGTTGGAGTGGGTAGAGTGTTGAGACCTTTTTATTAGGGTGCTGTTTGTTATTGAGAGCCCAATCTCTGCATGAATAACAGAAGGTGGAAATAAGGAATTGTAAAGTATTTAGAAATGTAATGAATAGGCTTAAGAACCTCTTTCTCTTTAAGGGGCAATGCTCTGAGTTTTTTGGTGGCAGTCAATTTGGTATTATATATAATCATTTTCAATTCTAGAATTTTGTTGATTGTTCTTTTTGAAGAAATAAAGTATTGGCACATCTTATTTATGTTATAACATTTTTGTATTTGGTGCCCAATATTTTTTTCATGTTCAAATAAATCAACCAAAAATTGAAATGCTTAGAGAATTTCTGATGATTAAAAGAAACTCTGATTCCCTGGATACAGTTGGAGCAATCTGTTTTGTTATCTGCTGATCTTTGTCAACAGACAATTAATTATTGACAGTTTCTAATTGCAAATTGCTTTGGAGGCAATTTTTTGTTAGTGGAGAATGGGGTCTTTTGCACTTGACTCCACCAATATCCAAGGCTGTGAATGCCAGAAACAGAGAGATTGGGATGAGTACACTTGTGATGAGCAGGTAACCCGGTCAATCTACCACTCCCCACCCAGACATTCCATTCTTGACCTTGACATTGAAGGTGCTGAACCAGATTCCTACTTCAGGATTTTTCCTCCACTTCAAACTAGAAACCATTTTAAATGCTCAGCAAGTTCTCAGAAAGTGTATATTCATAAGACTAGCTCTAAATGTGTGCCATTGTGAAATATAAATGTGTGCTTTTCTCCTAACATGCAATGAACTTTCACAGTTTACTATTTTCTCCATGAGCCGCCCCCCCACCCCCCGCCCCTATCCCCAACCTAACCTTAAAAGAAGATGGGTTGGGGCAAGAGTCACTCAGAAACTTGCCTTTCCCAATTAAATATCTCCTTAGGAGACAGTTTCCTTTCTTAGTTGCTTGAAATCACCATAAAAATTCACAAGAAAGCATTGTGAATGTCCTAAAAGAAGGTGCCAATTAAATAGCAATGATGATAACCAATATTAAGAGAATTTAGAAGCTTAGCTCCTCTACAGGATTACCTCTAATTTGGGTACAGCAAATTTCTCAAAATTGCCCTACACCCTTCTCATTTTTCAAAGAACACATTAATTTTGTAGACAACTTCATACAGATGTTCTTCCTCCCATAATCTTTCTGGGACTGCACATTTACATTCTTGAATTTTCAGGAAATAACCTTAAAGAATAAGCACAATAATCCCTCTCCCTCCAATAGTAAATGCTAAAGCTAGTAGTTGAGGCTAAGCTCTTAGTAACAGGAACGGACTCCTTATTTTCCTTCCTGCACCTGATAGGACCTTTGTTAAAATCCATTATCTTTTTCAAAATGGGTGAATCCCACTGTTTAGTGGGGAAAGGGAGGTGGCCATTCGCAGAGCTGTGTCCACACAACATAAGTGTGGCCTTCATCCAGTTGGGAAGGTTAAAGATCAGGATCCAGGCTAAGCTGAGCAGTCGGTCTTAGCCACGACGAAGGTTGGAGACTGCTCACAAAGGCTCTCTGGAAAGTTGGTGTTCTGGACTTTCTCGCCCCTCCCCCCTTCTCCCCGCCTGATTTCTCTTTGCTTCTTTGCCTCTGGCTCCCTCTTCCCGTTTTCCTTCTAAGAAAATCTCCCGAAAACAAACGAGAGCAAGTCTAGGGGGGCTCTTAACACATTAAGTTTCTGAAAGAATCGCCATCAGTGTGCCCACACACTGAAGGACGAGTCCTCTGGTTCTCCTGACACCTAGGCTGGTTTTCTCTCACAAGCCTCTTCCCTTCGAAGCCCAGGTCTCCCTCCAGTCGGAGTTTGGCCCGGGACGCGGCCAGACGTTTCGGAAGTCGGGACAGTGGTCCGACAGTCCTCGGGCCCCTTGTCGGGGCGTTGGGGATTCCTGTGCACACACCAAGTTCTTGCAAGCCCTGGTTGAGGCTCGGGCAGGGAGGAGGGGACCTCATTTCCTAGGGTCAATTCTCTCGAGGTCTCTGCCCGCTGACCCTTTGACCTCCACCTACAGGGCCCTTGGCGGCCTTAAGCCGGCGGTCGCCTGGGCTCCGAGGACGCTTCGCGCCCCATCGCCTCCCGGCCTCATTAGGCCGGCACGGCTGTAAAGCAGGAATCAGCCGCAGCCTAATCCGGACCTGGGGTCAATACGAGCCCAAACAATGGTGAGCTCCGAAGGCCGTAGCGCAGCGCTGGCCGCAAACTTTGTGTTCAATTCATTTTTCTAAAGCGGTGGGGGTGGGGAGGGTGGTACTCGTCGGCACGAAGGCCGCTCGCGGCTCCGGGGGTTCAGCAGCGAGCGTTCTCGCGGGCGCTCCGGTATCTCCGCAGCGCCCGGGAAGGAGGGGGCGGCGAGGCCCCGAGCCCGGTTAGCAGCCCGAGCCGGAGCCCAAGGGCCGGCCCAGAGGGGGCCGCCCCCGCGCCGGGAACACACTTTGAAGTGGGTTTTTAGCGCGCACGTGTGAGAGCCGGGCCAGGGCCTGAGCGGGGACCCGCTGGGAGGAAAGAGGAGGCTCAGGCCCAGGCCCCAACCCCTCCCCCGCTCCCCGTGGCTCCGGCCTTTTCAAGCCGCGGCCGGGGGTCGTAGGGCTCCCCCCGCCCCCCCACGCCCGCGTCCCCCGTGCGCAGGCGCACACCCCGCAGCCGTCGAGTCGGATTTTGCTGCGAGGGGGTGGGGGGAAGAGTTGAAAGCGGCTTTG
Organism: Glaucomys volans; assembly: GCA_020662805.1. Taxonomy (NCBI): domain Eukaryota; kingdom Metazoa; phylum Chordata; class Mammalia; order Rodentia; family Sciuridae; genus Glaucomys; species Glaucomys volans. The sequence continues at coordinate 119,249 of JAJEJO010000092.1, read as the reverse complement.
CAGCGCCGAGGCGGCCTCGGCTGAGCCGGGCGGGAGGGAGAAGAGCCGAGGGATGTGGGAAGGGGGGTTGGTTTGGGGGCGGCTCTCGAGTCGCGAACATGGCGGCCGGATGCGAACCCCCGCGGAGCGCAGCAAAACGCAGACCTACGGGCTGCCGAACTGTTGTGTCGTTTAAATTCCCTTATTATTCCGCGGCTCTGGGCGCTCGCGGGAGAATGTAGGTCGTGGCGGTCGGACGCAGAATGGTTAGGAGGGGTGGAAAAAAAACGGAAGCGAAGAAGTTCTTCCTGGGCATTCTCGTGGGAAGTTGGCGTGCCCTTTTGGGGGTTGGGGTTCCCGCGGGACCTGGACGTAAAGCCCACCGCAGGCCACTTGGCCCTCCTGGCCCAACTGCAAACGTTTCCCCTTGGCTCTCACGGGTAGGGGATGCCGTTTCGAGCTACCCTGTCCCTGGGCGGGATTCCACAGCACCTTCGAGCCCCTAAAAATGCGCAAGCCCCTAAAAACACTTATCTCCTCGGGACAATGGCGGAGCCGGTGAGGAGGGGACCGTGTAGACATCCCTTCCAAATAAATTACCCCTACTTGTCAACAGACGTGTACCATTGGGAGTTGGAACCCTACACGTTGCCCAGGCCCGGTTTTCTGCATATCTCATTAAAACGTGGTCCTCTGAAAATCGGCAGTGTCCTAGCTTTTGTGTGCACCACACCAGCAAGTGGTCTTAGGGTAAGGGGGGGCACAATCCCGAAAACTTTTCATTCAGCTTTTGCTTAACTGCCTTAATGCTTTGTGAAACAAACCCCAGTTGCTCTGGGATCTCGAGCTCGTGTTTTCTCCGCAGAAAAATCATGCCGCGGATTCACTTTCAGTTTTTCGGGGGGGGGGAAAAATGTGATTTTTTTTTTAAGTGTGGTGCTTGACCCCCAGCTCCTCTAGGCAAATAAGTGGCATGAACTCTTCCTGGTTGCGGCTTCGTGGGGACCAACAGCCAAACGAAAAGGCAACTCTGTTGAAGTTGCCCAGTGCCAAGCCTTCGGGCTCCTCCTGAAGGTGTGGGGCAGTTCTCGAGGGCCACCTTGGGAAGGGCCCCAGGTGGGTGGGCAGGTCATTAGCCCGGCTGGCCCTGATCTGGGGGAAATCTGCAAAACAGTGCCTTTATCAGCAGAGAACAATTGATGGGGTTGTCTTTCCTCCTTTTCAGTGCACAAAGAAGACGGCTTTGGAGCAAGAATTTGGACTATGCATTTAAGTTGTCGTGCTTTGCATTGGAACCCCCGAGCAATTAAAATAAGCATGCCCTGTAGTATTTTCTGTCCTTTTCTTATGTATGATTTCTGCAAGTCAAAGGGACTGGAGCCTCTTCGGCAGTTTGGAAACTTGTTTTGAAATTGCCACCAAACTGATTTTTTTTTTCTTTCCTGTGGGCGAAGTTTCCTTCCCGGGCTCGGTCACTACTCCCACCCCCTCAGTGGAGTAGTGTATTGATATCTTTGAGAGATCAAAGGAAATAAATGGTGCTTGCTGTATACTTTATTTTTCCATGCTGTAGTTTGAACCCTGAGGTTTGAGCTTTTTCCTGGTAAACTCTCTTGATAACAAAAGTGTGGAAAACAAGAAGTTCATTAAATTGATAAAGCTTAACTAGTTAGGAGTTTGTCCCTTTCAGAATTACAGAGCCCGGATTGTATAGTAAGTTGACTTTAAAATCAAGCTGAGATGCATTGGTGAACTGTTTCCCCTGGATACCTGCGGTGTTCCTGAGTCATTTGATAGGGTAAAACTGGTTGATTTTCATAGGGGTTATGTGAATGGAATTTCTGCAAAACTAGGCAAGTGATAAATTGGGAGAACTCTTATATTTGTTTGAATGATGACTCCAAAGGGCACTTCTTACCGAGGTTTGGTTTCTATCATAACTATTGAAATGTACAGCTTGAAAAACACTCAGTTTGCAGGAAGCATTTAAAGAGGGGAGTGTTCAGATCACTGGGACTAATGGTAACTTTTAACATAGGAGCACAAATTCTTTGAAAATTAGAGAAACAACTGTTTTAAAACATCTATTAAAACTAAAGAAGATAACATCATTCTTTAAAAAACGTCTAACAGACCAAGCAATTTTGTATATTTTTAATCTGATAACAGTTCAACCTGTTTACTAATCTGATGGAGAGAATTGTAAGCTTTACAGCAACTATAAAAATAGCTTTCACCAGATGGCAAGTTTATAATGTCTGATCTCTAATAGGGTGTATACAGTGTCTAATGTGTTTGATGAAAATACAACCTATGTAAGGACCATTTGAACTTAAGGTGTTAAAAATCCAAGATTCCATCTTGTTCTATTACAAACTAGCATTTAAAACTGCATATCCATGTAACGTGACATTTTTTCTGCGAAAAAGTATGGCCTGTTTTGACCTATCTGCAGTTCACTTTTTGTTTTTTTGCCAGTGTTGTCCTGCTTGGTATCCGGGACAGTCTCTAATTCCTGACGAAGAACTTGATACTGACGTTGGTATGCAGCAGCCAGCCCTCCATAACACTACCTATCCTAAATGCAGGGTTAATGCCGAACCTACTGTGCAAGAAATGATTTACTGATGAGGTTTCAAAGAAAACCACATCAATTTGGATGTCTGTTACCTTGAAGTGATCATTTTAAGAGTAGTAGCTTCTTCCCTAGGTATAAAAAGACTATTTTCTTCTTTGGGTGTATTTTATTCTGTGTTGAGCAATCATTTGTGAAATGAAAAAAAACAAAAAAAGCTCCCCCCTCCAATTTGGGATTTATAAATGGGAAGATGGAAGTGAAGACTGGCCTAATTCATAACCCAGTATGCATTATCTCGTGCATTGTTGCAAATCTTTTTCAAGTATCTGCATTCCACATGTAGAACTGAAGTGTTTAAAACTAAAAGCACGAATACTTGGTTTGTTACTTTCACATGTTGATGTTCGAGAAAGCGATACCCAGGATCCCTGCAATTGTTGTTTGACTTAAATAAAACCATTCAAATTATTTTTGTGATTATTGTTTTATTACAGTGTCAACTATAGCCCCTAAATAATCTTGACTAACCTGTTGAGTTGGGACAATTTATACTCTATTCACATTTATCATGGTATCAAAATGCTGGTCTCTCACTGAGCAATCAACTGGGGGTAAACCCACTGACCAAATCCCAACCGAATTTTTGTTCTCTCAGTTCCCCTCCCTAAGGGCTCAAGGCCAGGTGCTGGGGAGGTCAGGAAGAATTCAGAGGCAAGGATTGAGTGATTAGAAGGAAGGAATGGAGGCAGGAGTTTGGAGGGAAAAAAAAGAGTATTTGAACACCACTGTTTTGGTGAGAAAGAAAAGCAAAGACCAAGCTGAAGATAATCTCAAAAGTGGCATCCAGGGCTAGGATTGTTGTTCAGTTGGTAGAGCGCTTGCCTAGCATGTGTGAGGCACTGGGTTTGATCCTCAGCACCACATAAAAACAAATAAATAAAGGTATTGTGTCCGTCTACAACCAAAAAAAAAAAAAAAAAAAAAAAACAACTTAAAAAACAATGGCATCTAGAAGGGCCTTGACAGCATTCCATGTATGTTATTCAGACGCTCGGAAGTGATATTTGGGACAGACAACTTGGCAACCATTGATTAGAACACTTACAGAATCATGGAATATAGGTGTTATTAAAATACAAATTGTCATGAATTGTAGTGCTAGAGAAGATGAAGACACTTCAGAGAAATTCTTCAAACTCCAGATACTTGATTTTTGAAACTGAACATCTGTAATCGAATGTAATCTGTAAATGGCCGTCATTCTATTTATTTGGCATGATTATGCACGATGAAGTATTGTAAAATTGCAGCCTGGTAGAATATATTGCTATTGGATCTTTAGATCTAGTTTTATTAACATCTCTGGTAAGTAGACTGATGAGATAGTAATTTTTAAGTAGTGGGGAAAATGCTCATCTCCCTCTGATTCCTGGTGTTCATTTAAATCAAGAATAGAAGAGCCAGTGAAGGAAGTCTGATTCTTTGGTTCTCGGCACCCTAACACTTGCCCTTTTTAAAAATTGCCCATAACAATGTTGGTAGATTTTTTTTGTTTTGTTTTTGAGGACAAGAACTGAGTTCTTTCAAACAGGCAGTGGGAAATCATAATGGTTTTGTCAAAAAACCCTTTGGAAAGGTAAGATACAGTGTTGTGCATGATTCAGGTCCTCAGCAATAATAGTACCTCCCAGGGTTGCTCTAAGGACTAAACAAGGAAATGTCTCTAAAGAGCCTGTCACAGAGCACAGAGTAGTTCCTGAACAAATGTTAATTCCCTTCTTTTCTCCTTGCAGGTAATTCTCATTTTGTTGCTTTGGGGTAGTTTCCTACAGAATATTCCTACAGAATATTTTATTAAAACCATACAGTGAAATGTGGGGAAGAAAAAAAGAAGTGGTTTGTGCTGAGGCCCAAATCAATACAGTTTTCAGAAAATAGATGGAGATTTGGGGCATCTAAGAAATACTGCATTTCATAAGCATAATCATTAGATCAGGCATGTGGGTTTATGAACATAGCTATGAATATTTAAACACATAAAATTAAAATATTATTAAATGCCTATTGTTCGTTATCTTCCAATGAATATACTTAGATAAAAATAAGTGTGTACTTAAAATCTGTAAACATGATACTTTAATGGTCCACTTTTAATTGGATAAAAATTTTACGTTAGTCAACAACTTGATTCTTACATTAAAATTCAGTGACAGTTTCACAATGTGAAAGTTGATACTCACGTGTAACGAAAAGATTAAATCTTAAGTCTTAAATTATTCAGTTTCCCCCCATTGAATTTATGTTAGTATTATGCGAGTGTGACTATAGAGTAATGAGACTGATTTTCTTCTGGGGCCTGGAAGCTAGCCCTGAAATCATTTCCAAAAGAGGTGTCCCAAATTGTTCTGACCAATATCAGCATCCTTATAGTAAGTTTAAGGACTCCTTGGGTGACATTTTCACTTAAGATAAAAAAAACGAAAAAAAAAACAACAGCCACCAGTTTTAATACTTAACATTCATTCTTTTAGTTTCATTATGTTTTAAAGAGTTCCTGGTTATTTTATGTTAAAAAAAATTGAGGCTTGGGACTGGGGATGTAGCTCAGTGGTAGAGTATGCACTCAGCATAGGAGAGGCCATGGGTTCCATCCCCAGCACTGCCAAAAGAAAAAAAAAAGTTACACTTTATTGAAAAAAAAAAACTAGAAATGCTGCACATTATGATTTTTTTGTAGGTCTATTTATTCACTAAACAAAACAAAGTCAGGCTTGGTGGTACATGCCTGTAATCCTAGTAACTCAGGAGGCTGAGGCAGGAGGATCACAAGTTCCAGATCAGCCTCAGCAATTTGACAAGGACCTAAGTGACTTAGTGAGACCCTAGCTCCAAAGGGCTGGGGATGTGGCTCCTGGGTTCAATCCCCAGTACCAAAAAAAGAAAAGAAAATAAATAACAGACACCTCTTCCCAGACCATCTGAGTGGGAAGTTTCTTTCCTTCCTATGGGTTTTGGGGACTTTGAGATCCACAGAAAGGCTGTATTGCTAATGATAATAAAGGCTTTTGTCCAGAGACCAGAGGGATTTTTCATTATGACTTTTGTCCCTAGTTTATTGCCTGCCTATTTCTTTCTCCCCGGCCTCCTATTTATCCTGCCTATTAGATATGGGGGTGAGCCATGTTAAACTTCCTTGAGTCTTTGTTGGTTGTAACCGAGTGTGAGCAACGTTATAATAATGTCCAGTTTTGAAATGAATGTCTCTGTCTCATGCAGTGCTGTAGTACCACTCGTGGCTGGATGGTCCTGTAGGTGAGATCTCACCAAATCCTAGAGGTCAAGTCAATCAGCACAGCCTTTTCTCTTAGAACAGGAGACAGGAGAACACCCTTGGAGCCTGAGAGGTGCACCTGCTCCTATTGTCCTTTTAAAAAAAATTTTTTTTAAAATCAGGTCCTCAGAAACTTCATTGGTGAAATGATGAAAATGTTATAGCCAACAATTTCCTCTGTAAACCCCAAGTCAACAATAAAAGGCTCTTTGTGGTACAATTCAGGCTATGAAAATTATTCATAAATGATTCCCTAATGTTACCCAGTCAGAACTTAACACAGAAAAGCCACACTCATATCTTTATAGCAAATCACCAACAGAGTAAGTAATTTGTTGGCCAGCTGATATCACTTCTTTGGAGATCTCACTGTCCTTTGCAAAAACTACTTAGCCCCACTGAGATGTGACACACTGGCTGTGGCGATCACTGAAAACAGAAGGTGTTTAGTTAACTTCTGACCAATGACATATTAAATGAAGACACTCAGTTGAGCATCAGTGATCTCAATTGACTCATCAATCGCCAGCATCTAGCTGCCATCATGTTTCACTTTGCTAACAAGCTGATATCCCACATCTGATACCAACAACTCAGGTCCTTCAAACAAATGACATGTTTGATAAAGAAATCTTTTCAAAATCATTATGCACTTCAGCATTTGTCTTTTCTTCTAGCATAGCATCTGCACATCTGTTCCATCAGACGTCTATTCCTTGATCATTTCTGAGCCTTCCATGATTTTTGAGCTTGATTCGCTGTTATCTCAGGGATGGAAAATGAGCTTCTTCCATTGAATGTTACGTTACTGAACACTGAAACACAATCTTTATGTCCAAGGCACTAGATTTAATCTTGTGAACGAGACTGCAAGGAAGCATCCTCATAAGACTCTGATAAGACCATGTTGTGAAAGAAATTGAGTGGGGAAGGGAAATGAAGTCCTAACTTAGGAAAAACATTAAGGACATTTTTTTTGTCATCTTTGTTATGGTTTTTTTTTCTTTTTTCCCCCCAGTGCTGGGGATCAAACCCAGGGCCTTGTGCTTGCAAGGCAAGCACTCTACCAACTGAGCTATATCCCCAGCCCCAGTTATGGGTTCTTGAAACTTCACACTGATTTCAGTGTTGCAAAGCTTTAGGGCTGCAAGGCATCTCTCTGAACGGGTGAAATGAAAAATTACATGGTTCAACTGGTAAAAATGGATGCAATTCATTCACTAGAGAGCTCTGCTTAACTGCATAATTTGCTTATATGCATAGAACTGAGGAAGTCTTAATCTCTGATTTGCATGTGTCTGGGTTGCATGCATCTGGCTCCATTAGATTCCCTGTAATTGCATATTGACTAATTGCATAATACAGCTATTTTAACACTGAATTTAGACCCTAATGCTGCTATTAACAGTGTAATCAGATTGGATAAGTGAATACTAGGAATATACTACTTGAACATTAGAATGCAGGACAATAACCACTGCTATATTTTAAAAGAAAAAAGTTTAGATGCACATTTGAGAGCTGGAGGAATGGCTCAGTGGTAGAGCAGTTGCCTAGCATGTATTTGACCCTGGGTTTGATTCCCAGCACTGCAAAATACATTTGTGTTACCAAAAAAAAAGAAAAAAAAAAAAAGTCAGTATGTTTTTCTTTTTTCTTCTTTTTTTTTAAGTGTGTGTGGGTGTGTGGGTGTGTGGTGTTGGGGATTGAACCCAGGGAGGCTCTACCACTGAGCTACATCCTCCCAGGCCTTTCCATTTGGATGCAGGGTCACCCCTAAATTACTGAGGCTGGCCTGGAACTTGCGATCCTCCTGCTTCAGCTTCCTGAGTCACTGGGATTACAGGAGTGTGTCACCAAGCCCAGCCAGGATAGTTTTCTCTTAGACAAATATTGTCAGAAAATAAATTATAATTGGTAAATGCCAAATCTTGATGCACAATAAATATTTTATGAAATCTTCATTTGCTTCTGTGTTATAAATTGAGCATCTCTATACAGTATAAATATGTTAATTAAAATTAAATCAGTCTGAAAAGGTAATTGTGCATTTGTTTTTAATTTGCACTCATTATTTTAAGTGTATGGCCTTAGGCATTTTTTTGTTGGGACGGGGGAGGGTCCCTTCTGTAGCCTGCACTAATTGAAACTTGGTGCTTATGTGGTGGTCAATAAAAGATCTGTGGCTATGTATACACATATATACATTAGCCTAGATTAAAAGTACACATTCGAGTAGTCTGGTGTTCAAAATATGTCTCTGGTAGACAGGAAAGAGAATTTCTTAGCTAAAGTGGACAATAAAGTCCATCTCTTCAGAGCTAGAAAATGTAACGACTGCTCTGGGAAGTGTATATTGAGTGACTCAAATATTTATGGTAGTTTTTTAGTTTGTTTTTGTTTTTTTGGTGCGGGGGAGGGGGTAAGAGCCACCGGCCCCGGACTATGGTAGGTTTTTTAAAGTATTGTTTAGAATGAAAGACATAGGGATCCTCATTGATCCTCACGCTGGGTTTTGGCCTCAAGCTTCCCCTTCCTCATAAGTGGTTAAATCCAGGGCACAATGCAAGGACCGTTCCAGGAACTTCTTCAGTTTAAGTTTCCTTTTTTTTTTTTAATTTTTTTAGTTGTAGATGGGCACAATACTTTTATTTATTTCTATGTGGTGCTGAGGATTGAACCCAGTGCCTCACACATGCTAGGCAAGTGCTCTATCACTGAGCCCCAGCCCCAGCCCCTAGTTTAAGTTTTGAAGAATATTCCCAGGGAACACTTTCACTACATTCCTCCTTGAATTCATTAGACATTCCCAAAACTCTGAGGGTGTTCTATCTAATGGAAGCTTAGTCATCAGTCATGTCACTAATCATTCAATATTAGTCATGAAGTTATTATGCACATTGAAACTGGGTAATTCATTGAATCAACTGGATGTTTTGCCACTGTGTAGAGATAACAGCTTTCTCTTTTTAAAGATGCATGTCTAGCTAAATTGCTGAGGCTGACCTTGAACTTGAAATCCTCCTGCCTCAGCCTCCTGAGAGCAGGGATTGCAGGTGTGGGCCACCACACCCAGCTTCACACTTTTTTTTTCTTTTTTAACACACAGCTATTTAGATAACTTCTTAACTTTTTTTTTAAATACTTTTTGGTTGTAGATGGACACAATGCCTTTTTTTTAATTTTTATGTGGTGCTGAGGATCGAACCCAGTGCCTCACACATGCTAGGCAAGCACATTACCACTGAGCCACAATCCCAGCCCCACTTCTTAACTTTTGACTTCATTTTTGTCCATATAAACATTGCTCTAGGTTAGGAGGCTGAGGCAGGAAAATTGTAAGTTCAAGGCCTGCCTGGGAAACTCAGCAAGACTGTCTCAAAATAAAAAGGGTTGGAGATGTAGCTCAGTGGCAGGGGACATCTGGGTTCCATTCCTAATACCAAAAATAAATGAATAGGAAAAAAAGTGTGAATTTTGGGGCATGGTGCTATGTACCTGTAATACCAGGTACTCTCCAGGCTGAAGACAGAGGGTAGAAAGTCCCAGGCCAGCCTGGACGACTTAATGAGATTCCAGCTCAAAAAAAATAGTATTTATTTTATTTATTATTAATTTTTTGCTACTTGGGATTGACGGGGGCACTTTACCACTGAGCAACATCCCCAGTCCCCCTCCCCCTTTATAAATTTTGAGACAGGGTCTCCCTAAGGTATTGAGGTTGGCCTTGAACTTGTGATCCTCCAGTCTCAGCCTTCCCAGTTGCTGGGATTACAGGTGTGCACCCCCACACCTGGGTCCAAATTTTTAAAAAGTGCTGCAGCTGGAGCTCAGTGGTAGAGTGCTTGCCTAGCATGTTGTAGGCCCTGGGTTCAACCCTCAGTAGTGAAAAATTAGTGAATTCTGCACCTACTATATGCTTGGGTTGATGCAATGTTCACCAATAAATGAGTATTGAATGAATGAATGTCTTAAGTTTGTTTTCATGGAATATACCATGTACCTTAGTTGACATTTTATTTTTGCTTATTTATATATTTCCACAGAATTATGGTAACGGTTTAGCCTGACATGTGGGCTATGGGTCACCTATATCAAAATTTCTTGAACTGAGCATAAATAAATGAAAACAAACTTTTCACTGACAGGGCATGGGGATCTTGCTTTTAGACAGTGGTTCCAGGTGAATCTGCTATAATATTTTTGAACTAATGTTTTCTAAAAAATGACAAAATCAGAATTCCTGAAACTTTACTACCCTTTGAGCTACTTGTTCACTGGTAATGTTTAAGACTCAGTATATCCAAATGGTCTGTTCAATTGGCAAACTACAAAATGAACTTTGTCTCGGGCAATTTTTTTCCCCGCAAGAGCAATTGTCTCAATTCTTTTTACCTAATTTTGCCAATGTTACCTGCCAACCACTCGGAGACGCATAGATGTAGATCTGGGGACAATTGGTATCCACAAGCAGAGGGTAGATTCCTCAGCATGTGTTTGTTTGATTTAACATTTAACTTAAATGCAAAACCCAAGCCTTTTTCTATTTCTGATCATTTCCCATTTATTGTGCCAAAAGTCCTCCTCCAGGTTTCTGCAGTTTTCTGTGTCAATGACCATGACATATTAAAAATGGTAACATTATAAATACTGTGCTGTCTTGCATATTCCTAGCACTTCCTGAATCAGAAAATGATGCCCTTGCTTTTTCTGTAATGATTAAGAATGATAATTCTTTCACATTCCCCTATATACTCTATTAGACAGACTTTACAGCAGTATTAGTTGGAAGGAAAAGTCAATTCTAAAGTTAACTTTTCTCATTATGGGTGCTCAAAGGATTTTTTTTTCTATTATGTTCAAGAAAATACTTGTTTGAATGCAACAAGCAGAGATCCTTCCTTTGTTCATGTGCATTTTCTAAGGAACAGAGTAGTTTCTGCTGCGTCTTTTCAATACAGACAGTTTCGACTAATAATGAGCTATGTACCAAAATCTCCTTTTTATTTTTTTTTACAGTACTGGGGATTGAACCCAGGGCCTTGTGCTTAAGAGGCAAACACTCTACCAACTGAGCTATATCCCCAGCCCCAAAATTTCCTTTTTAAAAGTTAGCTTATCTTAAAGTCACCATGTATTTCTCTGTAGAATCAGTGATAGTCAGGGTCCCTGGATTAACATCATGGAAGGTTTATTTTATTCTCTATTTTAAGTTTAACTCACAGTGTAGTCAGATGATGGTGTCATAACCAAGTGGTGCCCAAGTGTAATGCCAGCTGAGGTAGGAGGATGGCAAGTTCAAGGACAACCTCAGCAATTTAGTGAGGCTGCTTTTTTTTTTTTTTTTTTTTTTCCTCTCTGTGCTGGGGATTGAACCCAGGGCCTTGTGCTTGCAAGGCAAACACTCTACCCACTGAGCCATACTCCCCTGAGGCTCTGTTTCAAAATGAAATATAAAAAGGCCTGGGAGTGTAGCTCAGTGGTTGGTAGAGTTCTTGCCTAGTATGCTGGAGGTCCTGTGTTCCATCTCCAGCCACACACACACACACACACACACACACACACACATATCCCAGACTGGCTTGGTAAAGTAGCATCATCTCAAAGCTTTGGTTTCCAAGTCAGATGTGAAGTAAACCAACAAAGTTAGATAGTAATGGAAGAGCACAGGAAAATTATTTGAGAAGGAATCAGTTATTTTTCACTCCAACAAAGAAACATAGGTTTGTGTTTTTGTTTTAGCATTAAGCAATAATTTTTACTCTCCCAAACAAAAACTGAACTCTCCACCATGGGTTAGTATTTTTGTCTCCTGCGCTCTCAACAGATACATTTCCTCCAAACAGCACTAATTCCTATCCAGCCTCTTCTATCTTGAGGACAAAGTACGATAATGTTTACATAAATAGTGTTTACAGAAAAGAATTGCACCAAATCAGAAAGCAAGTCCTATTTTCGTCTGTGGCTACTGACTATTTTAGCTCTTAAAAAAAGTTACCATTTCCTGAGAATGTTTTGAGTGCATTATTTACTTAAATGCCAAGTCTGCCAAATCCAGCTCATCTAATCAGAGTGGTGCAACCTGTAGTATAGTTAGTTGAGAGTTCCCAATTTTAGGCTAATTCTGTAAATCTTCCAATCTTCCTGTTAGTGCTGGGGTTTTTTTGTTTGTTTGTTGTTTGTACTGGGGATTCCAACCTATGGGCACTTTACCACTGAACTACTTCCCCAGCCCTTTTTCTTTTTCATTTGAGACAGGGCCTCCCTAAGTTGCTGAAACTGGCCTCGAATTTGTGATCCTCCTGCCCCAGCCTCCTGAGTTTCTGGGGTTATAGGCATGTTCTACTGTGTCTGGCTAATCAAAGCAATTTTTAAATAAATCACATAGTGAAATAGATATGATGAATTTACAAAAAAGTGCAATAAATACTATGACCTGATGTTAAATAGAACATAGATATGATAAACCAGGGCCTTTCTAATAGCTTTGGAATTCATCTTTAAATTCTTACATCTTAAGAGATGCAATTGAAAGGTCACCTTTACAGGCAGTCTGTTGCTATGAAATCTTGTCCCTTGGATTCTGGAGAGGATTAGGAAGGTGGACAACTGCTAATATTGTAAACTGGCCCCCTTCTTAGAGGAGGTGCCTCCAAGTGCTTTCATTGGCAGTTTGTGAACTTCCCCGGATTTTTAAAGACTCTCCTTATTGTTCCATAAAATGCACTTTCCTTTGTCTTTTCAGTTCCTTTTCTGCTGTTTTCAGAATAGGGCTTAAAAGTAAGATAAAAGCCTGATACTTTCCATCATAAAAAGTTGTAATGACAGGTCTCACTAATTAAAGTGTAACGATGGGAAGATGAGGCTTTCGGTTAGCTTTGTGTTGAATCTACAGCAGTATTTTCAAAAGCCCTAACTCAGAACATATTGGAGTACAACATCTTTAAAATATAAACAGTCACACATGGATTTGATTACAATATGCACACCAAGCGGAGGCACTGCACAGTAGGGCTTCCAGAATGCAGTAAAACAGGACAACTTCCCATTTCAACGCAAACCTTTTCAGTCTTAGTCCTTCTACTACTGGAATAGGAAAGACCCTAGGGAGAGTCGGAGGGGCCCTTGGAGGAACCAGGCCCTATGCTAATTAGGAACGGTGAGGCTTCCTGGATTCCTTGGAATCAGAGCATGTGTGCCTTCTAAGCCGGCGTTTCCTTCCCTCCGTGGAAGAACACATCTTCGACCCTGGATTAATAATGTCGTAATTCCTTTCTTGTGGTTTCAGTACCCCCCCAGGGTGCTTAATGCATTATTGGAACATTGGATCTCAGGGGACCCAATATTTGAAGCTATTGAAAGACAGCTGATGTGTAAAGCACAGTACAGAGTAAGTCTGTTATGGGGGGGTCATAGGATAAAATTTGTATGAATAGCGACTAACCATGCTTCTGGAGATATAAAAATGAAAATAATCCAGAGAGCTCTAGAAACAATACAGCTGGAGGAGAGCTGGTGGGGAAGGGCAGAGTGGGAGGAGGAGAGAAAATGACATGTGTGTTTGCATCACGTTTTGAAAATTTGATTTAGTTATGTAGATATTTTTAAATTAGGGCTTCTTTGTTAAGAAGAAAAAGATACATGTGATTTTTTTTTTCCGTTTTTCTTTGTTTAAATTTCCAGGTTTGGTCCAAATTCCTGACTTGACCACAAGTTAAATATCTCTTATTTTCTAGAACACACTACTTTAAAAGTGGTTCCTGGGCCTGGGAGTGTAGTTAAGTGGTGGAACATATGCTTAGCTGGTATGAGGGCTTGGGTTTGATCCTCAGCTCAAACAAAAGAGTGGTTCCTAGGGCTGGGGATATAGCTCAGTTGGTAGCTTTTCTTCCCTTGAAAGCACAAGGCCCTGGGTTCAATCCCCAGCACCGCAAAAAA
>JAJEJO010000092.1:84790-105323 GCA_020662805.1 Glaucomys volans | reverse complement strand
AAAAAAAAAAAAAAAAAAATGGTTCCTGATTCAAACTTTGCCATCTCTAATTTCAATTTGTGTGCGTGTGGTGCTGGGGCTATACCCCAAGATCTCTTGCCTACTAGGTAAGAGCTTTACCACTAAGCTACACCCCCAGCAACCTAACTTCAATGTTTTTGCCTTAGGCATTATTCAAGCCGAAATGTCCAAATCAGAAGGAAACATTGGGCATGTGTTATTATATTTCAGCCTTGAACCTATAATATTGTGACTCTGCTCCAAGTTTGAATAATTCTACGTATAACTTTTAAATATTTGTGCTCCTTAGAAAAAAATTAAACACCTCATGGAAGAATCCCAGGTAAGGTGATATAATTGCATCTCAAGCGGAAAAAAGAATTAGAAAAGGAATGCTGCCACAACACATGGTCATTTTATATATGAGAGTACTCTTTCTTTCTCTCTTTCTTTCCCAGAGATTGAACTCAGGGGCACTCGGCCACTGAGCCACATCCCAGCCCTGTTTTGTATTTATTTAGAGACAGGGTCACACTGAGTTTATTAGGGCCTTGCTAAGTTGCTGAGGCTGGCTTTGAATTCGTGATCCTCCTGCCTCAGCCTCCTGAGCAACTGGGATCACAGGCGTGCGTCGCCACACTCAGCTAGAGTACCTTTTCTGTGACTCCAGAAATTGACTTGAGATCATGCTGACATTTCTTCTCAATATTTTTTATAATTAGTTCCCTTCTGAATTTCCACCTCCTTCCTTTAGTCTAACTACTGTTTCACCTACACTGTTGTCTTCACTTGCACCTGATTCCCCCTTTGGGTCTCTGTTCTCTTCACTTTTTTTTCTTTCACTTTTTTTTTTGGGGGGGGACTGGGGATTGAACTCAGGGGCACTCCACCATTGAGCCATCCCCAGCCCCTTTTTGGATTTTATTTGGAGACAGGGTCTCACTGAGTTGTTTAGAACCTCCTGTCTTAAACTTGTCTTCCTCCTGCCTCGGGCTCCCAAGTAGCTGGGATTACAGGCTTGCACCGCCAAGCCTGGCTCTCTCCACGTTTTTTTTTTTTTTTTTTTTGTGGTGCTGGGGATTGAACCCAAGGCCTTGCTGAATCCAAGTGAATCCAAGTGCTTGCAAGGCAAGCACTCTACCAACTGAGCTGTATCCCCAACCCCTCCACTCTTGTTTTAAATCCTGCTATCAGATTAATCTTCCCAACACTCAACACTGATTCTGACATGTCTATGCTTAAGAACCTTCAGTGCCTCCCTATTGTTGATCAAATTCTGTCCAAATTAGCTTAATACTTAGGTCTCTCCTCACTTAGGCCTGGAACTTAGTTATGGGTAGACCTTTCCATATATTGCACACTCTGGTCAAAATAGACTCCTTGGGAAGTAGTGCAAAATAGAAGTGAAGCGACCAACCATTCCTTGGGAATCAGATTAAAGTTGTTCGTGTATAACCCAGGCTTGTGGCCTCAGGGAATCCACTGGGGTGTTGTAAGGATTGAACTGACGACTTAAAATTCACAGACATTGTGGGGAGCAACAGAGCATTTTAGATTATTTCTGTCAGTTGCTCATCTATTACTTGTGTGATAAGCACAGATAGAACTAGGTGTGGAAGGCCCAGAGAAACTCTCATTTGCACTCCTCAAACCACTCAGGATCCAATGGGGGTTGGGTGGGGGATGTGACAGACATCCATACACAGAGTTACAAAAGAATTCAAAGTTCAGATCAAATCAACAATACAAAAATAATCAAGACCATGCCTGTATGAGCAACGGGCAGGTGAACAGTGGAGGTCATATCTGTTGTGAGTCATTGGAAGGAGACATCCAGGTGGTCCAGGATAATCAAGGAAGGCCTTGGGAAGAAGAGGGATTTGAAATGGATAGGTTTGAGAAAGGAAGTTAAGTGTGACAGACTTGGAAAGGGACACACTTTAGGAGAGCAGGTCCTGGCCTGGTTTGGGGGACTCCATTTCAGTAATCTTCTTTTGCCATCAAAGCCTTCAGTCTTTGTTCTGGAGGAAATTTGCTTCAGAGTGAGATGCTAATCAATACGTTTGGTGATGTAAATTGGGTTTCAACAAACTATTCTCTAGAAAACTTGCCTTTTCTAAAGATGGCTTAAGCTTGGATTTGTTTTGGGGGAAGATGAGCTGGCCTTTTTGCAAGGGGGGTTTTCTACCGCTAGATTTGGGATGGAGAGGCAAGATATGTGTGCCTTAAGTGGGAAGAAAGGCTATGAGAAGCCTGAGCTGTCCTTGGCTTAGTGCCGGCTAGACTAGATGAAAGGTGGCCTCACCTGGTATCACTTGAGATTAAATAAGTAACCCTTCGGGAAATGGACTCTGGACTCTTGTGATTCTGTGAATGGATCATGTTATCTGGAGATGAGAGGGGGGATTTCCCCCAGAAGGAAATGAAGAATCTCAGTGTCAATCCCTTGAGGTGGGGAATCAGGTCAACCAATCTCCAATGGGCAGGGTGGGAGGAACCTCTTCAGATTCTTTTTGGCCTCTCTGTAGAACATTCTTTTCTGCCAGGCACGGTAGCATGTCCGCAATCTCAGTGACTCTGAGGCATGAGGATTGCAAGTTTGAGGTCAGCTTCAGCAACTTAGCAAGACCCTGTCCCAAAATGAAAAATAAAAAGGGCTGGGGATGTATATGTATGTGTACACACACACACACACACACACACATATATATTTTTTTTTCTTTTTTTTTGGAACTGGGGATTGAACCTAGGGGCACTCGACTACTGAGCCACATCCCCAGTCCTATTTTGTATTTTATTTAGAGACAGGGTCTCACTGAGTTGCTTAAGGCTTTGCTAAATTGCTCAGGCTGGTTTTGAACTCGTGATCCTCCTGCCTCAGCCTCCCAAGTGCTGGGGTTACAGGCATGTGCCACCGTGCCTGGTGATACATATATTTATATAAAACATTCTTTTCCTCCAGGTATGGAGGGTCTCAAAATAAAAGGTCAGAGAGATGTTTCCGCCTCTGTGGCTTTCTTTGTTTCCTTCAGTTTAAAATACTCAGCATGAAGCCGGGCGGGGTGGCGCATGCCTGTAATCCCAGCACTTGGGAGGCTGAGGCAGGAGGATCATGAATTCAAAGCCAGCCTCAGCAACTCAGCGAGGCCCTAAGCAACTCAATGAGACCCTGTCTCTAAATAAAATACAAAATAGGGCTGGGGATGTGGCTCAGTGGTGGAGCACCCCTGGGTTCAATCCCCAGTACCAAAAAAAAGAGAAAATACTCAGCATGTTAAGGTATCATATTTTGGGGTATCCTGTTCTGGACCCCAACACATGCTCACAAAGATTCTGATTCAGTAGGTCTGTGGTGAGCTTCTGGAATTTGTATTTATGGCAAACTCAGACAATTCTGAAACACAGGTTTGGGATCCACTTCTCTAGGGTGGAAGTATTACTATCACTCCTTAGTATTCTCTTTTGTTTTTTGATGTTTTTGATTTTTTGCAGTAGTCAAAATTAAACCCAGGCCTTGCCCATGCTAGGCAAGTACTCTACCAGTGAGCTACACCCTAGTTCTTCTTTCTTTTTATTTTGAGACAGGCACTCCCACAAGTTGCCTAGGCTGGCCTTGAACTTGTGATCCTCCTGCCTCAGACTCCGTAAGTGCTAGAATTATAGGTGTGTGCCACCATGTCTGGCTCCTTACTGGTTTTTCTATGAAATGTTAGCATATCTTTAAGTTGATGGACAGAAGATGTGAAAGTGATATGTAGGCAGACAGACTTCTGTATTAGACTTTGAATCATTTTGATATTTTACGACAAGCATTTTTCAGGGGTGGGGGCTACCAGGGATTGAATTCAGGGGCACTCAACCACTGAGCCACATCCCCAACCCTATTTTGTATTTTATTTAGAGACACGGTCTCACTGAGTTGCTTAATTTGAACTTGCGATCCTCCTGCCTCAGGCTCCCGAACTGCTGGGATTATGCCCAGCTCAGAATGTATTTTTAAAAATCAGACCAGGGGTGGTGGCACATGCCTGTAATCCTAGAGGTTCAGGAGGCTGAGGCAAGAGGATCACAAGTTTGAGACCAGTCTCAGCACTTTAGTAAGACCCTAAGCAACTTAGTGAGACCCTGTCTCTAAATAAAATACAAAAAAGGCCTGAGGCGGGTTGGGGTTGTAGCTTAGTGGTAGAGTGCTTGCCTAGCACATTTGAGGCACTGGGTTCAATCCTCAGCACCACTTAATATGAATAAATAAATAAAGGTATTTTTTTAAAAAAAAGGGGGCTGGGGATGTTGCTCAGTGTTGCTCACAAAGCAACTCAGTGTCCCTGGGTTCAATCCCAAGTACCAAAAAAAAAAAAATTTAGTGGAGATAAAATGAAATAGGGTGAATTCTGCCTTGGTCACCTTCCTCACAGTCTGCCACAACCAGCTGAGGAACACGTGGGAAGGCTTAACTAGTGCAAACTGCCAAAGGAAGAGCATTATTTTTTTAAGCCAAAAGGAATCTATGAAAGAACAATTTTTTTTCAGCTGTTCATGCTAGGCAAGTGCTCAACCACTGCATTACATCCCCAGCCCCTAAAAGTGGGATCTTTAAACCATAAACAGAGGAAAGTGATGAAAAATTACTTTTGTGTAAATTGGGTCTCATATATATATTAAATACTCTCTGGGGGCTGAAGATCTTTTGTTAGGCAAACAATCCCTCCATATTTATCATTTGCGTGGATACATAATTATTTATGGTATTTTCCTTGAATAAGGTTCACATAACAGAACATGTCTTAGAAATTTTTAAAAATTTATCCGAGAGTAGACTTTGAGAAAATTTGACACCTATTACCTTTTAGAAACTTCTAAAGTTATGTCTGCCACTAAAGTGTCATTGTATTTCAGCCCATCGACTTTTTTTTCTTACAGATGTCACATCTTATCAATGAGTAGATGTCACAGAAAGTTGATAATTTATATGATTTGAAAAGTGCTTCTCTTCCTAAGACTATCGAATAACATGCAAAACTTACTTTGCTTTTTATAAAGATGCAATATTCTTTCAGATATTTTAAAAGGAACCCTAGGTAGATCACCTACCATTTGAGCCTCGATCATAAGCCTTTCACACCACCAGGTTTACTTGACCTTGGGTCTAGTGGATTGGAACTCCAAGTGTGAACACTTCTTTCCCAGGAGCTGTTAACTTCAAAGCCTCTGGGAACCATCTGAATGGTAATATTATTAAGCACCAGGCCTAAGAAACAAACCCTCATAAAGTATTTTCTGACCATCCTTCCTCCACACTTGGCTCTCCAGGGCATTTGTCCATTCACCCCCAACTGCACTTCCCTGCCACCCCTTACAAGCAAAGGATTTCCTCCATGGTTTGAATTCCCCAATTCTACACTTGTGAGAACTGCATTAGAGAAGTCTCTTTGGCCTGGCAGATGGGCACAAAGCAACTTTGTCTGAGGTGTGAGTCGAACTTTCTTGAAATTTGAGACCCACTCCTACATGGATTTGAACTTTGAAGACCCAGAGATAGGAAGTTTCCATAAAAGGATCAAAACACATCAGAGCAGGAACCACTGATTTGGGCTGGCAACTCTGGCAGGTAGGATTACTTTACTCAACAGCTCAGGACCGTGGACCCAGAGCCTTGAAAAATCACTTCACAAATGTCTGCCGGCAGTCCCAAGGGTGACTGGAGAGAGCGTGAGGCTAAATCGGTGCAACCTATCTCCACCACTGGAAAAGCAAATCAAAGCATGTCCTAGTGAATATCATCCTTCATTCAACAGCTAATGTCTGTGAGAGACTGATAGGTTCACAGCAGTGTGGCAAGCACAAAGAAATATAATTGTAGTGGTGTCTGCAGGAGGCTGGTGCCTAGTGAACACGGTGGTATCCAGTGGAAGCAGCAGTGGTGCCCAGTGGGGGGCTTTGGTGCCTGCAGGGGGCGAGAGCAGGAAATGAGGAAAGAAATGGTGTCTGCCACATGGTAGCGGACCTGGGCAGCTGCCCGGTTCAGGCTCGGCTGTGAGCACCGGAGAGGTGCTGCTGGGAGCCTCCCAGAAAGACTCAAGGGGCACTTTGTGGGAGGACAGGGTCCCATCAGAGCAGCTGAGGACAAATGTCAGGGAACTACAGATCTGTGACCCTATTGTAACCACAGGCTGGCAAAGCCTGAAGCGATTCACCTTCCATAAGAAATCAGTCAGTGGAAGAAACGTGATTTCCACTCTTCGGAAGCTTCCACGTGCATCTTAGGGACTTGCACACCCGGCAATAAAAGAATTCTACAAAGGGACAAAGGAGGACTTGGAGGAGTTTCTCAAGGAAGGCACAGCTGAGGGCTGTAAAAAGGAGAGGGTTCTTCTGGTGCCAGTGGGGCTGAAGGATGAGCATCCCTAAGGACCTTCCAGCTGTGGATCCTCACCAGGAGACAAGGTCAGCCCCTCACCCGTGGGCTCCTGGAAGCTGCGCCTGGAACTGTAGACCGGGCTTGGCTGTGAGACAGCGGGTACCCATCTGTTCATCTGCCTCCAAAAGAATCGGAATGTGCTGCAGACAAGAAAGTTCTGAGAGCTTCGTGCAGGCAGACTTGGGGCGGGGGCTGGGCAGCTCTCCCTTCCACTTTCCTCTGTCCCTCCCTTCCCCCTCAACAGTACAACTCTGGTCCTGCTGAAATGTCTACAATTTATTATAAACACATGTTGGTCTTTCTGTTTTTAACACAAATGACAGCATGATATACATATGGTCCTGCAACTTGCTTTGATTAACAATATATCACAGATCTCTTCCAGGGTCATTGCTTACAGATCTTCCTCATTCTTTTTAACAGCTATGTAGCAGTCCATTTGTTGGCTATACCATCATTTATTTTACCAGTGCTCCATGGACACACATCTGTTTGTGTCGTTTCCACATATATCTTCTTTTAATTGATACTTCAGTTCACATCATGTTCATATACTTGGGCAACTACTGTAGAGCACATGCCTAAAGAGAAATTGGTGGGGCAAAGGAGATGCACAGTTTACTCTCATTTGATTCATATTGCAAAACTGCTCTCTGAAACGTTGATCCAATTTAATTCTTCCACTAATAGGTTAATCAAGACCTCTTCCTAGATGTCTGTGGCAATTTGTCAACCTACTCTTCCTACAACTGCAGTAAATACTAGTTTGCCCCATTGGAAGGGATTATATTAGTCAACAGATCCTAATGAATGAAGGGTTTCTTAATTAAACTAACCAGAAAGTCATTACTTGTAAATATATAAACAAGTTGATTATAGCAAGAGGCTGAATACTTCTAATAAGCATGTGTGGATATTAAATTAACCATGGTTCACAAACCATCCATGGATGCATGGCTGATTGGAAATAACCACTTCACAGTAGTTATCCGACTGCCAACTGCCAAATGGTATTCCTGTTTGTATGGTGATTATGGTTTGACATAATTCGTGATACTCCAAAACACATGTATATATGAAGTAAAAGTGTTGTTTTCTCCCTAGTGAGTATTTAAGAAATTGAAAAATACTTAATAGAAGACTAAGAAACTAACTTCTGGGTTTTGGGTTTTTTTTTTTATTTAACATATTTGTTGAGCATGTATAATATGCTAAGAAGGGGCTTTAGTTTTCTTTTCTTTTCTTTTGTTTTTCACCAATAATGGGAATTGAACCCAGGAGCACTCTACCACCGAGCCACATCCCCATCCCCAACCCTTTTCATTTTATCTTAAGACAGTCTCACTAAGTTGCTGAGGCTGGTCTTGAATTTTTGATCCTCTGGCTTCAGCCTCCTGACTGGTTGGGATTACAGGTATGGGCCAACATGCCTGGCTAGAAGGTACCTTATTCATTGCTTCAGGGAATAAATGGATGAGTAAACCATGTTCTTGCCCTCAAGGTGCTCATAGGTAACAGGCACATAGGATGAATATGAAAAAAAATATAAAATGATTATAGAGAAAACCCCGAGTCACTGAATCGCCATGGGCATTCAAGGCTTCCCAATGTCCCTGACAGAGATGAATCATCCCTGCTGTGCCCTGTCTCTATTTAGGCCTCATAGAATCCATGAGGATTCAAAAACAGATGTTTTATTTAAAAAGTTGGGAGGATTCCACAGGTAGATTGGTTATAGGTAGAACATTTCCACCAAAGGAAACCACATGAGCAAAAGGGGAAGCATGATTGTATCCACAGAACAAAGATGATTCCAGAATAGTCCAGGTGGGTTTGAGTAGGGAAACTGTGAGAGATCAGACTAGATCTGCAAATAGAGAACATTATATAGCAAACGAATGTATCCTGTTTGGTAGGCAACAGGATCCAGCATACAGTTGGGAACAGTCGTGCATACCTGTAATTCCAGCGATTTTAGAGGCTGAGGCAGGGGATCACAAGTTGGAGGCCAGCCTCAACAACTTAGCTAGACCCTGTCTCAAAAAAAAAAAAAAAGTCAAAAGGGCTGGGGATGCAGCTCAGTGGTAGAGCACTGGTGGTTTCCATGCCCAGTATGGGAACACAGGGTGGGGGATGGTATTTTTCTGTCTCCCACCTAATTTTGTGGGGATAAAAAACGTCATTCCACTAGGATTGTGGACGGCTTCTGCCTGTGACACAAGTTGAGCCCTTATTAGTAAAAATAAAATAACTATTGTGTAAAAATGAAAGATGTTTTGAATCTTTTTCTGAGACAGATTTTTTTTTTTTTTTTTTACCATTGGGACTAAAATGTACCATTTAACTACATTTCAGAAGTGATGATGTGAAAGTGCTTTTGGAATTTATGAAAGCCTTATTCAGATGTAATTTGTTATTATTACTAATAGTGAGTTGTGTTCCAGAAGCATAGAGATCAACATCATATTGCCAATACGTCTTTAAATCATTCTGGATTTTGTGTCTTGCTAAAAAGAATATTGCCTTGAAATGAAAAATAAATATGCACATAAATAAATCTCAAATAAGAATTAAATGCATTCAGTGCAATCATGATTTATGTGCAATCTCTACAAAATAAATGGTTATCACTAAAATTCATTCTTTGAAATATAGCGTGCTGGGTGCCACGGTGCAGCTCAGAAAGCTGAAACAAGAGGATCACAAATTCAACGCCAGCCTCAGCAAACTCGGGAGACCCTAAGCAGCTTAGAGACACCCACCTTTAAAAAAAAAAAAAAGGTCTGGGATGTAGCTCAGTAATAAAGTGTCTCTGGGTTCAATCCCTAGTACAAAAAAAGAAAAGAAAAGAAAAGAAAAAGAATGAAAAAGAAATGTAGGGAATGCAAATAGAGTCCTCCTCTATTCAGACTCTATAAGTTTGAGGAGACACTTAAATTCAAATTCATGCATTCAGTAGGATACTTATGCTTGTCTGAATATGTATTATATGACTGTTTAAATCCATGTTAAGTCTTTCACACTAAAATTTAAGAAAAATATAATTGATAAAATAGCATTGTTTTAATACTGAAGATGGAACCCAGGCTTTCGAACATGCTAGGCAAATGCTCTACTGATGAGCTACATCTGCAGTCCTTTTAAATTTATTTTTAACTTATTTTCTTGAGGCAGGGTCTTGCTCTCTGCCTAGATTACACAGGTGACCTTCTCCTGCCTCAGCCTCCTGAGAAGCTGGATCACAGACATGCACCACCCCACTCACTCAGCCACACTCCTTACCTTTTGGCACCATATCTAGAAGATAGCAAGCACGGCCTAGAACAGGAAAGCTGTTCTGATTCTCTTGCCCCAGCCTCCTGGCCAAAGGACTGTTAAGGAGGGCCCTGGATGCCGGGCGTGGTGGCTCATGCCTGTAATCCCAGTGACTCGGGAGACTGAGGCAGGAGGATTGTGAGTTCAAAACCAGCCTCAAGCCGGGCGTGGTGGCGCACGCCTGTAATCCAAGCGATTTGGGAGGCTGAGTCAGGAGGATCGCGAGTTCAAAGCCAGCCTCAGCAACTTAGCGAGGCCCTAAGCAACTCAGTGAGACCCTGTCTCTAAATAAAATACAAAATAGGGCTGGGGATGTGGCTCAGTGGCCGAGTGTCCGAGTTCAATCCCTGGTTCCAAAAAAAAAAAAAAAAAAACCAGGTTCAGCAACTTAGCAAAGCCTTAAGCAACTTAGTGGGACCCTGTCTCTAAATAAAATACAAAACAGGGATGGGGATGTGGCTCAGTGGCCAAGTGCCTCTGAGTTCAATCCCCAGTTCACCGCCCCCCCAAGAAAGGAGGGCCCTGGAGAGCCAGAATGTCATCAGAGAGATCACTATGCTGAGGGAGATCAAGGAAGAGATTTTGGAAAGTGGATTTTGAACACCTAGGTACATCTGAGTCATCAACCAGAGTTTAAGAACTGAACCATTGAGTTCAACCACTTCCCAGTCACAGACTGGCCATCGTGTGGTATGTATAGAAGGAAGATTAAAATAACACTGTGAACATTCCAAAAACTGACCTAACACTGGAACTACAGCTCACAAAAGATGGGTTGGAACTTGCAGCCTGAACCCAACTAGATACATTACAGCCTTGTGTAAAAACAAAACAAACAAAAAGACCACACAGGTACCAAACTTACATTTTCCTTAGATATCAAACAAGATTCAGAGTCCCATATTATAATATTCAATCTGTTCAGGATGCAATTGAAAATGACTCAGCATATGAAAAACCAAGAACCTTAGCTTGCTAGGGAAAAAACTGGAATGATCATCAGATTCCAGGCCCAAAGTGACCCAATGTTGGAATTATGACAAATACTTTGATGCATTGATTAGAATTATCATGCAGGTGGTGTTTCTGGTTTTGTTTTTGTTTTTGTTCCGTTGTTTGTTTTGTTTTCTTTTTAGTAGTGGAGACTGAACCCAGGGCTGCGCTACCACTGAGATACACTCCCAGATCTTTTCGTTTTTTTTTTTTTTTTTTTTTTTTTTTTTTTTTTTTTTTTTTTTTTTGTGGTGCTGGGGATTGAACCCAGGGCCTTGTAGCTTGCAAGGCAGGCACCCTACCAACTGAGCTATATCCCCAGCCCTCATTTTTTTAATTTAAGACAAGGTCTCACTAAGTTGCTGAGGCTGGCCTCAAACTTGTAATCCTCCTGCCTAAGCCTCCCAAGTCCCTGGGTTTACAGATATATGCCATTGTACCCAGTCATCACCTGAAAATAAGAGCAAATTATGCCTTAATCTCTTTTTCTTTCCTTTTTGCTTTTATTTGTTTATTTATTTAGTGCTACTGATGATTGAACCCACAGTGCTATACCACTGAGCTATGTTTGCAGTTCTTTTTATTTTTTACTTTAGGGCAGGGTCTCGTTAAATTGCCGAGGCTGGTCTTGAACTTGTGATCCTCCTGCCTCAGCCTCCTGAGTCATTGGGATTACAGGCATGTGTCAACACTACAGCCCTTTCCAGGTCCCCCGCAACCCCACATGCTGGGGATGATGGAACCCAGAGCCTCGTGCATGTCAGGCAAGTGCTCTACCACTGAGGCACATCTTCAGACTGCTCTCCAGGTTTTTGTTTTGTTTTGTTTTGTTTTTTGGTACCGGGAATTGAAGTCATGGGCACTTGACCACTGAGCCACATTCCCAGCCCTATTTTGTATTTTATTTCGAGACTGGGTCTCACTGAGTTGCTTAGGGCCTCGCTAAATTGCTGAAGCTGGCTTTGAACTCTCGATCCTCCTGCCTCAGCCTCCTGAGCTGCTGGGATTACAGCCATGCACCACCATGCCTGACTTCTTTCCAGTTTTAACTGATCATGTTACATTATTGCATTTTCTCTCCTCTCTTAGCATATTGTTATGGTTTGGATGTGAGGTCTCCCCCGAAAGCTCATATGTGAGACAATGCATGAAAGTTTGGAGAAGAAATGATTGGGCTTTAGCCTTAACCAAATCAGTGCATTAATCCCTGATGGGATTAACTGAGTGATAACTGGAGGCAGGTGGGGTGTGGCTGGAGGAAGTGGGTCATTGGGGGCGTGGCTATTGGGTATATCTTTTGTATCTGGAGAGTGGAGTCTCTCTCTGCTTTCTGATCATCATGTGAGCTGCTTCCCTCTGCCACACTCTTACGCTATGATGTTCTGACTCACCTCAGCCCCAAGGAATGGAGCGGGCTGTCTATGGACTAAGACCTCTGAAACCGTGAGCCCGCAAATAAACTTTTCCTCCTTTAAAATTGTTGTGGTCAGTGGGCGCAGTGGTGCACGCCTGTAATCCAAGCGATTTGGGAGGCTGAGTCAGGAGGATCGCGAGTTCAAAGCCAGCCTCAGCAACTTAGCGAGGCCCTAAGCAACTCAGTGAGACCCTGTCTCTAAATAAAATACAAAGTAGGGCTGGGGATGTGACTCAGTGGCCGAGTGTCCCTGGGTTCAATCCCTGGTTCCAAAAAAAAAAAAAAATATGTTCTGGTCAAATCATTTAGTCACTGCAGTGAAATAGCTAAAACATATATCAGTTATAATCATTTTTTTCCTTTTTAATTGGTTGCCTTACAGTTTACAATATATATTTATAATTAATCCAATTTCCAACAATACTATACCACTTCACATGCAGTGTGTAAGTACCTTGTAACAGAGTATTTTAGTCCATCCATGCTTCTATAACAAAATACAATAAACTAGGTAATTTGGGGCTGGGGTTGTGGCCCAGTGGCAGAGCGCTTGACTTGCATGTGTGAGTCACTGGGTTCGATTCTCAGCACCACATATAAATAAATAAAAAAAAAAAAACAAAGGTGTCCATCAACAATTAAAAAAATTAAAAAAAAACTAGGTGATTTAAAAACAACAAAAAATTATTGCTCATGTTCTGGATGTTGGGAAATCCAAGATTAAGTCACTGGCAAAATTCAGTGACTAGTGAGGGCTGTATCCTCATAGATGGTGCTTTCTTGGAAATTCCTCGTGTAACCCAGGAGTGAAAGGTCTCACTGAAGGGCCAGGAGGATGTAGCTCCATGGTAGAGCACTTGCCTAGCAAGTGCAAGACCCGGGGTCCCAT
Source organism: Glaucomys volans (assembly GCA_020662805.1). Classification (NCBI taxonomy): domain Eukaryota; kingdom Metazoa; phylum Chordata; class Mammalia; order Rodentia; family Sciuridae; genus Glaucomys; species Glaucomys volans. The sequence continues at coordinate 92,294 of JAJEJO010000092.1, read as the reverse complement.
CCACAGCAACGTGACTCTCCCAAGCCTTTTTTTTTTTTCAGTACTGGGGTTGGAACCCAGGCCCTCACATACAGGCAAGCATTCTACCTCTGAGCTACATCCCCAGTCCTCAAACCTCTGGTTTTTTTGTTTGTTTGGTACTAGGGATTGAACCCAGGGGCATACCACCACTGAGCCACATCCCCAGCCCTATTTTGTATTTTATTTAGAGACAGGGTCTCACTGAGTTGCTTAGGGCCTCACTAAATTGCTGAGGCTGGCTTTGAACTCGCAATCCTCCTGCCTCAGCCTCCCGAGTCGCTGGGATTATAGATGTGCACCACTGCACCTGGCCTCAAACCTCTTTTTTAGGGATACTAATGTCACTTATGAGAACAAGCCCTCATTACATAATTACATCCGGATGGCCTCACCTCTTAACACCATCATGTTACAGATGTTCTCCAACATTTGGATTTGGGGGGAGGGGTACTGTTTTGTTTTGTTGTCTTGATGGGGTTGTGAGGGGAGTAGGGGGGATTGAACCCAGGGTTGCTTAGCCACTGAGCCACATTCCCAGTCCTTTTTATTTTTTATTTAGAGACAGGATCTCACTGAGTTGCTTAGGGCCAGGAGCACTGTTTTAGTCAGCTTTTTCATTTCTATTGACCAAAAGACCTGACAAGAACAATGTTAAGTAGGAAAATAAAAAGGGCTGGGGATGTGGCTCAGTGGTTGAGTGCCCCAGCTTCAATCCTAGTATATATCTATCATCTATCATGGGAGGCAGCTTGGTGCGTCCTCAAGATGGCTTTGTACCCTAGAAACCATCAACAACCTGAGAGAGCTTTGGTTCATGTTAGTTATATTAATGGTATTTGTCCTATTGGAGATTGAAATGGAGAAAAAATCGAAATATTGATTCATGTTGATATGTTGTGATGATTGCCTCTAGATTCAACCCCATCTCCGTCTTTAGCAATGCAATGCAACCATTTTTTCTGTCCTTAGGGATTCCTCCCAGTTTTCATTTTGGATTCTGGGAGCTCCCAACCTCCCTTCCTTCAACACATACATACCTCTGCATTGTCTTCAGGGTTGAGTTCAGAAGGAGCTAACAACCTGTGTAAATTCTCCCATCATGTCAGGAACCAGAAGATCAATTTTCAGTTCATTGTTATATCTCATTCTTGAAAAGAAACATCAGAAATGTTTTATGGAAAAATTCCAAATTCCAAAGTGAGAATCTGTGACCTGCTTGCTAATTGTGTTTTGTTGGGAAATATTTCAGGTTGTACTGTGGATGACTGATGCCCACACCATGAACAATAGGTGGTTCTTTCACCATTCTTAAAAAAAAACTGTACATACCAATCTGTAATCTTAAAATATTCATTTTTAAAAATCTTAGTTCATATTTAGAACTTTTCTAATAATTAAAATTGCTATTGCACAAAAATTGCTAAATGGGGCTGGGGATATAGCTCAGTGGTAGAGTGCTTACCTCATAAGCACAAGGCCCTGGGTTCAATCCCCAGCACTGCAAAAAAAAAAAAATTGCTAAATAGATCTGGGTGTAGTGGCTCACACCTGCAATCTCAGTTACTCAGGAGGCTGTGACAGGAGGATCACAAATTTGAGGCCAGCCTCAGCAACGTAGTGAGATCCTGTCTCAAAATAAAAAAATAATCAATATACAATATTTTTTGACACAGTACATTTGCTTTCTCTACTTTTCCATAAAATGGAGTAGTTAAAAAAAGAATTTCAACTTTTAGGACTCTGTAGTCTAAAATTATAAGCAGTAATTTAAAAGAAATTTAATGCTCACACATATACACAGAAGTCTCCCAAAGCTTAGATTTATATGCAAAATTTCAGACTATAACAACTGTATATATCTAAATTTTAACCCTGGAAAACAGGCTGTATAGAATTCCTCACTGGGTTTAAGAAACACCACTATAATTAAGTTTGGGCAGCTGCTCTGTATTTGCAGTTTTCTTAAAGCTACAAAATTCTAACATGGTTCAGGCATAAAAACCAAAGATATTCTTACATTATCTTATTGAATGAGTCAAATAAAAAATATAGTGAGAAATATGTCAGCTTTTAATATTTGATTGGGTAGGTACCCATTTTAGTCTTGGCATTAATTTCCATTACAAAAAATGCTTTACCAGTGAAACTCTTTATATAATGATACATTTAAAAATGTCTAAGACCCAGCCAATGATCCACTTGTTTCATTAGATTATATTCCTGGAAAGAAATGTTCACCTAAAAGAACCTAGACAGTCACCACAATTTTTCCTTTGGTATTTGGCTACCTCGTTTTAGTCATTGACTTTGTCCATAACTGACTTTTTTCTTTTTTTTTTTTTTTAATACCAGAGATTGAACCCAGGGGCACTTAACCACTGAACCACATCCCCAGCCCTTTTTAAAGAATATTTTTATAGAGAAGGTCTTGCTAAATTGCTTAGGGCCTTGCTAAATTGCTGAGGCTGGCTTTGAACTTGTGATCCTCCTCCCTCAGCCTCTTGAGCTGCTGGGATTACAAGGGTGCACCATCACACCTGGCTCATCCTGACTTTGTAAAGAGTGACACTGTTTAATACCTTGTAGTTGTGCTTGGGAATATATCATTTTTACATGAATTTCTTTATGTTTTCATGGGGTATTTCCATAGTTTGCTCTAAAATACAGTCGAGTACTCTATTCCACAATCTATAGAGCTTCAGAGTTGTTAATTGAATCATTGATAGTGTGCCAAATCAGCCTTTAACTTGTCTTTGTTTTTGTAAGGGAGTTTCAGAATCATAAAATTCTAGAAAAGATTTTTAAACAATTGCACAGGCCATTCGCTACCCCATACCTTTCTTTTTTTTTTTTTTTTTGGTACTGGGGATTGAGCCCAGGGGCACTGAACCACTGAGCCACATCCCCAGCCCTATTTTGTATTTTATTTAGAGACAGGATCTCACTGAGTTGCTTAACGCCTCGCTAAGTTGCTGAGGCTGGCTTTGAACTCGCGGTCCTCCTATCTCAGCCTCCCAAGTGCTGGGATTACAAGCATGCACCACCTCGCCCAGCTCCCATGACTTCCACAGAGAAATATTCAAAATGTTCTTGCTATTTACACCAGATCGTACATGTAGATAGTTTTTACATATGTACTGAAGGAAATTCTTCAGCTTTATCGCCTTTCTTGAACTTCTCTACCTGTCATAGTTCAGCTGTAGCTCATTTAGTTTTATTTTTATTTTTTAATGTGTTTGGTACTGAGGATTGAACCCAGGGACATTTTACCACGGAGCCACATCCCCAGTCCTTTTTATATGTTTTATTTAGAGTCAAAATCTCACTAAGTTGCTTAGGGCCTCATTGAGTTCTTGAGGCTAGCCTTGAACTCAAGATCCTCCTGCTTCGGCCTCCAGAGCCACTGGGATTACAGATGTTCGCCACTGAACCTAGCTATAGCTTATTTATTTACAAACGTGGTAGATGGTGGCTAGTCATGTTAATGTTTTGGACCAAATGCCTTTCTTATGATGTTGAGACTCTGCTAGAAGTCCTTAGGACAATCATCTTGTGAGTTGGTAAGTTGTGAGCCTTAAGGTTGGGGACCTTGGCTTTCCACCTCTTTAGGGTTTAGCGCACAACCTGAATGTAGTATGAGTTCAATAACTGGTTATCATAAGAATGAATAAATGAATGAGCTGGACGCTGTGGTGCCCGCCTGTTATCCCAGCAACCTGGGAGGATGAAGCAGAAGGATTGCAAGATCCAGGCTAGTCTCAGCAACTTAGTGAGATTGTTTAAAAATAAATAATAAAAAGAACTGGGGGTGAAGCTCAGTGGTGATAAAGTGACCCTGGGTTCAATCCCCAGTCCAAAAACATTAAAAAAAGAATGAATGTAGGCTGGGCGTGTTGGCGCACGCCTGTAATCCAAGCGACTTGGGAGGCTGAGTCAGGAGGATCACGAGTTCAAAGCCAGCCTCTGCAACTTAGCAAGGCCCTAAGCAACTCAGTGAGACCCTGTCTCTAAATAAAATACAAAATAGGGCTGGGGATGTGGCTCAGTGGCGGAGTGCCCCTGAGTTCAATCCCCGGTTCCAAATAAAAAAAAAAGAAGGAATGTAAGGCTCTGAAAGTAGGGGAAGAACAAACCAGAGTGTTTTGGAAGGTTAATTTGGCCTTGAGAAATATCACAGATTGAAGGAAAGAGCTGTTGAGAAGAAAGAGATGTTAAAACAGATGATTTGGTTAAAGGCGAAGTGAAAAGGCAGAGACAAAGCTAGGAGAGTGCAGAGAGAAGGAATCCTTTAGGTCGGACTTAGTATGGGGGAAGAGAAGGGGTTAAGTTTCAGAGTGTGGTGGTACTCCTATAAAAGAAGAAACTTGCTCCCAATGCTGTGTTTATGATTATCACTTTTGGGTAGCCTCATGCTTTTTAAAAGCCTACCCTGTAATCATACATTTGATTTTTAGCCAAAAGCTAAAATGGCACTTTTTATCAGCACAGTTATAATTTCTGTTTAGTTTCTCATTTGAGAGACACATAAACTGAGTCTCAAGGCCTAAGGAACTTGTCCAGGTAGTAAATGGTGGAGACATGATTTGAACTTGGGCAGTTTGCCTCTGGAACCCTGCTTTTTCACTAGTACATTCTTCTGCCTCTCATTTCCATGGTTCATTTCTTTTAAAGACTTGAGCCTTTCATTTATGTTATTTCATTTATTCCCATCTCCATTGGGACATTTCTTCATTTTTATTTCATGCACTGGGAAAGTTTGCCAAAAGTTTGTTAAATGAATTGCCTTCGTGGTTAATTGATAACATGCCTGACACATCCTTCTGCTGCTGCCTTCTAGAAGCCAGATTTTGAATTCTGTTAAGAATTTACTAGATGGACTATGACCAAAAAGTCTCAAGATGCATCTATAGTCGTGGCTAAAGAGAGAGAGTGCTGGTACCTTCTTGTCATGTCATATGCGTTGTCAATTTCCATATGGCACACAGCATCACAATCTCTTACTTGATGCTACTTTGGGAATGAAAGTGTTCTTATCTACACATTGTTATCAGACATCTTGTTTCTGTTTAGTGTCAATTTCAGAGAAATATGCTATTCCCTAGCCTTCCCCCAAGAAAAATGTTTCATCATTTATTCTTTTGAGAATTCACACAGCTGCATGTACATTTTCAATTACTTTTCTCTGTCCTATAAAATGGTCCTATAGACTTCAGGTGGTGCCCGGCATTTCCCTCCTGGGTAATTGATGTTTTTCAGTAAAATTACTTAAGAGTATTATCTTTTTGTGCATCTGCCCTGCTAAAATTCCCTTAATCTCTTTTCCTCTCTACTCCCTCCTTCTGGCAAACATACGCAGGCATAGCACAAATGCTTATCTGTGTGTGTGTGTGTGTGTGTGTGTGTGGGTGTGTGTGGGTGTGGGTGTGGGTGTGTGTGTGAGACTTTTCTGTGAATGAGCTGTTCACTGATGATTGGTTAATCAACCTTATGTTGCTGTTTTGTTTATGCAACACAATAAGTGAGAAATGATCTCTCTTTTTAGAATATTTAAACCCAGATGGAAAAAGCCATTCTAGATTCCAAAATAGTTTTATGAAGTAGATGCTCATCAATTATTGTCTTTTTTAAAAATTAAGTGGAAGGAAATATCTGATCCTGAATCAACCTTAGATTGACTCCAGTCTCACATCTTCCCTGAGTCTTGATGTATTTATCCTTGCATCAAAGTTGCAAAAATATTAAAAGTCACCAGGAACTTAATGCTAGTGATGGGATGTATGAGGTAAGGTTCCAGGCACACTACCCAAAGCGTGGACTTTGGCATTGAAGAGAACAGCAGTAGCAGGTAGATCACCTCCTTTCACCCATTCTCACTTGAAGCAGATCATAAAAACCTACATGAGCTTCCACTGAAGCAGGCCGTGAGACCTTCATTCCAGGGGCATCCTCCCTGTACCCTGGAGTAAAAGGAAGGTCGTTGTCTCTGAATACAGAGGGAAGCAAGAAAGAATGCAGGTCTTTGTTTCTGAGAGCTTCTGTGTCATATAACACTGACATTTGTATGCTTTTCTCTTGTTAATATGTCTTTTAGTTTATATATTTTAATTGATAGTATGTCTTTTTTTTTTTTTTTCCTTTTTTGGCAGTGCTGGGGATTGAACCCAGGGTCTTGTGCTTGCAAGGCAAACACTCTACCAACTGAGCTATATCCCCAGCCTGATAGTGGGTCTTTTGTTGTAGGTACTTCAGTCACAAAGCTTACAATAGCAAGGAAAATATTACTTTTTTCTCCTACAAGTGAGGATTATCTTCTCTGCTTTCCACAATTTGCTAACTTATTCACTCACTCATTTATTCATTCATCAGATATTTCTTCAGTATTTCTTATGTCCAAAGGACTGTGTAGGGGGCTAGGGTTGTGGCTCATTGGTAGAGCACTTGCCTAGGATGTGTGAGGCACTGGATTCGATCCTCAGCACCACATAAAAACAAAATAAAGGTATTGTGTCCATGTACAACTAAATAAATTTTAAAAGACCTCTGTAGGCCCTAAGAAAAATGCAAACATGCATTATAAAAAAAATCAATCCACATTTAAAAAATGGACTAGAATGCATATGTCAATTGAGTGTATATTATGAATCAATTTATATTGTCGGGTTTCTAAAACCATAATTGTCAAACTTACAGCATGAGTTTTTTCCTTATTCTATTTGTCATTTACATCTTCTACACTTCTACACATAAGGAATACAATAATTGGCAGAAGCAAGTAAGTTTCTGACAGGCTTTTTTTTTTGGAACCAGGGATTGAACTCAGGGTCACTCAGCCACTGAGCCACATCCCCAGCCCTATTTGTATTTTATTTAGAGACAGGGTCTCACTGAGTTGCTTAGGGCCTCGCTAAGTTGCTGAGGCTGGATTTGAACTCGCGATCCTCCTGCCTCAGCCTCCTGAGCATAGGCACTTATTAATAGCACATTGCAATTAACCCACACAGAACATGTAATTGGCTGTATTGTCAGTGTTTATTGTAGGTTCCAATACGTTTATATATTCTATTTTGCTCATATGTACAGTTAGAAATTATGCTGAATGATTTCTTTCCTATTAGAGTTGTCTCTTTTCTCTCCCAGCTCTAGAGTGCAGAGTTTGAGCCATTCCTCTGCTCACTGTTGAAATCTTCAACATCATCACCATATTATAAACATTGCTGCAACAGGTATGGCCATTCCTGATAAACTCAGAGCCTTCCTCCTTGGTGGTAGAAACCCTGTTTTTGTTGGGTGTTCTTCCCATATGCTTAGGAAAAGTGACAATTTTGCCAGCCCCAAGAGGGTCATTCATGAACAGTCCTAATTGATACTGCTCACCCTGTTGGTCCCCACCCCCTTCTCCGCCCCACCCCCACCAGCGATTGGTCTGAATATGCACATGAAGCTGATGCCCTGTCACAAAGACTGGATAAGTGAATCTCTTTTC
>JAJEJO010000092.1:39437-77886 GCA_020662805.1 Glaucomys volans | reverse complement strand
CAAGATATGGTGAGCCATTAGCCGGGCGTGGTGGCGCACGCCTGTAATCCAAGCGACTTGTGAGGCTGAGTCAGGAGGATCGCGAGTTCAAAGCCAGCCTCAGCAATTTAGTGAAGCCCTAAGCAACTCAGTGAGACCCTGTCTCTAAGTAAAATACAAAATAGGGCTGGGGATGTGGCTCAGTGGCCAAGTGTCCCTGAGTTCAATCCCTGGTTCCAAAAAAAAATATAGTGAGCCAGACACGGTGGCGCATGCCCGTAATCCCAGCAATTTGGGAAGCTGAGGCAGGAAGATGGCAAATTCAAACCCAGTCTCAGCAACTTAGTAAGGCCCTAAGTAACTTATACCCTGTGTTAATAAAATATAAAAAGAATGGGGACACGGGCTCAGTGGTTAAGCACCCAGTGATTAAGTACTTCTGGGTTCAATCCACAATACCAAAAAGAAAAAAGATGCAGTGTACTTTCATCACCACCCCCAACCCCCGCACCAAGTGTGTGTGTAGTCAGTTGCTTCCTCTTAAATCATCTGTCAAACGTCAATCTGTTCTCTACCCTTTTGTTTGTTTTGTTTTACAGTTGTAGGAATGGAACTCAGGACCTCATGCATGCTGGGTAAGCGCTCTACCACTGAGCTATATCCTGGAATCTTTTTTCTACCTCATAGTATTGCCTTTTCTAGAATGATACATAAAGGAATTTAAAAACAGGTAGCCCTTTGAACTTAAATTCTCTTACTAAGTATAATGCTTCAAGATCCATCTGTATTCTTTTTTTCCTTTTTATTGCTAACTAGTATTCTGCTTTCCAGATATACCACTGCCTATTTATGAGTCAAAGGCCCATCATTGGGCTTTTAATTAAATAAGCAATTTTGTGATGACTAGAGAAAAGGATTATTATATTTTTTTCTCTGAGTAGGTATTGAAGAAATTAAAGAATAATATTTGAAAGTTTTTCAAATATTAATAGTTTCCCTTCTAAGAATTAAATTCAAGAGACTCTTGGTTTAAGGAAAATGTAATTTTTGAAAAACATTTCAGAATAAAGTGCATATTTTCAATGTGGTTTTTCCTAGGCATTCCTTGGTATTTAAGAACCTATTCTTCCTTTAGTGTGTCTCTGAACAACTGTATCACATGGTCTGGGATATTCACCAGGCACATATATTATTGCTTCAGTTAGTGTAAATGAAGGAGTGTAAAGGGAGAGGAAAAAGAGAAGCCACCAGTCACACAAAGCCACTCTGTTTCCTTGACGACTTCCAGGGTTCTATACCTGGTCACAATCTACTGAACTTCTGAAGCTAATGACTGAATCAGAAACTATTCTGCCTTGATCCCTTTTTATCATTATCTGGAAACACATTATGATAAAATTGCGTCTTTGTGTACAATCATTAAAAGTCCTGCAAAGAGAATAGTCATGAGTTGATTAGGGACAAGTTCAAAACTCTACAATCGGATACTTTAAATATCTTTCCAACCCAGAGAGTGTTTCATTGCTAAAGTAGCTGGAGCCTTCTCTTCCAGGGCCTTAAGTTAAGGAGAGTTACAGAAGATGGATCAATTGTATTTTTTTTATGGATTTGGCCTGGGGCAGAGAAAATCTATTCTTTCAAATAGGTCTTTTGACATGCTTATTGAAGTTGAGTCCAATGTAGCTTAAAAGCCTCAAAAGTGGAAGTACAATTTTATTTTCTGTGGGGGGTACTGTTCTCCTTTTCCCACACACTCCTAAATAAGTAGCTAATTGTTAAAAGGAACAGACTAAAGTGGTTAAAAAAAAAAAAAAGGTCTCAGTCTGCAAGACACTTCAAAACCAATTTTGAATTCCCTTCCTTCAAGGTGCGAAACGTATCTGACAGCAACAGAATGTCGACTTTGAACTTTTTCTTTAAAATGAACTGAGGAAAAGTGCAAGATTGGAAAACTGAATGATCGTAGAGGGGCGTTCACTATTTATGATAGTCGATCAGTCTGTTTGGAGAGACATTATGCTTTTGTGTTTTCATTTCTTTCTAGGAGAGGTATTTTTGGTCTTTTCCGGGTTTAATTACTCCCCAGGGCTCAACTTCTGGTTTGGCTTTTTCTGGGCTTGGCCACCTTTCATTAGCTGTGTACTTTCAGGCCGGCTTACCCAATTTAAGACTCTTGGTCCCAGAGCCCAGACATCAAATTATCAGATAGTTTATTTTCCTTTCTGTGGACTTTTCTGCATTCATATTTAAAAAAGGAAAAGCAAACCAAATCCAAAGAATTTGACGTTTCTTGGTCTTTATTTTCTTCTTTCTGTAAAGGAATCCAGGCTCCAGCTGACTCCAGAAATAGAACAAAAATCGTGTAAGGGACCAGGGAACTGGGGAACAAGGGCTTCTCAATCCTTTTAGAGGAAACCCAGTAAGCAAGAGAATTAGAAACCACATGTTTACTGCACAATTTAAACAAGATGTTTCCAGACAGACCCTCCCCCACCTTATTTAATTGGTTTTCATTTTGTCACTTTTTGCTGTAACTGAACCAAGTTCTTGGACTGCTGATAATAAAATGCTGGGTGAAGAATGTTTGAAGCTGTTCACCATAAAGACATGCCAAAGCTGTGTTCTAGAAGCCAGTTTATGGATAGTGTGCTATAACTCATGGTGCTGCTCTCTGAATATTTTAGAATCCTAAATTATTAGAGATAGCATGTTACAGGATCACTTGTGGCTTATTTGACAAATAAGAAGTGAAGTACTTTAACACTGACCTTCGTCTCCAGCATTTCCTCTTTTTCCCCCTTTTAGCTTTCTGGGGTGCTGAGAATTGAACCCAGGGCTTCATGCATGCTGGGCAAGCACTCTACCACCGAACCACAACCCCAGCCGCATTCTTGCCTTTGAGATGGAGTCAGGCTAAATTGCTTAGGACTTCATGCCACTGAGCCCTGCGCTGGGTGGAAGACCACTTTTTAACATGTAAATGACTCGAGAACCTGCAAAGAATTCTGAGAGTTCAGCTGTTCTCTAAAGAGAAATTAGGAAATTTAAGTAAGAAAGAAGAATACAGCTGAGATCAATTTAATACCTACACTAAGACTCTCCTACTACACAAGACAAATTTTGGTTTATTATCTAGAAAATGAGGATGACGTTTACCTCCAAGGAATGTGGTGAGGATGAGTTAATGAAGTCTGCCAAATGCTTTTTCCATTTTGAGAATAAAATTGTCTGTTGATTTTTACTGTTATAAAGTGTGCTTCTCTCACTGTTTGAAGGGTTAGGGAAACTCAGTGCCCTTGGCAAGTGGCGACTGGAGTGGGGAGGAGAGAAATTGGTTGAGACCAGCCCTCCTAAGACCTTTGCATGTTGTTTATAAACGCTTGAAAAACTAGAGAAACCAAAGGGTGTCAGTAGGTAGTGACAATAATAACCACCACCATGACATGTTGCATCTCAACCAAAATATACAAGAACTCCGACTCATGTGGTATATTGACTTCCTTTTTGAAGTTTTGTGGTTGCTATGTGTTTGAGACCACTTGGGCTCCAGGGGCTGGTTTTCATCCTTGTGGGTACAGAAACAACATTTTATTCTTGTCACCAAGGGGTGTTCTGGTTCCAGTGAATGAATTCACTCTTTAAAAAAAAAACCCACAAGAGACTAAATGTAAATCAGAAAGTTGGTTAATTAGTTTACTATGAGAATGGCCCCTAGGCTGATAAATAAGACCAGCTGTCTGATGAGTACCCCACGTGGTAATGTAATCTACCACTTGGAAATTTCATGAACAGAGAATCACAAGAGTAACAGAAACTGGGTTTCTAGGATGGTCCCATCAAGCTCTGGGGTCTTAAAGACTTTTTTTTTTTTTTTGGAACTGGGGATTGAACCCAGGGACACTCGCCCACTGAGCCACATCCCCAGCCCTATTTTGTATTTTATTTAGAGACAGGGTCTCACTGAGTTGCTTAGGGCCTCGCTAAGTTGCTGAGGCTGGCTTTGAACTCACGATCCTCCTGCCTCAGCCTCCCAAATGCTGGGATTACAAGACTTTCTTTTGGTACATTTCTATCTACACAACTGAAACTGCTATATAGAACAGGCTAACTCTCTTGATTATGCAGTAGAAACACTGAGAAATTCTTATTCTTTGATTCTATAAATTTCTTTTTTCTGGATTTCATGTTAACAACGCAACTTTTAATTTCCTTGTTTCTAACTCTTCTATGCTTTGACAATATATAATTTTAAGAAATCATTTTATGTTGAGTATATTTCATCTCCTTTTTGTCTTAGGAAAAACTTATTATATAACCTAACTCTATCCCTAGCCTTAAGACTCCCAGTTAGACTTTTTCTGCTATAGATTCAGAGTGTTGAAGTTGAACCAAATCTTAGATATCGTTTAATCCAAACCCTTCATTTTACAAATGGGAAAACTAAGACCTAGAAAAGAAGGGAACTTTTACCTAAGGTCTAAAAATGAGCTAGGCATGGTGGTGCACGCTATAATGCCGGCAGCTCAGGAAGCTGAGGCAGGAGGATCATGAGTTCAAAACCAGCCTCAGCAATTTAGGGAGGCCCTAAGCAACTTAGTGAGACCTTGTGTCAAAACAAAAAATAAAAAGGACTGGGGATGTGGCTCAGTGGTTAAGCATCCTTGGGTTCAATCCTAATACCAAAAAAAAAAGCAAATGGCAAAAAAAGAACAGTAACTCAGAGTTTTTTGTTGTTGGCAGTCCTGGGGATTAAACCCAGGGCCTACTATGCTTACAAGGGAGGCACTCTACCAACTGAGCTATATCCCCAGCCCCAGTAACTCACAGTTTTAAGCATAACACACCATATGTATTTCACATGCCACATATTCTAATCTTTTCCTCAATTCCTGACATTCAACCCATGATCCAGTGTAGTTTTGTATCTACTGAAATATTTGTTTAATTTCTTCAATTTTTTCTTAGTAACAACTTTGTTACTTAATCCAGAATATCATTCCTAACTGAAAAGTGGTTTGTTCTTCCAAGTCCTATGCTGCCAATAAAAAGGCTAGTCAGTAAACTGGTCTTTTGAAAAGCTCTGGGTCACATTTGCAGATCTTTATTTTGCCCTCAGATTGATCATAAGTAGTACTGGCCTTACAATAGATCCTCCAGAAATATTTCTTGATGATTTCCCTTGTTAAACCCTGACCAAGAAGGGTGCGCCAAAGTAATTAGACTGAAATTAATCCTGGATGTTTTAGCACAGAGCTGATATTTGATCGGCTTTTATTCTACAAACATCTCTTATTTGAAAAATATCCCAAACTTCTGTTTTGAGTCTCTAGGGTTTCTCATCTCACTGTCAAGACCAGCCAACTGATTACTAAAGTGCAAACCCTGGAAGATAGCCTTCCTATTCTTTTTCAAACTTTACCCTTTGCATCCTATTCATCAAGTTCTGACATTTTTATCTCCAAAATGTAGTAAATCTGTTTAGTTTTTACTGCGTCTACTCCCACATTACTAGCTACCATCATCTCTCACTTAGACAACTCAATAAGCTTATTAACTTGTCCTGTTTTCACTTTTTTTTTCCTTTTGGTGCAGGGAATTGAACCCAGGGCCAGAGCATGCTAAGTGTGCTCCCTGCACTGAGCTACGTCCCCAGCCCCAAGTGTCCACTTTTATTCCCCTCTTAGTTGCAACAGGAATGATCTTTGAGAAAGCAAGATCATATTTGCACCCCCATCTATATCCCTATAGTAGAATTTTTCTTTTCTTTTTTCTTTTTATGGTGCCAGGGATTGAACCCAGGGACACTCAACCACATTCCCAGCTCTTTTCTTTTTTTTGTGGTGCTGGGGATCGAACCCAGGGCCTTGTGCTTGTGAGACAAGCACTCTACCAACTGAGCTATATCCCCAGCCCAAATTCCCAGCTCTTTACAAATTGTTTTTTTTTTTATTTTATTTTGAGGCAGTCTCACCAAGTTGCTCAGGGCCTTGCTAATTTGCTGAGGCTGGCCTCAAACTTGCAATCCTCCTGCCTCAGTCTCTAATGTTGCTGGTACCACCATGTTTGGCTTAAATTTTTTAATTACTTTCGAATAATCCTAGATTAAAGACTGCATCCATCACCACATAGTGCCATTTGCTCCCACTCTCCCCATTTTCCAGCAATAGTGTCATCCTTTCAGCTCCTAAAACAAGCCAAACTTTCCTACAATTGGGCATTTTTGCATTCTTTTCTTATTTCCTTGATGGTCCTGTTGGGAGATCCCAGAAGTTTTCATAAAGTCCACATTTGGATTCACACACAGAGAGGATTCATTTTAATATTACTGCACTAATGTAAATAATTTCCTGATTAATCTGGAGGGTGTGTTCACATCCTTAATTTGAATCTGTAATGAGTTCATATTACTCACTCTGATGGGTCATTTCCATGTGTCCTTTCGTTGGAATAAATGTGCCTTCACTATTGAATCTCATCTGAACCAATACTTGGTTCTCACAGTTGAATACATAGTCTGCCCAAGTTATTAATATGAATCATCAAGATTGATAAGAATTGGAAATTTATTTATTTTTTCCATAGTTTCCCCATAGCATCCAACCAATAAAACAACAGACCTAATATAGGATAAAATATTCCCTACTTGTAAAAGTGATTCCATGCTAATGGTTGTTAGCCTGGGGAAGTTATTCCTCTGAGTAAGTAAACTGGCACCCCTCCGAGAAACATTTCTTCCTTAAGACTTCCAAGGGCTGGGGATATAGTTCGGTTGGTAGATGCTTACCTCCTAAGCACAAGGCCCTGGGTTCAATCCCTGGTACTGTGCAAAAAAAAAAAAAAGAAAAAAAAAAAAAAGACTTCCAGGGCTCTGTTTAGTGCACTGCAATAGTAATTTACAAAGGGTACCATATTGTCCTCAGAAATTCAAAACAACTCCTAAAGTGCTTGATACACTCATTTTGTTTTCATCACTTCATATACAAGCAAAACAATTCAGAGCCAAATGTTTGATGGGGGTGTAAGAGTTTGGGGCAACGTATTTGACATTCAAGTAGTTTTTTTCTTAGGCTAATGATAAAATTGATTTACATTGCTTGAGGTCACACTATCAAGATGAAACAAGTGTGTGTGTGTGTGTGTGTGTGTGGTGTGTTGGGGTGAGTGCGAGTGGAAGGTTGGGAAACAGGCAGCAAGTCATCACCACTTCTAGGACAGTCCTGTCCTGATACAGGCAGAGGAAGGCAAGAGGGTGAGAAGGAGACCCAGAAGGTGAAAGTAATTATATTTCTTAGTGATGAAGAAACAGTTGGGTAGATGAACATGAGCCACCTTCCCCCTCCTCCCCCTCCTCCTCCTCCTCCTTCCTCTTCTTCCTCTTTCTCTCCCTCTCCCTCTGCTGCTGCTGCTGCTGCTGCTGCTGCTTCTTGGTTCTAGGATTGAACCCAGGTGAGGTGCGCTCTACCACTGAGTAACATCCCCAGCCCTTTTTATTTTGAGACATTGCCGAGGCTGGCCTTGAACTTGTGATCCTCCTGCCTAAGCCTCTCCAGTTGCTGGGATGCCAAGTGAATGTCAGCATTCCCAGAAACATATGTCTCCTTTAGGGCCAGCATGAGGAGGATAGAAATTGAAGGACAGGAAGACATGCTTCTGCAGTCCTAATGGGGGTGGAGACACTTTTCTTACACTGCTCCAGGCACACAACCTGGTAGTGTGTTTAATGGAAGGCAGTTGCCCAGTAAATGAACTAGCAGGAAAGCCAGGCAAGGTGGCGCATGCCTATAATCCCAGCGACTGGGGAGGCTGAGGCAGGAGGATCGCGAGTTCAAAGCCAGCCTCAGCAACTTAGCAAGGCGCTAAGCAACTCAGTGTGACCCTGTCTCTAAATAAAATACAAGAAAAAAATAGGGCTGGGGATGTGGCTCAGTGGCCTAGTGTCCCTGAGCCAGTTCCAAAATCCCCAGTTCCAAAAAAAAAAAAGAAAAATGAACTAGCAGGTATGTACCCATAACCCTTTTCACTCACTGCTTGAGAAACTTCCCTGCCAAGAGCATCACAAAGAACCAGGAATTCAACAAAAACGTTTTGAGAAGCCCAGGAAAGGATTACAGACCCCTGCTCAGCTATTTCACTCATTGACTCTGGATAGCTGAAATTTCATTATCCTTTCTGAATAACTGAATTCACTGACCAGTTGATAGGTTCATTCACTCTGGTTTTTTTTCTTTTTTGTAGCACTGGAGGTTGAACCCAGGGAGCTCTATCACTGAACTACATCCACAGCTCTCTTTAAAAGAAATTATTTTGAGACAGGGTCTCACTGAGTTGCTGAGGCTGGCTTTGAACTTGTGATCCTCTAGTCTTGGCCTCCTGAGTCCTGGGAGGCATGCGCCCCCATATCCCGCTCATTCACTCATTCTTTCATTATGACATCTGCCACATACCAGGCATTCTGATCTCCTGGGGACACAGGAGGAAGATGTGGTCTCCATTCTTAAGGGACTCAACCCAACAGGACTCAGGCAAGGAAATCGATGATGACAGTAGCAGTTACAAAAGTGAGCTGTGGTCTCTGGTGGGAGTGAGGGGTCGAGATCAGTGACATTGCCTGTGAGGGAGCGTTCAAGGGTGCTAGCCACAGGAGCGTTGAGAATGTGAACCCTTTGCCTTTCCTCAACACTGTAGGGAAAACGCTGATGGACAAGAACTCATGATCTGGGATTAAGTGGCAGGAAAGGTGAGGCATGGTGGCAGATAATTAGGTGACTTATTCTTAGAGAAAAGTAGGAAACAAACAGTAAAGTCTTTGGAGTTCTACCCAAGCCGACAGAAAAGGAAATGGGTAATCCCAAAGCCTGGGCTGGAAAATAGGATCAAGCTCCTGAGAACCACTGGGGCCTGCTGCCTGCCTGACCCCAGGGAGCCAGTCCTGGAGTGTCCGCAGAGGGACTTGGGACTTGTTGGAAATGTGTTTCTCTTTAGTCCCAAATTACTTGGAAGCTTTTTGGCTTGTTTAGACTCTTTAAAAAATAAAAAGGTGATCTCCATGACCAAATGGTGCATGTGTTTTTGAAAACATTGCAGCTAGCCGTCAAGATGATTTAGCAGATTCAGAAGAGCCTGAGAAATTCGTAGCAAGTATCAAGGGAGAGGTCCCTTTGAGTTTCCAGCCTTATGTTACAGATGCTCTGAATGCTGAGCTTCCAAAGAAACTTTTGGAGTATCTAATATTTCTGAGAAAGCATTCTGTTTCCCATTTTACAGCAACACAGAGGCAGCCTTAGCAACTAATGGCTTTTACATCTGGAAAGGGAGAAGAGAACAAAATATTTGGCCAATGACTAAAATCTTTCCACATCATCTAGCCTTCGAAAGATCACCTATGAGACACTTCAGTTTTAGAACTGTAGAAGTTAAATAAAGTAAGTAATTAATTCAAACTCTACTACTTTGGGAATACTTTTCAATATTCTGCCTGGTATACATTACGCCGGGGAAAATGTGGAGTTGAGTCAGGTGGCTCAGCTCGCTGGATCTGGAGAGAGAGAGAATTAATTTAATTTTAGGAAGGCCTCCCAGGGCTCCAGGAGTGGAGCAGAAGGGACCAGCACTTTTATTCTTTTCTGGAGAATTTCAATTTGTTTCCTCTCCTGAGCATCCAAGGGGGCTCTGGAATGCCCTCTGAAGCCCTTCTTCCTTTTTTAAAAACTTTATTTATTTTTTTCTTTTTAGATATCCATGACAGCAGAGTATATTTTGACATATCATACATACATGGAGTATAACTTTCCATTTTTGTGGTTGGACATGATGTGGAGTTTCACTGGTCGTGTATTCACCTACAAACATAGGAAAGTATGTCTGAGTCATTCCACTGTCTTTCCTGTTCCCATCCCTACTCTTTTCCCTTTATTCCCCTTTATCAAATCTACTGTACTTCTATTCTCCCCCCCCCACACACACACACACTAACACACCTTATAATGGGTTAGCATCCACATATCAGAGGAAACATTCGACGTTTGGTGTTTTGGGATTGACTTATTTGACTTAGCATGATAGTCTCTAGCTCCAACCATTTATTGGCAAAAGTCAGAAAGTCATTCTTTTTATGGCTAATATCCCATTGTGTATATATACCACATTTTCTTTTTATTCATTCATCTGTTGAAGGGCATCTAGGTTGGTTCCACAATCTAGGTATTGTGAATTGAACAGCTATGAACATGGATGTGGCTGCATCACTGTAGTATGCTGATTTTAAGTCCTTTGGGTATAGGCCAAGGAGTGGGATAGCAGGGTCAAATGGTGGATCCATTCCAAGTTTGCTGAGGACACTCTATACTTGAAGCCCTTCTTTATCACCCTTTAAACCTTTGTGCCGCTCCCCTCTGGGCACCCAGGGAATGAAGACTTCAACAAGACAAACATGGATCACAGAAATTTGTACTGCCAATTCTGCATTGACATATGTGGTATGCGAGTCCAGGAAGAAAGTTGTACTGAAACAATTTATATGCAGTTTCCACCCACCAGGATTCAGGTGCTCGGTCAATGTAGATTGGGGCTCAGTGTGACCATCCTTTTTTGGTGTATTAGCCATTGTCCCCCTTGACAAGTTTTGGCTACCAAGTTGGAGAGGCCTAGGTGGATTACTGAGTACCAGCCCCAGGTCCAGAAGGATGGTCAGTGAGAACATTTTTGACATTTACATACATTTTGGGGGCTCTTAATTTGTGACTTGAGCCCAAAGGAGATTTGCTTGACAAGGTATACCTTGTGGATGATTCTGAAAGAGATTTACCAAGCAGTTAAAGTCAACTTTACAATTCATTGCAATCGTCTTGTACCTGAGCTAGTTTTGTATGGCCACTTTATCCAGGGCATTGTCTTGCCAGAGGGGATTAGGTCAGTGTCTCAGTCCTGCTGTATTTTGTCTTGTCCTTATCTTCTGTTTTCCTTTCCTTTGTCTTTCTTCCTTTTTCTGGCGTTTGCTGTAGGAAGCTTACAGCTCCTTAATCATAATTGGGAATGCCTGCAATGTGGCGGCCAGCACCTTCAATGCTGTACATACACCATGATTCATTTTCAGTGTCTTTTTGGTGGTGGTGGTGGTACTGAGTTGTTTAACCACTGAGCCACATCCCTAGCCTTTGTTATTTTTTTTATTTTGAGACAGGATCTCTCTTAAGTTCCTTAGTGCCTCACTAAGTTGCAGAGGCTAGCCTTGAACTTGAAATGCTGCCTCAAATCTCCTGTCACTGGAATTATAAGTGTGTGCCACCAAGCCCAGCTATGATTCATTTTCTTTTCTTTTTTCTTTTTTTTTTCTTTTTTCTTTTTTTTGGTACTGGGGATTGAATCCAGGGGCACTTGACATCCCCAGCCCTATTTTGTATTTTATTTAGAGACAGGGTCTCACTGAGTTGCTTAGGGCCTCGCTAAATTGCTGAGGCTGGCTTTGAACTTGCGATCCTCCTGCCTCAGCCTCCCAAGTGCTGGGATTACAGGCGTACACCACTGCGCCCAGCTATGATTCATTTTCTAAAAACCTGGCAAGGCTGGGTGCAGTGGCACAGGCCAATAATTCTAATCACTGGTAAGGCTAATGCAGGTGGATTGCAATTTTGGGGCCAACCTGGGCAACTTAGTGAGACCCTGTCTCAAAATAAAACAGAAAGAGCTAGGGATGTAGCTCAGCGGTAGAGCTACCCTGCTTTGAACTTCTAGCCCCTCCCCCCACTACGGAAAACAACAGCTGCAGCAAAAGTCACTGAGGAAGGTCCTAATCCCTTTCCATTTAGGAGACAAGGAAACTGAGGCTTAGTGAGCTTCAGTACTACAGTATATATCAGTCACCTTTTACTGAGATGACAAACAAATAATCCTATGATCTTTGGGCTTAAACCAGAGTCTGGCAATTTGTTGTTTTTTTTTTTTTCTTTTTTGGGGGGGGGACTGGGGATTGAACTCAGGAGCATTCGGCCACTGAGCCACATCTCCAGCCCTATTTTGTATTTTATTTAGAGACAGGGTCGCACTGAGTTGCTTAGTGCCTCACCTTGCTGAGGCTGGCTTTGAACTCGTGATCCTCCTGCCTCAGCCTCCTGAGCCGCTGGGATTACAGGCATTTTCGACTTTGTGGACCATGCAATCTCCATCACAACTACTAACTGCCACTGTCACACAATGGTAGCCATGCACTCTGAGTAAACAGATAAGCATGGCTGTGCTCTAGTAAAACTTGGTTAATGGGCCTGGAAATGCAAATTTCACATCATTATCACAGGCTGTGAAATCCCGTGTTTCTTCTAATGTATTTTCAACCATTTAAAAATCTAAAAACATGGTTCATGGGCTATACAAAAAACGGTGGCGGATCATATTAAACACACTTTTAGGGGCTGGGTCTGTAGTTCAGCAGTCAGTTGCACGTTTAGCATGCATGAGGCCCAGGGTTTGATTCCCAGTGCCACACACACGCGTGCACGCACACACACACGCACACACACACACACACACAAAACCACCAATTTATTTCTTGTTCATGTTATGTGAGGGCTATGCAGGTCAGCTGTAGATCTACTGGGCTCTATCTAGCGTGGCTGCATTAGGTCCCCAATTCTTCCCATTCTGTAAGTATTTCTTCCCTTCTCGATTTTTCTCATTGTGCTCTTGGTGTTTGCCAGGCTTTATGGATTTCCTGATACCTTCTGCTCTCCTCCAGACCAATACAGCAGGACTCATGGCATCCCTCAGACTGTGAAGATAACCTGGACCCAGAATGGCTGGCTACACAGGTGGGTTTCACCTGTCACTCAGCATGAACAATGGAAAAGACTGTGCATCCTCCTTAGGAAGCCTGTTGTCTCATCAGGCAAAGACTGCCTTCCCAGCAGAGGACACAAGGAATAAAGCCTAATTGCTCCCCTGACCTCTTGCCACCGCTCCCCCTGCCAAGACACAATAGCCGACACTTGTATCGGGCTTCATAGTTTGTAAAGCCCCCACCCGAGATCACTCCACTTGATCCTCATAACCACACCGGGAGGCAGACAAGATTATTACCATTTCACAGATCAAGAAACTGAGTCTGAGACAAAGATCAAAGTTTTGATGATGATGGAATTACTTACATGGTTCTTTAGTTAGTAGTGCAGCTGAAATTCAAACCCAGGGCTCTCTCCACTCACCAAGAAACACACCCTGTCTTTGATGTTTCCTAGTTTCCTCCCTTTAAAGCATTCCTACTACAGCTATGAGGCAGGATTAGAGTCCTTCCTCCCCTGGGATTTCAAGAACCTTAAAAGGACTGGCAGAAATGAGGTTTAACTCTTTACTGCTCACTGTATGGGCATTAAATCAGCAGTTACTCCAAGGTCATGGTCACTTGAAAGTGGGAAATTGTGTTTGCTAGTACCCTGGAGTCCTAGACTACCTGCATCCCAGGCCATTTCTTCCTCCAAGATGTGCTTTAATGATCCCTCTTATCCCCCTTCCCATCTTCCCTAGCAAAGGGATGAGTCTCTTCAGTGCTTCCAGAATTCCTGAGCTACCTGCTCCCACAGATGCTGCCACTCTGTTGGAATTCCTCATTTGCTGGTACATATCTCTCTAGGCCCTGAGCGCCTCTGAGTACAGACCGTATCACTTCACCTTTGAACTTCCTACCACACCAGTCATCCCTCTGCCTTGCACTTATCTCTTTGCTGGCCTGTCTGTTCTACTGAGCTCCATGAGGACAGGCACCCCACCAAGGTTTTTTATTGCTGGACCCTTGTGCTTATGCCAAGAATGGTGTCTGGCACATGGTATGTGCTCAGTAAATGACCACTGACCATCAGAATTGGACTGTTTCCCATTTGGTTCCACCCTCCCAAGACAGGGGCCAGTGAAGGTCATCTCCTGTAGTTATCAGACATGGTGAAAACCATCTTCTCCTGCCCCTGTATTTTTCCCCCTATTTTTTATTGGTGCATTATAGTTGTACATAAATGTGGGATTTGTTGTTACATATTGGTACATGCACACAATAGAACAATATAATTTGGCCAGGATCACTCCCCAGCACTTCCCGTTCCGTCCCCTCCTCCCCACCACCCCCATCCCTTTCCTCTATGCCACTGATCATCTCCCTTCCATGTTCAGGAGTTCCTCCCCCCACCCCCACCCCCGACCTTTCTTTTCCTCTTTCCTCTCTAGCTTCCACACAAGAGAAAACATATGACCCTTGATTTTTTGAGTTTGACTTATTCCCCTTAACATAATATTCTCAAGTTCAATCCATTTTTCTGCAAATAACGTAATTTCATTCTTCTTTATCACTGAATGAAACTCCATTGTGTATATATCTGCCCCATGTATGTATCTGAGCCCTTTTTCTTTCTTTTCTTTTCTTTTCTTTTTTTTTTTGAAATAAGGTCTCATTGAATTGCTTAGGGCCTCACTAAATTGCTGAGGCTTGCTTTGAATTTTCAATCCTCCTGCCTCAGCCTCCCGAATCACTGGGATTATAGGTATGCATTACCATGCCTCACTCTGCTCCCATATTTTTAGAAATTAATCAACTAACCAAATTCAGAGCCGGGCATGGTGGCGCACGCCTGTAATCCAAGCCACTTGGGAGGCTGAGTCAGGAGGATCGCGAGTTCAAAGCCAGCCTCAGCAACTTAGTGAGGCCCTTAGCAACTCAGTGAGACCCTGTCTCTAAATAAAATTCAAAATAGGGCTGGGGATGTGGCTCAGTGGCTGAGTGTCCCTGAGTTCAATCCCTGGTTCAAAAAAAAAAAAAAAATCCTAATACCAAATTGAGTGGGCAATTGGAAAGTTGGTGTCATTGTTAACTGGTTGGTCTCAATGCTAAGGGTTTGGCTAGAGATTGATGGGATGCAAGGTCTTGACTTCTTTTCCAGGGGTCACAACTGAGTGTGTTTTCTTCTCCCATACTGCATAGTCCTCTGAGGCTAGAAAGTGAACCAGTCAATAAAACCTGAGAGCAGAGTGAAGAGGAAGAAGAAGGTCATTACAGTTCTTTTTATTTCCTTACTCAAATTCCAGTCATCTGAGCAATGTACTATTTAAAACCTCCAAAATCCAAAACATAGCATGGAAAATGTTGAAGAGGAAAACCCCTTTTATCAACCTGGAGCAAAACGCAGCCTGATATGATCAAGTTCCAATCACTGTGATTTGCAAATTTCCTGGACTAAGGACAACTGCTTGTCCACCAAAGTCATTTTCTTCCATCTGTTCATGTACTCCAGTTAAAATTATTAGGACTCTCTTTTAGCCTGCTGAACATAATCTATTCATACTTGTCTTTGTCAGAAGTCACCAGAAGTTTATGTTTTCCAGTAGACCTTCCATGTAACAATATGTGGCCCTTAGGCACATATTGTTATGTTCCTTAGGCATATGTTCCTTAGGCATGGTTAAAGTTGGGACAGAGTAGCTTTTATCCAATAGGGTCAGAAATACATCTTACATTTGGGGTGTGGTGGCACAGGCCTGTAATCCCAGCAGCTCTGGAGGCTGAAGTAGGAGGATCACAGGTTGAAGACAGCCTCAGCAACTTAGTGAGTTTCTAAGCCACTTACCAAGAAAAGGGCTGGGAATGTGGCTTGGTGGTTAAGTGGCCTTGAGTTTAATTCCTGGTACCAAAAAAAAAAAAAAAAAAAAAAAAAGGAAAGAAAAGAAATGCATTTTATAGATAGAAGCTATGACAAAATGCCACCTTAACTAAGCAGCCCCTACATTGTACAAATGCACCCACATCTACTCCTTCAATCCTGAGTGCGCTCTGCTCACTCAGTATTTTGTCTTCATGGCAGGCGGAGCAATTCAAGCCAAGATGCATGATTTAGCAGATGTTTTGCAAAAGGTTCCATTCTTCTGGCCCTCAGCACATGCGGAGCTGTCAGGAGCCCTGTAAAGATTTTACAAGCCTTATAAGTCATAGTTTATTGAGCTTGGGATGGAATTTAATATATCATCATGGTTCTGAAAGTTCCCTCCTCTTTGTCTGATATAGCCTACAGCTTTATTTACCTTCAAACCCAAAAATGTTGGATATAAAAAGGAACAGGCGAAGCTCCCCATCGGTGCCCCTTGTCACTGCTTTCTAGGCCTGGCTCCTTGGCCTCCTTTTCTTCGGCAGGACTGCTGCTATCAGCAAGCTGCTTCAACATTTTAGCCAGCAATTGGTTCATTTTATTTTCCTTCAGAGGAAATGTTTCCCAAAGTTTCTTAATGATCCTAAAGTCTTATAAAATTACCCAGCAATCCCATTTTTACCAAAACTGTCATGCTTTATGAAGTTTCAGTCAGGCCAAAAACAGTTCAGATGTTGTAGATCTTATAGTACTTATCAAAATTGGGCTAAAAAGAGACATACAAAGCTTTCTGCAGAATCTAATATTTCAGGACAGTGTGCCTAACCTATATAGATCAGGCTCCTTTTGCCAAATTTGAAGAGTATGTCAAGTCAGGTGTGGTGGTGCATGCCTGTAATCCCAGTACTTGGGAGGCTGAGGCAGGAGGATCGCGAGTTCAAAGCCAGCCTCAGCAACTTAGCGAGGCCCTAAGCAACTCAGTGAGGCCCTAAGCAACTCAGTGAGAACCTGTCTCTAAATAAAATACAAAATAGGGCTGGGGATGTGGCTCAGTGGCTGAGTGTCCCTGAGTTCAATCCCTGTTCCAAAAAAAAAAAAAAAAATAGCTGCAGATGGACACATTATCTTTTTAATTTATTTTTTATGTGGTGCTGAGAATCGAACCCAGTGCCTCCCACATGCTAGGTGAGTGCTCTACCACTGAGCCACAACCCCAGCCCCCCATCTGTTTTTGTTTTTTTTTTTGTTGTTACTGGGGATTGAACCCAGGGACACTCGGCCACTGAGCCACATCCCCAGCCCTATTTTGTATTTTATTTAGAGACAGGGTCTCACTGAGTTGCTTAGGGCCTCGCTAAGTTGCTGAGGCTGGCTTTGAACTCGCGATCCTCCTGACTCAGCCTCCCAAGTCACTTGGATTACAGGCGTGCGCCACCGCGCCTGGCACCATCTGTTCTTTACAGCATTTTCTGCCCCCTCTTTTTCTCTTCTGCCTTCAGTAACTAGGTATGTTATTTCCCTTCTTTGAATCCCTGAAGCCCTTTGTAGTTACTGTATTTTTCAGTGTTGGGCATGGAACCCAGGGTCTTGCACATGCTAGCCAAGTACTCTACTACCTAGCCATACCCCCGGCCCTTTTTATAACTCTTTTGATCACGGATTACTGCACTTGAACTATAATCATTCTTTCATTATTTCATTCTCTATACAACAATGTTATTTATTTATTTTGCGGTACTGGGGATTGAACCCAGGTGTCCTTTACCACTGAGCTACTCCCCCAGCTCATTTTATTTTTTATTTTGAGACAGAGTCTTGCTAAACTGCTGAGGGCCTCCCTAAATTGCTGAGGCTGGTTTTGAACTTGGGATCCTCCTGCCTGAGCCTCCCAAGCCACTGGGATTACAGGTGTGTGCCACCGTGCCTGGCTTGGGGAGTATTTTTTCATCTCTGTATCTTCAGTGCCTCATCGTGTTGAGAGCACGTGGCAAGTGTTCCAACAATGTGGGTGGAATTCAATATTGTTACTATGTGCAACAAGCAGCAACAATTGGAATTTATTCCACATCATGCATTATTTGGTCCCTCCCATATTTTACCCAGAGTCGGGGAGTACAGTCATAAAGGCAGACAGGGAATTTAACCCACAACATTCCATTGTGGGTTTTGCATCTCTATTAGCTACATTTCTATGATTTTGAGAGAGGAGACTGGTGCTTTTTTAAAAAATATGTTTAGTTGTAGATGGATACAATACCTTTAAAATTAATTAATTAATTAATTCATATGTGGTGCTGAGGATTGAACCCAGTGCCTCACACATGCTAGGCAAGTGCTCTCTACCCCTAAGCCACAACCCCAGCCCAATTGGTGCTTCTTTTGTTCATGGTAAAGTTTATGTATCAGTAAAGGGGTGCTTGAACTGGATTTTAGGAAAATAATTTCCTTGCATATCCCTTTTCCAGGATAAATACTGGATACTCAATAATGATTTGGACTATTGAAGTTATGAAGCAATGCAATATTAAAGGGGTAATATAGCATTGTTGTTAAACACATAAGCTTCAGAATCAGGTTGATTTGTCACTTACCAACTGTGGGGCCTAAGATCAGTCACTCAGTTCCTTCATCTTTAAAGTCAAGATAATGATGTAAGAAAATATTTGCAAATCACAATCAGATAAGGGATTAATGTCCAAAATATATAAAGAACTCAACTCAATAGCAGGAAAACAAATGATATAATTAAAACATAGGCAAAAATAAAAATTAAAACAGTATCACAGCTATTATGGAAAACAGCATGGACTTTCTTCAAAATATTAAAAATAGAATTATATAATGTAGCAAGCCCACTACTGGATCTACAGCTAAAGAAAATGGAATCAGGATGTTGGACAGACATCTGCCCTCCACACCCAATACAGCACTATTCATAGTGGCTAAGGCATGGAATCAATCTAAGTGTTTGTTCATCAGCTGCTGAATGGACAGGGAAAATGTGGTACATCTACATCATGGAATAGTATTCAGCCGTAAAAGAAATGAAATCCTGTCATCTGGAATAACATAGATGGAACTGGACATCATTTTGTTAAGTGAGATAAGTCAGGCACAGAGAAACAAGTACACATGATCTCACTCATATGTGTAATCTATAAAAAAAGTTGAACTTGGGGGCTGGGGATGTAGCTCAATGGGTAGAATACTTGCCTTGCAAGCACAAGGCCCTGGGTTCAATCCCCAGCACCACAAAAAAAAAAAAATGTTGAATTTGGGCTGGGAATGTGAATGTGGCTCAGTGGTACAGCATTTGCCTCCCTTGCATGAGGCCCTGGGTTCCATCCCCAGCAGGGGAGTGGGAGTGTTGCACTCAAAATTAGAGAAGAGAATGGTGGTTGTGGGGGACTGGGATGGTGATTGGGAGATGTCAGTCAAAGGCTACCAAGTTTCAGTTAGACAGGAGGAATAAGCTCCAGAAATCTAATGTACAGCTATAAATAATAATAATGTATTTCATATTTGAAATCTGCTAAAGGAATACATCTTTTTTTTTTTTCTAGTGTTGGGGATGGAACCCAGGTCTTCTCATGTGCTAGGCAAGTACTCTACAACTAAGCTACAGCGCCAATCCAAAAAGAGATCTTAAATATTCTCATCACACACATACACACACACGAAAGTGGACTAATTAACTAGTTTCAGTTAATCATTTCACAATGTCAACATATCAAAACATCATCGTATACCCCATAAATACATTAATTTCAATTGCGAATTTAGAAAGCAAATTAAAAGTAACAAAAGAATGGAGATGGTACTCTTTCCCACATTTTTTCTTTTTGGAACCAGGGATTGAACTCAGGGACACTTGGCCACTGAGCCACATCCCCAGCCCTATTTTGTATTTTATTTAGTGACCCTGTCTCACTTAGGGCCTCACTAAGTTGCTGAGGCTGGCTTTGAACTCTTTTTTTTTTTTTTTTGGAACCAGGGATCGAACTCAGGGACACTCGGCCACTGAGCCATATCCCCAGCCCTATTTTGTATTTTATTTAGAGACAGGGTCTCACTGAGTTGCTTAGGGCCTCACTAAGTTGCTGAGGCTGGCTTTGAACTCCTGATCCTCCTGCCTCAGCCTCCCAACTGCTGGGATTACAGGCGTGCACCACCATGCCCGGCTCTATTATAAAGATTATTATAATAAAATTTTGCTTTAGAACCCCTCCACTGGATAATTTCAATTTGTGGATCATCTTCTATAATGACATCATGTGCAATTTGTTGTTTAATGAGAAGTCATATACTAACCCTAAATTTCCACCAGTGTTGAGGGTTTTTGTTTTTGTTTTTGTTTTGAGGAGGGGGGAAAAATGTAAGTTTTTTTTTTTTTTTTTTGAACCAGGGATTAAACTCAGGGACACTTGGCCACTGAGCCACATTCCGAGCCCTATTTTGTATTTTATTTAGAGACAGGGTTTCATTGAGTTGCTTAGGGCCTCGCTAAGTTGCTGAGGCTGGCTTTGAACTCGCGATCCTCCTGACTCAGTCTCCCAAGTCACTTGGATTACAGGCGTGCGCCACCGCGCCCAGGCATGCGCCACCGTGCCGGCTCCCACATTTTTTATTGGTGCCTATAGTTGTACATAAAGGCAGGCTTTGTTGTGCACACTCCTTCATGCACACACATAATTTGGCCAATATCCCTCTCCAGCACTTCCCCACTCCCTTTCCTCCTCCCTCCCCCACCTCCTGTCCTCTACTCAGATCCACCCCCCTTTTCATGAGATCCTCCCCCACTTTTCCTTTTTCATCTCTAGCTTCCACATATGAGAGAAAATATGTGACCCTTGACCTTCTGAGTTTGGCTTATTTCATTTAAAATAATGGTCTCTAGTTCCATCCAATTTCCTGCAAATGTTACACAGTTTGTTGTTGCTGTTGTTGTTGTTGTATTGTATTGCATTTTTTGTTTGTTTTTCGTACTGCGGATTTAACAATTTAACTCAGGGGCACTCTACTACTGAGCTACACCCCCATCCTGTACTTTTTTTTTAAATTTTGAGACAGGGTCTCACCAAGTTGCTTAGAGCCTTGCTGAGTTGTCCAGGCTGGCCTTGAACTTGGAGTCCTCCTGCCTCAGCCTCCTGATTCACTGGGATTACAGATGGGCACCACTGCATCAGCTTGGAAATGATGTTAAGTATCAGAGGGATCCTGTCTGAAAATAAAAAATAAAAAGGGTGGAGGATGTAGCTCAGTGGTAAAACATCCCTCGGTTCAATCCCCAGCACCCAAAGAAAACACACACACACACGCACGCACACGCACATGCACACACACAAGCACACACACACACACACACAGTATGAACCCTATCTTCAGGTATTGGATCACATTTTACTTTCTCAGTGAGGTCTTCCCAGACAATCCCAGGAGTGAACAAAGCTGACAAAATCCCTCTTCTAGGGAAACTTTTGGTCTGGGGTGAAAGGAGAAAGAAAACAGATATGTATTAATATCCAAGAGGCCAGATGTGTCATGAAGAAAAGGAGGAGATGCTGATAAAGACTAATGGCAGTGGAGGGGGTGGGGGGGGACACTTCTTTATATTAAGTGATCAAGGGAAGTCCTTTCTGAGGAGGTGAGACTTCTGCTGAGATCTAAAGGTTGAGAGAGAGCCCCAAGAAGAGAAGGGGAGGAGCATTCCAGAGAGAGCAAAGAGCATATGCCAAGACCCAGAGGCCTGAAGGAAAAATTGAGAAGAGGCCATTTTGGTTGGAGAGTAGTGAGCTATGAAGACAATAAAAGCGGAAGATGTGATAAGAAGTGACAGAGGTGGGGATGGGGCAAGTCTTTTAAATAAGGGGTCAGGAAAGGCCTCTCTGAGGAAGAGACTGAATTAGGACCTGAGCACAGACAAGAAATCAGCCATGCAAAGATCAGGGGAAAGACTTTTCTAGACAGAAAGAAAGGGCACTACAAAGACCCCTCAGTCCAGCATACATGGCCTCTTGGAGAAAAATGATGAGACCGTAGTGCTGGACTAGGGAGTAGGAGTAGATAGAGCTGGAGAGCTAGGCAGGAGCCAGATCCTTCCGGGCCTTGCAAGCCACAGCAAGGGCACTGGATTGTACTCCATCTGAGGGGGGAGTGTCAGGGGGCATATGACGCACAGAATATTTCAATCTGTCTCTTCTGGAGCCCTGAAGACCAAGTGACCTTCCTCCCTCCCCCCTCCCCTCCCTCCTCTTCTCCTTCCTTCCTCCCTCCCTTCCTCCTTTTGGTGCTGGGATGGAAGGCAAGGCCTCAGGTGTACTAGGCAAATACTCTGCGCTGAGCTGCATCCCCAGCCCTAGCCCCAATTGTCTGTACTGATCATCAACTTGCAGAGTCTATTCCCTTACTCTGAGCAAGTGAGCTCCTGTTTCCTAGGTAGATCCTGTCTCACAAATTGGACAAGGATCCTTTAGAGTCAGGGACTAGGGCTGAGGCATTTGTGTGTGTGTCTGTGTGTGTGTTTCTGTGTATACAGAAGAGGGGTACATCTTGATGTTGACAGAGCCCCAACCTAGAAATGCAGGTGGAAAGGAAAAAAATGTATTGTAAGTACAATGTATATTTGAGGTGTTTTAGAGATGGAACCAGGGACTAATGGGAGTATCTGTAAGTCAGTATGTATTATGGCTACAATGGCTGAAATGAATTGGACTACAGAAGATCTTGGGGCACCTCTATTTAAAGGGTTTTAAAAGCCAGGTACAGTGGTGCATGCCTGTAATCCAGCAGCTCAGGAGGCTGAGGCAGGAGGATGGAGAGTTCAAAGTCAATCTCAGCAAAAGTGAGGCCCTAAGCAACTCAGACCCTGTCTGTAAATAAAATACAAAAAGGGCTGGGGAGTGGCTCAGTGCTTGAGTGCCCCTGAGTTCAATCCCAATATCCCACCAAAAAAGGGTTTTAAAAAAAGGTTGTTCCTTCCTCTTTGGGCTTTGTGGGCCTAACCTTAATTTTGGGGTGGAACTACTTCCAGACTCTGGTAGGGCAATACTTTTCCTGGCTTCCTGGTGATAGTGATGATGTCACAGTAATGGGTCTGTCCTTTGGCTGAAACAGGCTTTTTTTTTTTTAATTTTTTTTGTACTGGGGATTGAATCCAGGGGTGCTTTACCACTGAGCTACATCCCCAACCCTTTTTATTTTTCATTTTGAGACAGGGTCTCCCAAAGTTGCTGGTTGCTAAGGCTGGCCTTAAACTTGTGATCCTCCTGTCTCAGCCTCCTGAGTCACTAGGATGACAGTCATGTGCCACCATGCCTGCCTGAAGTAGACTTTTATTTATTTATTTTTTTGGGAACTAGGGATTGAACTCAGGGACACTTGGCCACTGAGCCACATCCCCAGCCCTATTTTGTATTTTATTTAGAGACAGGGTCTCACTGAGTTGCTAAGGGCCTCGCTAAGTTGCTGAGGCTGGCTTTGAACTTGAGATCCTCCTGACTCAGCCTCCCAAGTCGCTTGGATTACAGGCGTGCGCCACCATGCCTGGCTTGAAGTAGACTTTTAAATTGTACATTTTCTTCTCTAGAAAGCTCTCAAGCCTTAATAATAATTTCTATTACTTAATATAATAACTATTACTATTAATAGTTCATACTCTTGAACACTTATTATGTGGCAGGCATTAGACTTTTTCTGCATTATTTCATTTAGGCCTCACCACAATCTTATGAAACAGGTCATCATATATTAATATTCCTATTTTACACAAAGCAAACAGACTCAGAGAGGTTGAGTCATTTGCTTAAAACTATCCAGCTAGTCCATGATGGAGCTGGGATTGGATCCCAAGTCTGCCGGATCCCAGAGCCCTTCTTCTTACTACTTTGTCTCCTGTAGAGTTCGCTTTCAGCACCCCATCCCCACTTACAGTACAATGTGTCTGAATTCATTAAAGTAGATCTGCTGTCTTTCCATGTTTTTGCTCTCCGGTGGTCTACCTTCTATTTTCCTTTCATCATTATAATCCCCTGACACAGGGGATTTTAGGGCTCAGACAGATGACAGCTAATCCAAGAAGAACAATGCATTCCTGCTCAGGACAAAAATTCACTTGTCATATTTCTTGAAGGTAGAGATCCTATCTTACATAGTTTCATATTCCCCTCAGCATAAAGCAGAGAATAGTCTTACAGCCTTGATGTTCAATAAATGCTGAATTGGCATTACTCAACTTTATTTATTTATTTGTTTGTTTGTTTGTTTGTTTATTTATTTATTTTTGGTACTGGGGATTGAACCCAGAGGTGCTTTACCACTGAGCTACATCCTCAATCTTTTTATTTTATTTTTTATTTTGAGACAGGGTCTCACTAAATTCCTTAGGGCCTCACTAAGCTGCCAAGGCCAGCGTCAAACTTACCATCCTCCTGCCTCAACCTCCTGAGTCACTGGGATTACAGGTGTGCACCACTGTGTCCCCATCTTCCACTCAATTTCTAAAGCCCAAAATAATATGCAATGACTCCGATTCTGGCCAGACAGGGCTACTCTAAACTTTGACATTATTTTCTTTAGGGGCAAAGTTTGGTTGGGTGGGGTCTGTGATTTCTGTTTGGTTTGAGGGAGGGGAACTGTCAAGTGCTGGCATAGGAAGGGAAAAGTGACCTCTACCCACCCCTTGCCCCCTTGACTTTGCTCAGTAATACATTTAGGTGATGAACATCCATAGGAGCTGGATAAATTACACCTCGCCCGTCTCATCAGCGCGTCAACCTGGCTCCCTATTACTCCGTGAAGGAGAACCGTATACTCTCCCAGGGAATTGGGACACACGCCAGGGATTGCGAAGAGCTCAAAGGTTTTGCCCATGAGCTTATGTCTGAATTGGCCAGTCTGGAATGTGGATCAGATCAGGGACTAGTAAATGTCATTTTGTTTTGACACTATATTGAAATGAGGGGAAAGAGGTGCCTGTGTTCTGAGATTAAAAAGAAAGGAATGCATTGGAAAAGTTTGAGCTTGATGTACCATTAACAGAAAAATATATGATCCCTCCAAGCTTAAAAGCATCTCAGAACTCAGATGGTCCCAAATCTGGCAATGGTTTACTTGTGTAGGGACCAGAAATGCACAGGAACCTAAGATTGGAGGCAGTTCAATTTCAAGTGTATAGGTTGTTTTTAACACATGCAAGCACAAATTGATACTAAAAAGTACATTTCCACCTATAATAAAAATGCAAGTAATTTTTGAGTAAGTTTTATGTGTCAGGCATTATGCTGAGCACATTAAAAAATATTTCAAAATATGATGAGCACGTTCCTTTATTTTTATTTATTTTGGTTCTGGGGATTCAAGCCAGGGACACTTTGCCACTGAGCTACATCCCCACTTCTTTTATTTATTTATTTTTATTTCAAGACAGGCTTGCTAAATTACTTAGGGCCTCACTAAGTTGCTGAGGCTGGCCTTGAACTTGTGATCCTCCTTCCTCAGTCCCGAGTCCCTGGGATTATGGGCGTGCACCACCATGCCCAGCAGTTTATACCTTTATTTACAATATCCAATATAAGTGATAAATTCCATTCAGTTTCTTTTAAAAGGGTCCAGTTGATATATTTGCATAAACCTCAGAACTCATATATAAAACTTTAAAATTAATTTTTGTCCTACTTAAAATGTGTTTTCAGCTTAAGGCATTACATTATGCTAAGCACTTTGCATGTATTGCCTCATATAATTCTCACAACAGCCTTATAAAATAGGTGCTAATATCTACGTTTTACTGCTGTGGAAACAGGCTTAGAGTAGTCAAATAACTTTCCCAAGGTCACACAGCTAATAGGTGGCACAGACTCTGAGGAGTAAATATTTGTTTTGAGACCTTTTTTTTTTTTTTTTTTTTTTGGTACTGGGGATTGAACTCAGGGACACTCCACCACTGAGCCACATCCCCAGCCCTATTTTCTATTTTATTTACAGAGTCTCACTGAGTTATTCAGGGCCTTGCCATTGCTGAGTCTGGCTTTGAACTCGCAATCCTCCTGTCTCAGCCTCTCAAGTGCTGGGATTACAGGCGTGCACCACCACGTCCTGCTCTGAGAGCTTTTACATTTTTATTTATTTTTATTTTATTTTTGGTACTGGGAATTGAACTCAGGGACACTCGGCCACTGAGCCACATCCCCAGCCCTATTTTGTATTTTTTATTTAGAGACAGGGTCTCACTGAGTTGCTTAGGGCCTTGCGAAGTTGCTGAGACTGGCTTTGAACTCACAATCCTCCTGTCTCAGCCTCCCAAGTGCTGGGATTACAGGCGTGCACCACCGCGCCTGGCTTCTGAGAGCTTTTAATAAGACTAGAACCAACAATTCTGAAGATGAAGACCTGTTCAAGTTTCTAAAATGAGGCACAGTAGAATATGTCTCAAAGACTCTGTGGTAGATGTATATATTGTACTTTCGTCTTTCTTTTCTTTTCTTTTTTTTTTTTTTCCCCAGTATTGGGGATTGAATCCAAGGGTGTTCTAAAACTAAACTATATGCCCCAGCCCTTTTTGATTTTTATTTTGACACGGAGTTTTGCTAAGTCATTGAAACTGGCCTCGAACTTGTGATCCTCCTGCCTCAGCCTCCTGAATGGCTGGAACTGTTGCATATTTTTAAACAAAGAAAGTAGGTATTTTCACTGTGCTTCTTAAATAATGATTCCTTAATTGCCCTTAGCACTCTCAGCCCCTTAGTGGTTAAATGATGTCTGGGAGGAAATTCTCTTGGCAGTCGCTTTTTAAGAAAGATGATCAAAAGCACACCAAGAAAGCCAGTTAATGCCATCATTATTTACTTAGTATAAATTTACAATAACAGGAAAATATGTTCATGGAAATAAAATATCATCTAAAGGATTTAAAGAATTGAAAATGATTCCCATCTTTGTTGTTTGGCCTTACCTTCCTTTAAAAAACAAACAAACCTGTTTATCACTTTGTCATAGGAAACAATGACTGTGTTGATAAAAAAGAAAAGGTAAGCTTAGGTAGGAATAATAAATAACTATCATCTTGGATGAAAAGCCTTTGTGAAAAGGTTTTTTTTTTTTCTTTTTCAGTACTTGAAATATTCTTTTGAAGAAAGGCATGTGACTTAAGGGTTAATTGATAAAGCAGACACTGAGGAACTGTATCTTTATCTACCCCTTGCCAAAATAACATCAAAATTGATAGTTAAGTTGTTCCAAAATTAGGCCCACTTAGTTGTTTTCACTTTCTCCTTATGTCTCCTGGTCCCACTAAGTCAGTAGCTCCTCCTGGGCAAGGTGGTGCAAGCCCATAATCCCAGCAGCTTGGGAGACTGAGGCAGGAGGATCAGGAGTTCAAAGCCAGCCTCAGCAATTTATCGAGTCCCTAAGCAACTCAGTGAGACCCTGTCTCTAAATAAAATACAAAAATAGGGCTGGGGATGTGGCTCAGTGGTGGAGTACCCCTGGGTTCAATCTCTGGCACCAAAAAATAAAATAAACTAAATCTGATGATAGTCTGGGTTCTTTGCCCTTACAGTTAGAACGCATTTAGCTCAATGGTAGAGGACTTGCCTGGCATACAGGAGGCCTGGGTTCAATTCCCAGGACTGAAAAAAAAAGGGGCTGGGGGTGTAGCTCAGTTGGTAGAGTGCTTGCCTCAAAGCACAAGGCCCTGGGTTCAATCCCTGGCACCACAGAAATAAATAAAAGCTCATTTTCACTCAGCTTTGGGTGGTCATCAAATACTAAGCACAGTTCCTGAATATAAACATCACTGAGAAACATTCATTCAGATTTGAGTGCCTGTCATGTGCTAGATCCTCTTTTTGTTTTAATTTTTTTTGGCGGTGCTGGGGATTGAACCCAGGGCCTTGTGCTTGCAAGGTAGGCACTCTACCAACTGAGCTATATCCCAGCCCCTTAAAATTTTTTATTAGAGCTTTATGGTTATACTAGTTGGGTTCAACCCAGCAAACTCATACATGCATAGAGATGTATTTCAGTGCAGGATCTCTGTTTTGCCTTCCTCTTTTCCCTCCTGCCTCTACCCCCATTCCCTCTCCTTTCACTTCTCTCTAATTTGCATTTCATTGGCTCTTTATGTAATCCTATCCTTCCCTCCCCCTTGCCTTTATTTTCCTCTAGCTTCTGCCTATGAGACCAACATTGGACTTTTGAGTTTCTGAGCTTGGCTAACTTCATTTATGGGTGGTACA
Source organism: Glaucomys volans (assembly GCA_020662805.1). Lineage (NCBI taxonomy): Eukaryota > Metazoa > Chordata > Mammalia > Rodentia > Sciuridae > Glaucomys > Glaucomys volans. The sequence continues at coordinate 50,063 of JAJEJO010000092.1, read as the reverse complement.
CTTGGGGACAGACTTGATCCTGTGATGTTTCAACATGACCTTGCAATCAGATTGAGTCGTGGAACTTTATGGAATCCCATGGAAGCTCTGAGTTGGGACTTGACAAGGCCTAGACTGGGTTGGAAAACAGTAGAGATAAATTAATGATTTATTTCAAGGTTAAGCCATTTTAAAAGATGGAAATACCTAGAATGTGACCATGAAAGCTGAGGAGGCCAAGGAATGCTGAGCATATGATGTGGGATGGCTCTTCCAACTGGTCAGTGGTGCCAGGAATTAAGGTCGAGGGGAAGCTGAATACAAGAGTCCTCAGTGAAGAATGAAGCAGAACCTCCAGGAGAAAGGAAAATGGTCACACTTGGAAGGAGCAGAAGACACTTCCAGATGGTGTGTACCTTCAGGGCAGTCAGGCTTTTCAGGAAGCTGGAGCAATGAACTGGTGTGGGTAGTAGGGTAGCAGGAGGGTGCAGGTTCTCTAGGCTACCCCACCCTCTGTGTTCCTGAATTTGGTTTCAAGAACAAGCAACTTAACTGGGTGTGGTGGTGCATGCCTGTAATCCCAGTGATTCTGGAAGCCAGGTAGGAAGATCACAAGTTCAAGACCAGCCTTAGCAATTTAGTGAGATCCTAAGTAAGAGCCTACTTCAAAAGAAGAAATAAGGGCTGGAGGTGTGACTCAGTGGTAAAGTACCCCTGGGTTCAATCTCCAGTAACACAAACACATACACACACACACACACACACACACACACACACACACACACAAAGATCAAGCAGCTTAAGTGGAGAGAGCACACTGGGAGGCTTATTGTCTTTGTCCAGAGCTGGTTAGAGCAGGAAGCAGAAGGTGTTCTGTGAAAACACTAAGGGTATAGAGATACTTAGATTAAGCTAATAAAAGGGGAGAGCTGTAAGGGATGTCAACTATAACCTAGTGCACCTCTATAATTTTACATTGAAAAACTCCAAGTCTTAAAGGAAAGTGAGTTTTTCCCTTGGGCTTCTGTAACTAAATTAAAAAAAAAAAAAAAGTAAGATTTTTTTTTTTTGCTTTTGCTTTGTGCTAGGAATTGAACCCAGGGGCGCTCTACTACTGGGCTACAACCCCAATACTTTTATTTTTTTCATTTTGAGACAGGATGTTGCTAAGTTATTGAGGGCCTTGCTAAATTGCTGAGGCTGGCCTTGAACTTGCTGTCCTTCTGCCTCAGCCTCCGGATTTGCTGGATTCCAGGTGTGCACCACTGCACCCACCTCTAGCAGTTATTTTAATGCATAGATCAGTGTTTCTCAGAATGTGTTTAATGCACATAAATGCCTCCCAAGGTAGATGAGTGCTATTTCATACTACAGTGTTTCTAACCTGATAAACCGATGAAAACAAGTAAATATGATGTTTGGGGCTGCAGATGGAGCTCAGTGTTAGAGCTAGTGGTGCGCACCTGTAGTCCAGACAACTCAGGAGGCTGAGTCCGAAGGATTGTTCGTTTGTTGCCTTGCTGGCCTAGGCAACAAACATAGGGAGAACCTGTCTAAAACCTGCATACAGAATTCTGGAAACGTTTGTGAAAAAGTCACATGGCACAGATCACAATAGCATGTTCTTCCTAGACATTTAGAAATGTTTCCTCTCCACCCCCTAGCCCAGACCCAAAAATGAATGTTCTATCATTATGGTTTTTAAAACTTCAACTCACCCCACTTCGAAAACAGATCTAAGGTCACCAACAACCATCAGGTCACTTACAGTTATTTCAGGCTTCATTGTATTCTCTCCCAGTAGCATTTCACACTGAAAATCCCTCCTCTTTTATTTATTCATTTAATAATTCATTAAATTATTCATTCCTCTTTTATTTATTCATTTATTTATTTATTAGTCCCAGGGATTGAACTCAGGGGCACTCGGCCACTGAGCCACATCCCCAGCCCTATTTTGTATTTTATTTTGAGACATGGTCTCACCAAGTTGCTTAGGGCCTTGCTAAATTGCTGAGGCAGCTTTGAACTTGCGATCCTCCTGCCTCAGCCTCCCAAGCCACTGGCTTGCACTACCTCACCAGGGCTTCCTTCCTTCTTGGAGTACATTCTACCCTTGACGTCCAGGAATCTACACTCACCTGGTTTTATTTGTCCACGTATTCTTTTCAATCATTTGCCAGTTTGTCCTCCTCTGCTCAGCTCTCAAGCATCTGAGTTCATCAGGGCACTGTTGTAGATATTCTTTCATTTGACCCTATTCTCTCTCTCTCTCTGAATTAATCTATTCCCACCTTTATGCTCAACATGCCAATATTTATATCTCCAAACCAAGTTTCTACTCTGAGCTCTAGACTCTTACGTTCAATTAAACGTCTCCTCTGAGATATCTCAAGGGCCTCTCAAATTCAGCTGGTCTGACAGTGAACTTGTGGTTGCTCCTTCCCTCCCGTTCATGCCCCTCTTGCAGTGTTTAGTATCAGAGCAGAGACCATAACAATCTATTCCGTTGTGCAAGACAGAAACCAGAGGCATCCTCAAAACTTCCCTTCCTCTCAACACCCACGTCAAACTCATCAACAGGTCCTGTCAATTATACCTTGGAAATACCTTTCAAGTTCACCTACTTATCTCTATCTCCATTAACAACATCTTTAGCCAACCATGACAGTCAATTTTGGGGGGTGATATCTTTTTGTGTGTGTGTGTGCTGGGGATCAAACTCAGTGCCTCATACATCTCAAGCACCTACTCTACCACTGGGCCCCCCAGCCCTTGGTCACATTTTTTTTTTTTTTTTTACGGTGCTAGGGTTTGAACCCAGGGCTGAGCTATATCTCCAGCCCCGGTCATATCTTTTTTTGAGATTTAAATCACATACCATTAGTCCACCAATTTAAAGTGCACAATTCACTGGTTCTTAGGACATTCACAGAAGTGCACAACTATCATGACTATCCAAGTTGAGGATGTTTTCATCACCCCAGAAGAAACCCTGTAACCTTTAGTGCTCACTCCCCATTCTTCCCTTTCCAACTTGTGCCCAGCCCTAGGTAACCATTAATCTCTGTGTCTCTATAAATTGGGCTCTTTGGGGCATTTCATTGCAATGGGATCATGCAGTAAGTAGTCTTTCATGATTGGCTTCTTTCACCTAGCATAATCTTTCAAGGGTTATCTTTGTTGTAACATGTCACAGTACTTTGCTCCTTTTATATCTGAATAATACTCCATTGTGAGGATATACTCCATTTTGTTTATTCACATACAGATGCACATTTCTGTTCTTTCTTTCTTTCTTTCTTTCTTTCTTTCTTTCTTTCTTTCTTTCTTTCTTTCTTTTTGGTACCAGGGATTAAACCCAGGGGTGCTTAACCACTGAGCCACATCTCCAGCCCTTTGTATATTTACTTAGAGACAGGTCTCACTAAGTTGCTGAGGCTGGCCTTGAACTCTCCATCCTCTTCTCTCAGTTTTCCAAGCCTCTGGGATTACAGGCATGCGCCACCGCACCCGGTTTTGTTTCTATTTTTGAATTTTATGAATAATATTGCTATGAACACTTACATACAAGTTTTTTGTGTGCACATGTTTTCATTTCTCTTGGGAATGGAAATGCTGGGTCATATTGTAATTCTATGTTTAACTTTTTGAGGAACTGCCAGACTTTTTTCTAAACCAGCTGCCTAATTTTGCATCCCTACCAGCAGTGTATGGCTCCAATTGCTTCACATTTTTGCCAAGACTTGTTATCATCTGACTGTTCTAGCCATGCTAGTGGATGTAAAGTGGTAGCTCCTTGGTTTTGATTTTTATTTCCTTAATGATTAATTATGTAGAGCATCCTTTCATGTGCTTATTAACCATTTGTGCATATGTTACTTCTGTGCATGTTTTATGAAAAATGCCTATTTGCCTTTTTTTCCCATTTAAAAAATTGAGTTATCTGTCATTTTATTAAGTCGTAAGGTTTCTTTATATATTCTGGGTGCGAGTCTCTTATCAGATATGTGATTTACCAATATTTCCCATTCTGTCTTTTCACTTTCTTTAGTGTTTCCTTCAAAGCACAAATGGTTATAATTTTGATAATGTCCAGTGAATTTGTTTTTTCTTTGGTAGATTGTGCTTTGGGTGTCACATCTAAGAAACTATTGCCTGCTCCATAATCATGAAGATTTATACCTATGTTTTCATCTTAGCAATTTACAGTTTCAGCTCTTGCTGAAACTACAGATCTTTGGTTCATTTTGAACTAATATGTGTGTATGATGGGAGGTAGGAATCCAGTTTTATTCTTTTTTTTTTTTTTTTGGTACTGGGGCACTCCACCACTGAGCCACATCCCCAGCCCTATTATGTCTTTTATTTAGAGACAGGGCTTCACTGAGTTGCTTAGTGCCTTGCTAAGTTGCTGAGGCTGGCTTTGAACTCAAGATCCTCCTGCCTTAGCCTCCCGAGTCACTGGGATTACAGGTGTGTACTACTGTGTCCCACTGCAGTATGATGTTTTGATCATTATCATAATGTATATGTATACATTATAAAATGATTAAATGAAGCTAAATAACATTTATCACCTCAGCTATTTACCGTATTTTGTTCCGAGAACATTAAAGAGCTACCCTTTTACCAACTTTCAAGTATACAGTACTTTACTATTAACTATAGTCACCACGCTGTGCAATAGATCTCCAGAATTTATTCAGCTGATGTAATTGAAATGCTGTACTCTTTAACCAACATTCCCCGCCCCGCCCCCCCGCCCCGCATCGGCCCTTGCCAATAGTCAATCTATTCTGCTTTGATGAGTTCAACTTATTTAGATTCTTCATATACATGAGATCATGCACTATTTGTTTTTGCATTCCTGGCTATTTCACTCAGCATAATATCCTCCAGGTTTATCCATGTTGTCACAAATGATAGAATATTTTTTTAAGGTCAAAAAGCATTCATATAGCTGGGCAGTGTGACACACGCCTGTAATCCCAGCTGCTTGGAAGGCTGAGGCAGGAGGATAGCAAGTTCAAAGCCAGCCTCAGCAAAAGATGAGGTGCTAAGCAACTCAGTGAGACCCTGTCTCTAAATAAAATACAAATAGAGCTGGGGATGTGGCTCAGTGGTTGAGTGCCCCTGGGTTCAATCCCTCTTTCCCCCAAAAAAGTATTCATATATATACATGTACTTATCTGTATTTCCAAGTCTTGGACACAAACCCTCAGGAATGGTGAAGCCCTCAATGGGCTCCAATCTTCTTAAGTCACTCTAGGTCTTCACAGAGCTCTTTGGGGATCATTGATTAGATCTTGCCTGGACTTTACATCCTTTCCATCTTTCTGTCTGTTTGAGACCCAGTCTGGGAACTTGCACTGGCATGGATTCTGCATAATGGTGATCACATGTTCCACCTCATCCCCAGTCTCCTGTCCTCTTGGTAAAGTCAATATGTTTTCTTGAGCATCACATGAGTGTATCTTTGTTTCACCCTCTCTGTCTCTCTCTCTTTTTTTTTTTTTTTTTCGGTGGGGGTACCAGGGATCGAACTCAGGGGCACTCGGCCACTGAACCACATCCCCATCCCTATTTTGTATTTTATTTAGAGACAGGGTCTCACTGAGTTGCTTAGTGCCTTGCTTTTGCTGAAGCTGGCTTTGAACTCACGAACCTCCTGCCTCAGCCTCCAGAGCCTCTGGGATTACAGGCATGCGCCGCCGAGCCTAGCTGAAAACTTTTTTTTTCTTCTTTTTTATATGGATTTTTTTAATGATGAATTTTTATTCATTTTTATGTGGTGCTGAGAATTGAACCCAGTGCCTCACATGTGCTAGACAAGCGCTCTACCACTGAACCACAACCCCAGCCCCAGTCAAAAATTTTTTAAAGCTAGATCAAGTTCTACTTTGAGTCTACGTACGTATGTTGTGAAGAACAAGGGAATAAACACCAGCTGGTTACATTACCTAAAAGTAAATTTCTGGCTGGGGCTGGGGCTCAGTGGTAGAGAGAGCAGTTGCCCCAAACACGTGAGTCACTGGGTTCAATCACATAAAAATCACAAAAAATAAATAAATAAAATAAAGGTATTTTTTAAGTGAAAAAAAAAGTAAATTTCTAAAATTAAGATAGTCCACATCTAACCAATACATGGTAGGTATCATGTAAACAGTTACAAGTATTTCTTTTCTTTTCTTTCTTTCTTTTTTTTTTTTTTTTTGTGGTGCTGGAGGTGGAACCCAGGGGTTATGGGCTATATCTCCAGCCCAGAAGTTACAAGTATTAACAACCAAAATCATAATTACCAAAGTCTGTCTAAGAAAAAATGATTCCATATTATTGTCAACACTGTAGGCACTTCAAGTCAAATGTAAAAACACGGAAACAAACAAACAAACAAAGTGGGGCTGGGGCTATAGCTCAGTTGATAGAGTGCTTGCCTTGCAAGCACAAGGTCCTGGGTTCAATCCCCAGCACTGCAAATAATAATAATAATAATAATAAAACATAATACTTTATATGCATTATAAATATATCCTATGCAGCCTGGCATGGCGATGCATGCCTGAAATCCCAGCAATTTGGGAAGCTGAGGCAGGAGGATTGCCAGCCTCAGAAATTTGGAAAGGCCCTAAACAACTTAGTGAAACTCTGTCTCAAAATAAAAAATAACAAGGGCTGGGGATGTGGGTCAGTGGTTAATGGTCAAACACCCCTGAGCTAGATCCACAGTACCCAAAATGAATGAATTAATTAAAAATACATTGTATGCATATATGAAAATGTCACTAATAAACCAATTCTTTTGTACAACTAATATGCACTAATAATCATAATAAAAATGGCTTAAAAAAGAATAAATTCATAGCGACTACTACAATTTGCCTGTTAAGTGATGCAGACATACTTTTCCTGCTTAGGTTAAGGGGGATAATATATTTATATATCTGAAGACTCAGGATGTAGAATGGGAGAGAAGGTACTTATTGGAGCTGTAGGCTACATTAACTGAGTATAACCACAAAAATCTTTAAAAATGAAATTTTCCTGAAACCTCTGGAGTCACTAAAGAGTAATGACAGCAATATTACTTACTTAAGAAAATCTTTGTATAATTTAAGCTTTTAGGAGCTCTTAGGCCTTTTACCAGGCCCAGGATTGTGTTGGAGAGGTTATTTTCATTTTGTTTTCTTGGAGCTTATTGGTTAGGCCCTCTGGGTGCAGTTATCAGATTGGGGGCAGAGAACTGTGGATAGCCATGTTGAACCTATAGGACATGCGAGGTCAGAGTTATTATAACAGAGTTCCACTGTTAAAGAAAACATTTAACCCAGCACTTGGGAGGCTGAGGCAGGAGGATCGTGAGTTCAAAGCCAGTCTCAGCAACTTAGCGAGGCCCTAAGCAACTCAGTGAGACCCTGTCTCTAAATAAAATACAAAATAGGGCTGGGGATGTGGCTCAGTGGTGGAGTGCCCCTGGGTTCAATCCCCAGTACCAAAAAAAAAGAAAAAGAAAAAGAAAAGAAAACATTTAAGAATAATAATGCTCCATTTCACCAGGCATGGTTGCACATGCTTTTATTCCCAGTGATTTGGGGATTTGAGGCAGGGGAATGGTAAATTCAAGGCCAATTTAGGCAATTTAGCAACTTAGTAAGATCCTGTCACCAAAAGGACTGGGGATGTAGCTCAATGGGTCTCTGGGATCAATCCCCAGTAACAAAAAAATAAAAATAAAAATAATAATGCTCCATTTCATAGTTTAGTCAAGTTTTCTTTTATACCTACAATCTTTTCTTTTTTTTTTTTGCGGTACTGGGGATTGAACCCAGGGCCTTGTGCTTGTGAGGCAAGCACTCTACCAAATGAGCTATATCCCCAGCCCTACACCTACAATTTCTAATGAGAATATATTAGAAAATATTGTGATGAAGATTTTTGTTGTTGTTTTTTTTTTTTTGGCAGTGTTGGAGATCGAACTCACAATCTGTACATGCTAGGCATGTGCTTTACCATTGAGCTACAAAATATTTTATATGTCAATAATTTCTGAGCAGAAATAATTTATTTCAGTGATACTAATTTTAATTTTACCATTCCATACAGAATTAATTTTTTTTTAAGTGTAGAAAATAAAATTCCCCTGTGACAATTTAAAATTAGTTGATCGATCATTATGGCCGTCTCTTCTTCTAGAGATGGCTCACATTCTCCCAGAAATGTGTATTTCTTACTTTACCCCAAAATATGTCTTTTTCTTGAGATAGCCTGCACTCTCCCTCGAATGTATATCTGCTTTCCTAAATAAATTTGTATCTGGGAAAAAAAGAAAGAAAAAAGAAAAATGAGCTGATCATGAAACTGAGTTGCAATTCATTTGAACTAACAACATAAAGCACAATTTTTGTGGGCCGGGGGTGTAGATCAGTGGTAGAGCACTTGCCTAGCATGAACCATGCCCTGGGCAACACACACACACAAAGGGGAGAAAAAGAAAACTTGATTCTTAATTTTTAAATTACTAAATACCAAATATCTTTGAATTTCAAGATTGAGTACATCTGGAAGCTCAACATCTAGGGCACAAATTCCCTCTTTTTGTCTGGAAGTTATTTACTACCTTTTAAAAAAGAAAGTCCTTAGAGACCTTTTTATTAACAGATCAGGAAATTTGGGCTTGGAGAGCTCAATATACAAGACAAAGGCCTTTGGCAGACCCTGAATTTGAAGTAATGTCTCTTCATTGTCATTTTGCTTTCCTTTCCCCTCCCCCCAACTGGGATTAAACTCAAGGACACTTTACCAGTGAGCTACATCCTACAGACCTTTTATTTTCTTTTTTAGGATTTTGAGATATGGTCTCACTAAGTTTTGGGGGGGCTGGCCTCAAACTTGCAATCCTCTTGTCTCAGCCTCCTGAATCACTGGGATCACAGAAGTGTGCCACCATGCACCCAGCTCTGCTCTTTTTACCTTCTTGAGACAGGATTCCATGATGGGAAAGAATGTGTGTCCACAAACATGTATTGTCAAAATAAATATTCTCTATTTTGTCCTAATATAGAAGTGATCATTGTGTGGGTTCAATCCCCAGTTCTGCAAAAAAATAAGTGATCAGTGTGAAAATATTCAAACAACAGCCATGTGCAGGAAGTAAAGTGAATTCTGGCCACTTCAGTCAAAGGGTAGCTATTTCCCTTAGGTAGATAGGAAGACATCAGCTTAGTGTAGCCCAGTGCTTAAAGTGGGGAAAAGTCTAATTTCTTGAACTTGTGCTTCTTTCCCATAGCATGGGGAAAGCATTCATTCAAAGTCTATCATTACTGCAGGCCCAAATTTAGAAAGTTATGGCTATGATATTGCTACTCTTGAAGGAAGACATCACACAGAGCAGTTTTGCAAAATGTTGTGAAATTGAGTGCTATGGAAACAGGACACCACCCGATTCCCCTTTGGAACACATGAGGTAATCATTTGAATTATACCTTTGCAAAGGCATGTTAGAATGCATTTCTTAGATCGCTGTTTGAAACAGTGATTAACATGACCCTTTGGGGGAGGTCTGATCTACTTGTCAGCTGCCTGGAAACACAACAGCTCTAAAAGAGGGTTTATTATACAAGTAATACAACTGAAAAGGCTTGGTGCATGCAGAAAGAGGAAGGCAGATTTTCTTCTGTCCTGGTGTGTGTCAGATATATTTATTCATCGAGATGGCATTTGCAGTGGCAAATCCCATTTCTCCTCTCACATCCTCTCTGGCTGGCATATGATGATAGCATTAGAGCTGATGCCACTTGGCTGGTCATGCATTGCTGATCACCATTCAAGACCACCAGAAGAGACAAAGGAGAAGGCCCAGCAGTTCCCAGAGTAGTAATGTGAGAGGGAATTGCTTCTTTGAAACGTTTTCAGGTTGCATTCTGTTTCTAAACAATACCAAAATGTGTTACTTTCCTTTTATTCTTATATGTTGTTGGATGGGCCACCACTGTTTATGAACCACTTGAAAAGCTGCTCCTTCTACCTTTGCACCACCCACCACTCTTTCAGTGCCCATCCTAACGACCACACTGTCTTCTTTAGCATCCTCGCTTTTGTTCTAGTCTATGCTTCTGATTTCAGTGTGATAGTGTCATATGAGATCGATCACACTTGGAAAATCAGGTGCCAGAAGAATGAGAAAAGAAGCCAAAAACCTTATTTGTAGATATTCTTGTACTGTAGGTTCCTTATGGTTTTGCTATACATACTATTGCTTCATGTTTAGAATTCACTTGACTTCATTTAGAATCCATTGCTTGATGCAATAAGGTATATGAAAGACATGATTAGACATTTTTCCTATGTACTAGTCCCACTGTTCAAAGAGATAAATAAAACACTTATGTGGAAGGGTATGAGTTTAAAGACAGGGTCAGGACAAAGTTCAGACCTGATTCCTCATTGATTGGAGTTTCTGTTAAAGGTTCATAAAAGTGCCAAGTCTTCAGAATGTTCTGGAAGGAATCAATGAAGTTATGACAAAATGAAAAAATCTCCTATACATAGTTCCTTCTTGGATGCTTTGTTAAGAATAGGCAATAATTACATTATAATCTCATTTTTAATATTTTTTTATTCTTTTTTTTTTTTTTTTTTTTTTTTTTT
>JAJEJO010000092.1:0-32785 GCA_020662805.1 Glaucomys volans | reverse complement strand
AAAAAAAAAAAAAAAAGAAAAGAAAAGAAAAGGATTTGGTATAGTCTATGACACTCAAAATTAGTCAGCTTTGGCCAGTTGCTGTGGCGCATGCCTGTAATCCCAGCAGTTTGGGAGGCTGAGGCAGGAGGATCGCGAGTTCAAAGCCAGCCTCAGCAACTTAGCGAGGCCCTAAGCAATTCAGTGAGACCCTGTCTCTGAATAAAATACAAAAAAGAGCTGGGGATGTGGCTTAGTGCTTGAGTGCTCCTGGTTTCAATCCCCAGAATCCACTCCCCCCCAATAAAATAATAAACTTTGTTACTAACATCAGCTCTTCGGATATCTTTAGTACATTTAAAAAAATAAATTAAAAAATTATGCACACATAAATTAGGGACTGAATCCAAAAGTAATAACTTCTTTTACTTGAAATACTCTTTTAAATGTGTTGATCAAGGGCTGGGAATGTGGCTCAGTACTTGCCTAGTATGCATAAGACCCTGGGTTTGATCCAGAGTAGTACAGGAAAAAAATAAGATTTTTTTTGTTGATCAAATTATATTATTATATTATATTGGGTACATGTGCAAGTATTCCACTATTTTGTATGGTTATAATGCACCAATTTAAAATATTTCAAAAGAAAAAAGAGCTGATAGAAATAACCAAACTTGTGGTTAAAATGTCATTTCTTCCTCTTCTTCTTGCCCTTTCCCTGATGTTACCTTTCCCTTGTTTCTTCTATGTGTTGGATCTCCTCCTCCTTTCTTTTCTTCTTTAGGTTGACCACTGGGTTATTTGCTTAAAATTTATTGAGCATGTACTTTGTTCTTTAGAAATAATTAAAACAGTCATTAAACTATCTTAATTCTCTCATATTGTTAGGTAAATATTTACTAGGAAACTAAATCAAAATATATGAATATTTTGGTTTATATAAACTCAGTGGTAGGTTGTCACTACCATTAGATTTATATTTGTGTAACAAAGACTTCTTGAAAATACTGTTGAGATTCTTAAATACTCATATCAATCTTTCCTGAATTCTACCTTTCTGTAGGTGTGCTAAAATACCTCAAGCACTGGAATTAATTCAAATGTCAGGTTGTAATTGACAGGGATGATTTAGTGAAAAATTTTTACTGCCTTTTTTCAGGGAAAGAAGCTTGACTTTCCTCTGAACTTTATTTACCCTTGTCTTTAAAAAAAAAAAAAGTTTAGTGAGAATGACTTGGTGTCAGTTCAGAAAAAAATGACTTCAGATTTACATTCTTTTACCAGTGGAATAAATGAACAAAGTTTGCAACTGAAAAGGCAGTTTACACCTTTTGTTGTTTTGGTCCATAGAAATCCCATTATGCTTCAAGCCTAGCTGTAAGGAATGTGCAAACAAGTATTAGATCAATGACAAGTCTTTGTAGTTTCTTTTGTGTGGCTGTTTAAAATTGAATATTCAAACCTTATATCCCCCACACCTATCTCACTTAGTATGCTTACACACTACTATATACTTCTATATACTTCATTGCTAAAGGAAATCTCTCAGGCTCAAGTTCTAAGAGCACAGAAGCCTAGCCTCGGGGACCAGCAGTGCCCTGTCAAGGTGTTTGCAATTAAGCAGCCAAAACTCACTGGTGGCTTTGATATTAGGACTTGGAACTAGCATTTAAAATTCTTTTCTGTATTCTACCACACCTGATGACAGCTTTCGAAGGAATCCATGGAAAGATATTTCAAAAAGCAGTTTAGTTTAGTCAGGGGAGTAAAAATGTACAGAAGAGCTTCATAAAATATGATCCGACCCTGTGAAAAGAAAACAACCGAGCTTCTAAAAAACATTTATAATCTAGGGGGCTGGAGGCGTGGCTCTGTGGGAGAGCATTTTCCTAGGGTGCAGGAGGCTCTGGGTTCCATCCCCAGCACTGCAAATACATAAATAATAAATAAATAAATAAATAAATAAATAAATAAATAAATTTAGATGAAAGGTTCATCTCAGGCCTTTAGGGTATTGCTTTCTACCTTCTCTTCATAACCCCTTTTGATCCAGAAGAAATGCCCTAAAATGTATTGATAGTTCATCCCTGAATCTTCCTGATTCTTTTAACCACAATCTTTATTGTACAGAAACCCCTAAGAATGTGCTTTCTACCAGCAGGTCTGAGACCATAAGTCTGGCTAGAAGTTTGTTCGCAAATTCTCACAGATGAAGCATCTTATGTGAAATTATAGAATACTTTAGAAAGCACTACTACAGATCATGTACTTGAATAAACAAAAATGTTTCCCTCTTTGAGAATAAAGCTACATACAGTATCAAGTAAGACCAAAGTTGGATCAATCTCATGTTTTTGCATTGAAAGTCAATGTTTTCCTTTCTGCTTCAGAGAGGAAACTTTTGAGAAGTTTGCTAATGGTTATTTCTCTTTTTCTCAACTGTAAAATTCCAGAGTCATTAACCCAATTACTAAAATTGTACCACATTTTCATGTGTAAACTGTAAAAATGTAAAGCAATGAAAAAGCATAAAGCATCTTTAAATGATTTTTAAGGTAGATCTCATTGTTTAATATCATGTTGTTTAATGTCACCATGCATAAATTCAATTGAAAAAAAGCTAAGATAAAACATACATATGTATGTTTAAGTATTGCCTATAGAGTTATTTTAGTTAGAATGATTATACACATCCAGTCTGAGATGATAAAATTGTATTGCAACATAATTACATATAACTGTTTTGTAGTTTTGTTATGCTTTTTTTTTTTCCACTCTGGGAAAGAAATCGCATTCCCAGCTGTTTCTCAACTCCTGTAATTTAAATAAGTAAACCTTTTGTTCTTAAAACTTACTTAGTTCCTTCTAATTCTGTTGATGGACATCCATTTCTACTGCCTTATTTTATGTTAATATCCAACAAAAGAACGCTGTTAGCCTCCTGCCAGTAAAGGCCCCTCCTCCCTTTGTGGAGGGCTGGGGAGGAGGGGGATTCTTCTTTAGCCTTTTACTTTAGTGAAGACTTTAAACTTCCTCTCTCCACCTCTAGTCAAGAAGAGAATTTCTGCATGAGCTAAAAATTCCTAGGAAAAGGCTATAGCCCCCAAGTGCGGAAGGTGGTTCTTAGCTGTCAATTCTCTTTTGTTATTCGCTCAAATGGAATTATGAAATGTTCGTGGCTTTGTAGGGCAGAACACATTTCTCCCGAGCAAATGCAAATGCATTAGGTGTGCCCAGGTAATTTGAAATGCTCATGCTGGCAGCTTTTCTGCATGAGTAAAGCTGTTTAATTAATGCATTTTTCCCTTCCTTCTGATTAGTTGATTCTGATTTTCTTTGAATAAATTAAACTCTCTGTAATATGCTTCCTATAGCTTCTTGGGCTACCCAAGGCCTGATACCTCCCACCAGGAGGGCAGATGCAAAGAAATGAAATGATTCCTCTGCATATTTCTCACAGAGATTTTTCTCCTATACAAAAGACTCTGATTTTCCTCCTCGTAATATGGCTCAGCAAATGATGTGTTCAAAGAGTTTCTGTTGATGCTGCTCATTGTCCTTCCAACTCATTTTCTGGAAATGGGTGGTGGATCCGTTTAGTTTGGTTTTATTGAGATTTTGAGAGTAAACACTCAGAGAAGTGGGAAAGGAGTGACAGAAACACTTTCCGCGCTCTACCGTAGGGTCCCAAACTGTTTTCATTTCCAGAACCCAAAGGGAAATTCCTAAATGGGGAATTTTCTGGTTCCCCTCTGTCACATTCCACTTGGACGTACTGCAGAGGTAATGCAATAATGATCTTGAAAAAGCTATTAATGAACATAATGACAATAGTCACATGATCTCTAGTAGGTATTTGCAGTCCCTCTTTCCTGGGCTTGTTAGTAGTATTTTTAGGAGTTTTACATATTTATGTATTTAACAGAGTTATGCCAATATTATTCTTTTAAGACTGGTCAGTGAACAATGGAAGTGAATGTCAGTGCTACTTTTACGATCAATGTTCCTATTTTTTGTTAATATCTTACCTGCCTCTACTGGTCACTTAATAAACCCAGTACCTCTAGCTCAGAGCAAATTGACATGACTGATTTGTAGAAATGTGTATAGGTCATTTTGCACTCTAGAAGTGTTCTTGAAAAAGTTCTGTATAATTAAGAATTGGTCAATGAGGGGGAATAATATTTTATTTATTTTTATTTATTTATTTTTGCAGTGCTGGGGATTGAACCCAGGGCCTGTGCTTGCGAGGCAGGCACTCTACCAACTGAGCTATATCCCCAGCCCTGAGGGGAATAATATTTTCACGCTTACTCTTATAATTACGTTAAGATCCTTTATGTTCATGAATGGTTTTCCTCTATATGTCTTAACTGCTCAAAGTTATTAATGAGCTAAATGTAGTATAAAATAGACTCGTTTGATTAAGTGGATGACCCACTCCTTAATGTATTATTATTATTAATATTATTATTTTTTTGCGGTGCTGGGGATTGAACCCAGGGCCTTGTGCTTGTGAGGTAGGCCCTCTACCAACTGAGCTATATCCCCAGCCCCTTAATGTATTATTTTAACATATGCATCCAGCTGTTTTCTTCTTATATTTTTTATTTTGAAATATTAAAAACTTAACAGGAATATTTCAAGAAAAGTACAAAAAGCTCTCACATACTTTTAATTCAGATTTCCTATTATTCACATTTCCTTTGTGATTCTCTTTAAATGAACATATTTTAGTATTTTTTTTTTTCTTTTTTGGAACTGGGAATTGAACTCAGGGGCACTCAGCCACTGAGCCACATCCCCAGCCCTATTTTGTATTTTATTTAGAGACAGGGTCTCACTGAGTTGCTTAGTGCCTCGCTAAGTTGCTGAGGCTGTCTTTGAACTCGTGATCCTCCTGACTCAGCCTCCTGAGTCGCTTGGATTACAGGCATGCGCCACCACGCCCGGCTCCAGTATGTTTTTTTTTTTTCCTTTTGAACCAGTGGAGACCAAGTTCCAAGCATGATGGCTGTGTTAGTCAGCTTTTTGTTGCTGTGGTGAAAATACCCAACAAGAATTACTTTGAGGGACTGGGGATGTGGCTCAGTGGTAAAGCATACTTCCTGGGATTATGAGGCTCTGGGTTTCTTTCTAGCAGCACCAAAACAACAACAACAACAACAACAACAACAACAAAAAGAGGGGGAAAACTTATTTTGGCTCATGGTTTCGGAGATTCAGTCCATGGTCAGTGAATGGCATTGAGCTGGGCCCAACTGAGGTGTAGTATCCTGGCAGAAGGCCATGGAGGAGCACATCTGCTCATGGCAGCCAGGAGGCAGAGAGAGGGAGGAAGAAGCCAGGGGAACAAGATATAATCCCCAAGGGTTTGCCCCCAGTAACATACCTCCTCCAGCCATGCCTCATCCGATTACAGTTACATCCAGTTAGTCCATTCAAACTAGGATGGACTGATAAGGTCACACTCTCATTATCTAATCTTTTCACCTCTGAATAATTCTGTATCAACACAGGAGCTTTTGGGGGACACCTCATATCCCAACCATAACAATGCGCATTTCACCCAATTATTTCAGTGTATATTTCCTACAACAGTCAACAATATTCTCATATATAATCGAAGTACTACCACCAAAACCAGGAAATGAACATTTATACAACATTTCTATATAATCCATGCACACCGTTCAAATTTCACCAATGATCCAACCATGTTCACTCTCCTGGCTTCATCTACCACCTATTTGCTGACAATTCTTTAAACTATGGTGTACTTAGATTCTCTCTGGAACTAATAAGTATGATTACTATCTCTGTTTTATACCTCAGGATACTGAGGTGGCAAGTAGTTAAGCAACTTGCCCTTGGTCTTCACACAGCTAGTCTCATTGGTAGTCTGTCAATATTTACTAGGTCCTTCACCACTATTCTCTGCTGATATTACATGTATGTATGTATGTATGTATATGTATATGTATGTGTGTGTATATATATATATATATATATATATATATATAGAGTGTGTGTGTGTGTGTGTGTGTGTGTGTGTGTGAGTACTAGGGATTAAACCCAGCACCTCATGTGTGCTAGGCAAGCACTGAGGTACATTCCCAGCCCTTTTTATTCTATTTTATTTTGAGACAGGTTCTCAATATATTGCCAAGGCCATCCTTGAACTTGTGACCATGCCTCAGCCTCTTTAGTAACTGGGATTATAGGCATGTGCTGGCATGACCACCTTGAAAATATTTTTTTAAATTTTTCTCCTGGGGCTGAGGTGTAGCTCAGTGGCACAGTGCTTGCCTAGCATGCTGAAGGTCCTGGGTTTAATTCCCAGTAGAGCAAAATGAAAAATAAATAAAAATTCCTCCTTTACACCACATGTAGATTTTTTTCTTGTCATTATCCCCTAAATAATAAAATAAAGCAATTATTCATATAGCATTTACATTGAATTCAGTGTTATAAGTAATATAGAAATGATTTTAAGTATATGGAAGGGTATGCATAGGTTATAAGCAAATACCATACCATTTTATATAAATGACATGAGTATCCACAGACTTTGTTATTCATAGGAATCCTGGATCCAATCCCCTGCAGATATTGAGGAATGATTGTATTTGTTGAATCAACTAATGAATAAACTGATAGTATTAAATGTTGTACAAGTGAACAATTAGAATGGGTAAAAAGCAAAGTGGCTTGCTCAAAGTTTTACAATAAGCAGTAGCAGATTTGCCATATAGCAAATGAGATCTAAGCCTCAGGGCCTATATTTTACACGGCCCCCTCCCAAGACTCAAGGAAGAACCTTAGCAAAGTGTTCATGTTGTCTTGTTTTTGTAAAATTTGCAAATGCTTAACACCACTGCCTCCATTGTGATTCTCTATCACCCTCCGTGTATTAGTCAGCTTCCTGTCACCGTGACAAAATAACTGAGGAAAACAACTTAAAGGAGCAAAGGTTTATCATGGCTCATGGTTTCAGGGGTTACAGTTCCCACTTGGCTGGCTCCATTGTTTCTGCACCTGCGATGAGGCAGAACATCATGGCAGAAGGGCATGGCAGAACAAAGCTGTTCAGCTCATGACAGGAAGGAGAGGAAGAGAGAGAGAGGGAGGGAGGGAGGGAGGGAGGAGAGGGGAAAGAGCAGAAAGGAGGGAGGAGATAGGAGAGAGGAAAGGGCTGGATATAAGATACACTCTTCTAGAGCTCACCCCTGGTAACATACTTCCTCCCACTAGGCCCTATAGCCTAAAGTTTCTACCACTTCCCAATAGTCAATTATGAACCCATCAATTGATTACTGTATTGATGAGATCAGAACCCTCATGATCCAGTCACTTCCCCGAAGACTCACTTCTAAACATTGAACATTGGGTACCAAACCTTAACACTGAGCCTTTGAGGAACATTCTAGATGTAAATTATAATACTCCCCTTCTTACAGAATGGCATCTGAGAGGCTACAGGAACTTTAGGGATCAGGTTAAGGAGTGAGATGAATGGGGATACGTTTAGCTGGGGTTTAGTACAATAAGGCTTTCTGTTTTTTAGTTACCTGGGTATATAATTGATGTCATTGCTATTGTTGAGGGCAGGAAAGGCTTGCAGAAAAGCCATGTGCCATTTCACCTGGTTCCATGACATGGAAATGCAGGCCTGGAGTTTATATCCATCATTGGAAGTATGTGGGTAATGGAAGAGAACAAGGTTGAAATCTATCAGACCACCAGCAAGTCTGTGGAAGATTCCCATAGGACATAGGACATATGTGAAAAAAACTTGATAGTTACTTCTTTATTTCTGTTAAAAAACAATAAACATTTTATGATACTAATAATTTATTAATTTTGATTCTAGGGATGGGGTGTAGCTTAGTGGTAAAGCACTTGCCTAGGATGCACGAGGTCCTGGGTTTGATCCATACC
Organism: Glaucomys volans; assembly: GCA_020662805.1. Classification (NCBI taxonomy): domain Eukaryota; kingdom Metazoa; phylum Chordata; class Mammalia; order Rodentia; family Sciuridae; genus Glaucomys; species Glaucomys volans. Next base: position 24,865 of record JAJEJO010000092.1, on the reverse strand, counting down.
ACCACAAAACAAACAAACAACCAAAATAAGTAGTGCTGATTCAATCTCCAGCATTATAAAAAAAGAAAAAAGAAAAAGAAAAGAAAAAACCCCAAACCCTATAGAATGGGCGTGGTGGTGCATACCTGTAATCCCAGTGACTCAGGGGGCTGAGGCAAGAGGATCTCGGCAACCTAGGGAGATCCTGCCTCTAAATAAAATATCAAAAGGGCTGAGAATGTGGCTCAGTGGTCAAGAGCCCCTGGGTTCTATCCCCACAAACAAACAGCTACAACAACAACAACAAAAAAGTCATGCTAATTTTAGTAGATTTTTTTTATGTTTATAGTATTTCAGCTTTTAAAAATTTGTGTTTTGTTGTGATTCCTAAATTCTAAATAACAACTCATCCTGTTATCTAACTTTGTTGTGATTTTTTTTGTATCCTTTACTTAGAGATAGCTCTACAAATTATATAATCTTTAAAACTTAGAAAATCTGAATGCACAGATGGTGTGACTCTACTTTGTGTACAACAAGAGAAACAATAGCTGTACTCCGTTTGTGTTCAATGAATCAAAATTAAATAAAAAAAAAAAGAAAAAAGAAAATCTGCCTTCCATCTAACTGGGTAGGTGCCCAGTAAATTAATTGTCAAGTGTGTGAGTATATGAATGAATGAATATGTGAAGAAAGCATCTTTTTACATAGACTTTCTGGGCACAGAGGGCATTGGGAGAAATGCCAATCAGTTTAGAGTTTGGTCAGGGCAGTGGTGACTAGGGGACAAGACTGTCCTACTTTGAGATCTCTGGGAGGTGGAGAAGAGTGACTTTCTTTTTTTTTTTTTTTTAGGGGCTGAGGAGATACAACTGGAGTTGGATGGGATGGAATGAATGATTTGCAGGGACATCACAGGGAGGAACCCATATTCAGAATTCATTTTCTCATTCTGGGTATTATCTCTACCTTTGATAATGAGGTTTCCGGCAGCAAAACGCAAAGCTAGCATATATCTTCCCTGTTAATAGAGGTATTACCATATGACTCTTTCCAAATAGTACATTACACTAAAAGGACATCCATTTCTGCTTATTTGCAGTCCCAGTAGAGAAAAATGAAGGCCAAAAAATTTGCACTATTCTAAGATCACAGAAGCAGGAGGAAAGCTAGTGATAATTTGGAATAGGGGAATCATAAAACATTGTCTTTATTCTTTGTAATTAAAATATGGCTCTGATAATATTGAAAACAAATCATAAATTGATTTGAGTTTTGATCTTTTCAAAGACAGTCATATTTGCCTGTTTTCTCAGGTGGATTGCTTCGAGTATTCAAAGTCCTTAAGGGAAAAACAATACCACAAAATTAGGCAAAAAACTTACATCTTCATTTTCATGCATTTATTTTTCAAATATTCATAAATGTGAAGTACTTCATAAATAGTCCCTGTACAGATACACTGAAACAAAAGAGAATGTGGTTTTCCATGGAAGGTGAAATGAAAATTGGTATAGCATTGCTGCATTATGTTTCACTACCTAAACATGATTTCTGCATAAAATTAATCCATAAAATCATGACACATATATTTCCTAATTTAAAACTGGATAATCAGTCACAGTACATTTTACAAATTAAATTTTTTTTTTTTTGCGGTGCTGGGGATTGGAACCCAGGGCCTTGTGCTTGCAAGGCAAACTATCAACTGAGCTATATTCCCAACCCTAAATTAAAATTTTTGCCAGGCATATTGGCATAGGCCTGTAATCCCAGTGACTCTGGAGGCTGAGGCAGGAGGATTTCAAATTCGAGGCCAGCCTCAGCAACTTAGTGAGGCCCTAAGCCCCTTAGAGAAGCCTTGAGCAACTTAAAAATACTATACCATAACCTGAAGCCTGTTTCAAAAAGAAGGGGTGAGCTGGGTGAAGTGGCGCACGCCTGCAATCCCAGCACTTGGGAGGCTGAGGCAGGAGGATCACAAGTTCAAAGCCAGTCTCAGCAACTTAGCGAGGCCCTAAGCAACTCAGTGAGACCCTGTCTCTAAATAAAATACAAAATAGGGCTGGGGATGTGGCTCAGTGGTGGAGTGCCCCTGGGTTCAATCCCCAGTACAAAAAAAAAAAAGAAGAGGTGAGGCTGGTTTGGAGAGGTAGCTCAGTGATAAAGTGCCTCTGGGTTCAATCCCCAGTACAAAAAAAAAAAAAAATTCAAGACAATTTTGATAAAACCATCCATAATCTCTGCAATGTATTAGTTGTTTAAAATTAAATTAAAACCATATGTATATGTTGCTACATAACTGCAACCGTTAGGGTACACCCAATTTTTCTATTAGCATTCTGTCTTAAACATACATGCTTCCGTGTTTCTGCACAGTCTTTAAAATGATTGCATTAATGACTTGGTAACATCCCAGTACGTGAATATATCCTCCTTTATGAAGTTGTTCTCCTATTGTGGTGTGTGGTAGGTAATATGAACTTTGGGGACAGCATGTCCCCTTTTCCGATAGAGGATAGAGGAGGGGAAGATGGGAAAGGAAGAATTGAATATACTGAGAAAAATACTATACCATGACATGAATTGATTTTCTCCTATTATAAAAGTAAAACATGATAGTTGTGGGGAGAACTAGCAAGTCCCAGGGCACAGAAATAGGAAAATAGGGCTGGGGATGTAGCTCAGTTGGTAGAGTGCTTGCCTTGCAAGCAAGAGGCCCTGGGTTCAATTCCCAGCACCACACACACAAAAAAATAATAAAATAAAAAAATAAAAAAAATAAAATAAAGAGCACAGAGTATTATGTAATGTGGCCACTTGGTGGTCATCCTAACTCCAACAGCAAGCATGGCCAAATCTTGATTATTTAGGAGCTGATATAATTTGGGACCATCAAAAATAGTGCTTTTCCTACTTCTCTGCAAGTTCCCAAGGCACAGGAGGGGGGAAAACCCCATCATCCATTTTTAGACATGTTTTTATTTGGATCCCCCCCAAAGTTCCATCCAGCCTTATGTCCTGGTGTTTGGAATGGGGTTTGCATATTTCCAGAAATTATAGCCATTTTCAAAGCATGAACAATTGTTAAGTATTGGGAGAAAAGAAAACAAATTATATAAAAATTCTTGGCGTATAGAATGTGTTATATTACCCAAAAAGAGTCTCCAGTGCCATCAGGAGAGAGTCACTCTAACCCTAATGCCTTCCCGCTCCCTATAGCCCACCCTAGCCCCTTCCCACTCCCTATAAATGCCGGCAACAAAAGAACTAACGCACAATTTTCCTGGCACACCTTTTTTAGGTGTAAGGGCGATCCTCGTTGGCCAGCAAAAATAAAAGCTTCTTTTGTCTTTACGTGATCGGCTTGGATGATTTTATTTTCTTTGGGTAGAACAAATGGTTGAATCAAAAAGATTTTTTTAAAAACTTTTTTTCTAGTACTGGGGGTTGAACCCAGGGGTATCTTACCCCTGAGCTACATTCCCAGTTCTTTTTAATTATAATGTTAATTTTTTTTTTTTTTTTTGGCAGTGCTGGTGATTGAACCCAGGGCCTTGTGCTTGCGAGGCAGGCACTCTACCAACTGAGCTATATCCCCAGTCCCTGTAATTTTAATTTTAATTTAATTTTTTATTTTGAGACAAGGACTTGCTAAGTTGCTGAGGCTGACCTCGATTTGTGATCCTCCTGCCTTAGCCTCCTGACTTTCTGGGATTGCAGGTGTGCGTCATGATGCCTGGCAAAAAGAAAAAAAAAATTTAAAGATTAAAAAACTATTGGAATACAAATGGAATAAGAGTGTAGCTTCCCAAAGGGACTTTATTGAAGACAGCTCTCCTTTGGATAAATAAGTTGTGGTATCTTTACCAAACAGCTACAGTACCTTTTGAGCAAAACTTACTCTTCAATCTTTCAATGGAAGCTTACTCTTAAGGGTGGGCAGATAATTTATATAACTGTTGGCATTTGGGGTGGAACAGTTCATTGCTCACTGTAGAGCGTTTAACACAGATCCGTCTTACCCACTTAAGCCAGGAGGGTCCCACCTGACAAACAAAAATGCCATTGCCTCCCTCCCCCCACTTCTACAAGCCTCCTGGGGTAGCACACCATTCACTTTGGTGGAGAACAGTAACTCTGGTTTCCTCTCTCTCTCTTTTTCTTTGTTTGGTGCTGGGGGTGGAACTCAGAGCATGAGGCATGCTAAGAAAGGGTTTCACCACTGAGCCACATCTCCAGCCCCACGTTTCCGTTTTGGCTGAGGCTGAGAGAGGTTGATAATAATAATGATTAATGAGGCCTCATAAAAATTTTGGGAGGCACATACTATTATCACATCCATTTTACAGATGACAAAATTGAGACTCAGAGAGGCTTGGGCATAAGGTTGTGCAGAGTAACTGGTAGAACTAGAATTTAAGGCTAGGACTTATTTCACATCCCAAATTTGATTCTGTGACCCAAAACTGCCTCTGTGTTCACAGGGACACCAACTACATCTGCTTTCTGAAGGGTTCTGGAAACTAATATTCCTATAAGATAACTCCCCAAGAAAATGAACAGTGTGGCTCAAGAAGTGGGAAAAGGAATTGGCGGAACATTAAACCTCCCAGTGCATTCCTGAAACAAGGAGCTCTAAAGGAAAAGGGTGGATATGGAATGCTAGGCCCTAAACCTTGACCTTCCCCATGTCAACCTAGTCCTGAATGACACTGGGCAAGATTTGAATACTCATCTTTTGGCATCTAATTTTAACCTGTACAGCTAGCCCTTGATGGTCAAAACTGCAGGTACACAATGATTCCATCCTCCTCCTCATACCCTATTAAAACCAGAATCCCTCCCTGTAACTAGGGGCCATTTTCCTATCCAGAAAGTGGACCCGAATGGCATCTGAATCTGCGAAGGAATAAAGGCTTCTCTGAATCCGTTGAGGTCTGCCTCCTGCTTCCTTTTGCGCTTACACTTTTTAAATGCCCCCTCCAAAAAATTGGAGACTAACCTAAAAAATCAGGGGCAGGCAAGACTGAAACATTGAAATAGCAATAATAAAAATGTGGTAGGAAATGAAGACAACTGGTTGCTAATTCCATTTTGCATACTCCCAGAAGAAAAACTAAACTGAGGTGAGTTAGTATAAGACAACTCTAAATCTCAGACTGTACCTTTTTGCAGCATTCAGAAGTTCGAAGAAACATCATAAAAATTCTAGGTGTTTTCTGGGTGTAGTGGCGCATGCTTGTGATCCCAGCTACTCAGGAGACCTGGCAGGAGGATGGCAAGTTCGAGGCTAGCCTACGCAATTTAGCCAGATCCGGTCTCAAAATAAAAGAAACAAAAATTAGGACCCAGACATAGTGGCGCATACCTGTAATTCCAGCAACTCTGGAGGCTGAGGCAGGAGGATGGCAAGTTTGAGGTCAGCCTCTACAACTTGTCTAGACCTTGTCTCAAAATAAAAAAAGAAAGGACTGGGAATATAGCTCAGTGTAAAGCACTTCTGGGTTTTATCCCCAGTACCAAAAAACAATCATAATAAAATTAAATTTAAAAATAAAAAAAAAAATTAGGGCTGGGGCTGTGGCTCAGTGGTAGAGCGCTTGCCTAGCATGTGTGAGGCCCTGGGTTCGATTCTCAGCACCACATAAAATTAAATAAATAAAATAAAGGTCTATCAACATCTAAAATATATTTTAAAAAATTAAAGGGCTGTGTCTCAGCCTCTAGGTAGCTAGGATTACAGGTGTGCACCACCACACTGGGCTCCCCTATCTTTCTTGCAATGTACCAGGAAGCCTTCTTCAATCTCCACCTTCCTTCCCTAGCTTCCTACACTACTCCAGAAAGTTTTTACCTCTGATACTTCTCAATTTTCATACCTTCCTGTTCCAATTTTTGCTTGGTGACTTCAATATTTTTGGATGTAGTTATTCATAGGTCCTTAAAATGTTCTTTTAAATTATAAAGCATTTCAAACATTCAAATGATATATAATGTACCTGACAACTATCCAGTCCCAAGATAGAAACAGGTGTTAACATTTGGCCACACTTGCTTCCAATCTCTTTATGAGAATGGTATAGAAATATTTTCCTTTCCTTCCCCTCCCAGGAGGTAACCACCACTCCATAAATTGGGGAGTATCATTCTCATGTATGTTTGCTATACATGCACGTGTCTCCAAAAACCACAGAGGTCTGCCAAAGCTCCACATAGTAAATATTTTAAGTTTTGTGGGTCTCTGTTGAATATTCTGTATTTTAAAATATTTTAAATTTTTTTTACAAGCCTTAAAATTGTAAAAACCACTCTGCCCTCAGGTCATACAAATACAGGCTGGGGCCCGAATTTACCCTTTGAGAGACAGTTTTTCCCACCCCGCATGTTTTAACAATTTGCATATAAATAGAATCATGATGTTTCTATTCTTTCAAAACTTAACCTTTTTTTTTTTTTTGGTTACTCCAAATGCACTTTTAGATTTTCAAGACTTCATCCTGATCCTGATTTTATGCACAGTGCTGGGGAGGGGTCCCTTATTAATAGGGACAGGGGGCTTGGGCTCTTGACTCCAGCCCTGCTTCTAAGGCTGTCCACTCATGGTGTACTCTGGCTAACCCTTGGCCTTCACTCTTCCTATTTACAGAGCAATGAGTTATTAAAAGAACAATAAAAGATCCAGGTGTGGTGGCACATGCCTGTAATTCCAGAGGTTCCAGGAGGCTGAGGCAGGAGGATCCGACTTCAAAGCTGGTCTCAGCAACTTAGTGAGACACTGAGCAACTCAGTGAGATCCTGTTTCTAAATAAAATACAAAATAGAGCTGGGGATGTGGCTCAGTGATTGAGTGCCCCTGAGTTCAATCCATGGTACCAAAAATAAAAAAATAAAAAAATAAATAAATAAATTTCTGAAAGTGGAGTTGGAAGTGGGCTATGAGGGTCTGTGACCCGGTGAGCAAAATGGTGTTGCTGTCCACCTTTCTACCCACTAAAGAATCTCAGCAGGTAGATGTGGGCCAAGGGGGCAATGTTCTTCCTCTCCAGAAAGGTCTAAACAACTTAACGTTTTGCATTGTTTGTATTCTTCCCCAGCTTAACGTTTTGCATTCATTATTATGAGAGGAATTTAAGTTGATAGCTGTTGATTGACAATAGTTTGATGAGCTATATTTTTGTCCATTGCGTGGATACTCTACAGTTGTTTTTTTTTTTTTTTTCCATTCCTCTACCAAGGAGTGGTTAGGTCCTTCCCACTTCATTATGAAAAAGTGTTACAGTTTGTTTTTTGTTTTAACATAAGATCCTGAATAACATTTCCTGGTCAGGAATGAAAGCCTTGGAGTCCAAATTCTCACCGTTATCGCTAGAAGCTATTAGCTAATGCAAGTTACTTAACTTCGGTGTGACTCAGTGTTTTTTTTTTTTTTTTTAAGTACCCCTGGGTTCAATCCCTGGTACTTTTTTTTTTTTTTTTTTTTTTTTTTGCGGTGCTGGGGATTTGAACCCAGGGCCTTGTGCTTGCGAGGCAGGCACTCTACCAACTGAGCTATATCCCCAGCCCTTTCCTTTTATAAAGTAAAAATATCAATGGCACTCCTGTCTTAGAATTGCTCAGGGCATTAAATAAGTAGAAAAGTTCTTGGCACAAAGTGTTTAGATATTTCAACTTAATTTATTATCATCTTTTGGCAGGTGTGGTGGCACATGCTTGTAATTCCAGCGACTCAGGAGGCTGAGGCAGGAGCATGGAAAGATCTAGGCCCGCCTCATTAAGATATGGAGTCCCCGTTTAAAAAATAAATAAATAAATAAAGTAGTGGGGATGTAGTTCAGTGGTAAAGCACCCCAGTACAAAATTTTTAAAATTATCTTTTTTGAGATAGGGTCTAACCTTCAACTCACCATTTTTCTGCCTCAGCCTCCTGAGAAGCAGGGATTAAGTGTATAAGCCATAGCTAATTTAGATATTATTATTTATGATTATTTATTTTTGGTACAGGGGATTGAACTCAGCGGCACTATTACCACTGAGCTACACTCCCGGCCCTTTTTAAAAAAATTTTTATTTTGAGACAAGGTCTCCCTAAATTGCCTAGGCTGGACTTGAACTTGCCATCCTCCTGCCTCAGTCTCCTGAGTTGCTGGAATTACAGGCGTGCAACACCACGCATGGCTTATTTATGATTACTTAAAAAAATCTCAATTCTTCTTGTAGCTATGACTTCTTCATTGGACTTAAAAAAAGGATTTGTGTCTTTTTACCATTTCTTTCTTTTATTTATGTATTTATTTATTTTTATTTTATTTTTTTATTTTTTAAAATTTTGATTCATTATACACAAATGGAGTACAACTATTGTTTTTCTGGTTGTACGTAAAGTAGAATCATATAATTTGCATATTCATACATGTACATAGGGTAATGATGTTTGTCTCATTCTCTTTCCTTCCCCGCCCCCTCCACACCCCTATTTATTTATTTATTTTTAATTTTTTGCAGTGCTGGTGTGGGACCCAGGGCCTCATGGCATTAGGCAAGTGCTCTACCACTGAGCTACCATTTTCCTGAATCAATTTATCAGAAGTTTGTGTTATTGTTTATTGCAATGCATCTGTTTTTTCTTTTTTTAAATTTTTATTTGTTCTTTTTAGATATACAAGACAGTAGCCTCTATTTTGACAGATTTATACAAACGTGGAGTACAACTTATTCTAATTAGGATCCTGGTCTGTTATTTATTTTCAGTGTCATTAATTCCTGCTCTTCATGACTCAGGCCATTTCCCTCCACTCTGTCAAGAACCCAATTTCCAGCCGGGCACAGGGTGCACACCTGTAATCCCAGCAGTTTGGGAGGCTGAGTCAGGAGGATTGCGAGTTCAAAGCCAGCCTCAGCAACTTAGCGAGGCCCTAAGCAACTCAGTAAGACCCTGTCTCTAAATATAATACAAAATAGGGCTGGGGATGTGGCTCAGTGGTTGAGTGACCCTGGGTTCAATCCCTAGTACCAAAGGAAAAAAAAAAAACAAAAAAACGAACCCAGTTTCCTAAGTCTTTGCTTCTGTTGCCCCTATCTTCATTGGGCTTATTGCAAAGAAAAAAACCACAGAGCAGGTAAAGCCAGTTCGGCCATGCTATGAGAAGCTGAGTCCAGCAGTGGACTCAATGACAAACAATAACAGAGGTTCATAAAAGGCCATCAGGAATCTGTCCAGGGCTGAGGGTGTAGTTCAGTGGTAGAGCCCTCGCCTGGCGTACATCCTCCATGGAGTGGACATTTTGAACCAAATGTAATGTGTCTCTTCATTCTGGGTCTCTTAGCAAGTAGAATATGAGTCTTCTAGAACTTTCAGATCTGTTAGAGGTCAGCGAAGACAGCTGAAACCACCCCAGATATGTTAAGCATAAGGAGATTTATACAGGGAATTTAGTGCTTAGAAGAACTTCAGTGGGGGCTGAAGGGGTAGAGCGCTTGCTCAGCACGTGTGAGGCCCTGGGCTAGAGCCTTAGCACCACATGACAAATAAAGGCATTCTGTCCATCTACAACTACAAAAAACACCCCCAAAAATTTAAAAAAAAAAAAAAAAGAGGAAGAAGATCTTCAGTGGGGTTGGAGACTTGGAGACACATGTTCAAGTTGAAGTTTCTCAGAATGATTCCAACCATGAGAGCCATACAACCTCTGCCACAGTCATGGAAAGGGAAAGAAAGGAGGCCACCAGAATGTGTGCCACAAAAAACACTGAGTTCATGAATCCACTGTGATATGGGGAACTGGAGATCTTGAGGCTTTTATTGTTGCTTCCTTCTGCTACCAGTTTAATACCCATGAACTTGGACTTCGTGATTGTACACCCTTGAATTTTGCCACTGCCACTCTATCAGCCAGAGCCTGGATACTGGAATTCAGCTTGCTGGAAAAACTCACATCCTTGCAGCTGTGTTTGCAATGGCAGCAATATGGCTTCTGCATCTCTTTTGCCTTCCAAATCTCATATGCATTTTTCAGATTGGCAGAACTAATTTGTGACCAGAATCCTAGTGGCAAACGTGTCTGGAAAAATCAGTGATTTGACTTTTCATTCTTTGCAGTACAGGAAAGCACAGAAGAATGTAGGAATGGGTATTAGATGTCAATTATTCCTGTCTGTCACCACACCCTCGGGTTATTAAGTTTGTTTCATGTGTTGCAGTCTTGCTCTTATAAGTACATTTTTAGCTCTCCAAGTACAAGTACAATGATTCAGCCTTGGCACTAATGCAGGGGCAAACAGAATATAACTACTCGCTCAATACTTATTTTATTGAAGTGAGTGCCATATAACATATAACTAACCACTTTAAAATGAACAACTCAGTAACATTTAGGATATTCAGGATGTTATGCAAACACCACCTCTGAGTAGTGCCAGAACATTTTCATCACCCTAAATGAAACCCTGTGCCCATTAAGTGGTCACTTATATTCATTATTCTGCCCATCCTAGACACCACCATTAATTTTTTGTCTTTATGAATTTGCTTATTCTCTATGGATTTATATGGCCTTGGTATACCATAAATATGGAATCATAAAGATCTTGTTAAAAATTAGATTCTGACTCAGTGGGTTGGAGTGGAACTGGAGATTCTGCATTTCTATCAAGCTCCCAAGGTGCTATAGACCACACCTTGACTTAGCAAGGGGTTAGGGTACAGTCTTTGTATGTGTGTGTGATAGGGATCGAATCCAGGGCCTCCCTCATGCTAAGCACAAGCTCTACCACTCAGCTACACCTTCAGGTCCTGGGTGTAGTCATTCAAATTGATCATAACCCAATTAAGGGGGCTGAGGGTGCAGCTCAGTTGGTACAGTGCTTGCCTCGCAAGCACAAGGCCCTGGGTTCAATCCCTAGCACTGCAAAAAAATAAATAAATAAAAAAACAAAAACAAATAACCCAATTAAGAGTGACCACCCCCTGTAATCTCAGTGGCTCAGGAGGCTGAGGCAGGAGGATCACAGGTTCAAAACCAACCTTAACAACTTAGCAAGACCCTAAGCAACTCAGCGAGACCCTGTCTCTAAATAAAATATTAAAAAGGCCTGGGGATGGATGTGTCTCAGTCATTAAGCGTCCCTGGGTTCAATCCCCAGTACCAAAAAAAAAAAAAAAAAAAAAAAAGAGCAGCACCCACTAAGATTACTACACTAAAAAAAACAAAAAGTACCAAAGTGTTGTTAAGAATATGGAGGAATTGGAGCCCTCTTACTCTGCTGATGGGAAAGTCAAATATTGTGTCTATTTGTAAAAGAATTTACCAGTTCTTCAAAACTTTAATACACAGTTGTCATATAAACCTACAATTCTACCTAGGTATGTACCCAAGAAAAATGAAATCACACATGCATACAGAAACTTTCTATGAATGTTTATCATAGCATTATTCATAATAGCCAAAAAGTGGAAACAACTCGAATGTCCACCACATGATGATGGCATAAACAAAATCTAGTATATCTATTAGTGCAATTATTATTGATTCATGCTACAACATGGATCATTTTTTTAAAATGTCATATTAAATGAAAGAAGCCATCTGGGCGGGGGGTATATCTTAGTGGTAAGAGTTCTTGCCTAGCATGCTCAAGGTCCTGGGTCTGATGCCCAACACCACACACACACCAGTTCCAAAATTAATACAAACTGTCCAGAATAGTCAAATCTAAGAAACACAAGATAGATTAGTGATTGTCTATTACTGAGGAGTTCAGGGTGGGTGGAACAGAGAGTATGACAACTCATTTTAAGGTAATAAAAATGTTCTGATGTTGATTGAGTTATGGTACATAACTTTGTGAATATACAAAAAGAGCCAGTGAAATATAAACTTTAAATATGTGAATTGTATGGTATGTGAACTGTATCTTAATAAAACTATTGCAAGAAATGCAAAATAAAAATTAAGAATCACTTTTGGGGACTACACTGTGGCTAGCATTTTAAGCAGTAGTAAAACCAGATCACTGGTTCAATTTGGGTAGCTGTATAGCTTCCTAACTGATTTGGACATATGAAAGAGTTTAGGCAATAATAAATCTGGTGACCACTCTAGAATTTCCATGTAGAAGAGGCTTTGGGAAGGGATCAGGTTACAAAGGGCTAGGATATGAATGTTGAGGTTCAGGATATTTATTAAACATGTTTATAAATTCCTAGAACACTGAGATAAAAGGAATTAAGTGATATAGGATAGTTACCCCAAAACTGAAACATATATATATATATATATATCCTTCAGTAGACACAGTGACAATATATCCTGGTTCTCCTTGGAAAATTGAAATTAGCACTTATTGTTCCTGTGTGATAATACCCCCTTTCTCCCTGCAAAGTCTGTATAATAAAGTGTATAGTCACTGATAAAAATAGGTAAAAGGCAAATGAATTAAACTATTGAACAACCTTATTATGAGTTCCTGGTGAAAGAAACAAGATGGGGGGAAAATCAATTGTACACAAAAATCTGTTGTGTTTCTATACACTAGGAATGACCAATCAAAACAGAAATTAGGAAAATCATTTAGTTGATTAGCATCAAAACAAAACAAATGCTTAGAAATAAATGTAACCAAAGAAAAGAGAAACTAGTATACTTAAAATATAAAATTTACTGAAAAAGGGCTGGGGGTGTAGCTCAGTGGTAGTCTACCTGGCATGCATGTAGCCCTGGGTTTGATCCCTAGCACTGCAAATAAATAAATACATATATACAGCAGTGCTTCCTGCTTTGTGTAGGTACCTGTGAGTAAATAAGCAAAAAAATTTTTCTTTTTAATTTACTGAAAGCAACTAAATAGATGACAACCTGTATTCATGGATTAGAAGGCCTAATGTTAATATTGTTAGAATAACATTACCATTCAAAATAATCGACAGATTGAATGCAAGCCCTATAAAAGTTCTAATGGTATTTTTTGCACAAATAGGAAAAAATCATACTAACATTCATATGACATTTCAAAGCACCTTGAAGGGTCAAAACAATCTTAAAAAAAAATTGGAGGACTCATACTTCTGCTTTCAAAACTTATCACAAAGTTAAAGTAATTAAAACAATGTGGACTGGCATAAGGACAGATGTATAGACCAATGGAATATAATAAATAGCTAAGAAATAAACCCTCATCTATTTGGTCAATTGAATTTCTACAAGAGTGCCAAGACTATTCAATGTGGAAAGAAGCCTTTTTAACAAGCAAATGGTGCTGGAAAACACCATTATCCACATGGGAAAGAATAAATTTGGACTTTTACCTTATACCATATGCAAAAATGAACTGAAAACAAATCAAAGATCTAAACATAAGAGGTAAAACTATAAAACTCTTAGAAGAAATCATAGGGGTAAACATTCTTGATTTTGAATTTGACAACGATTTCTTGGATATGACACCAAAACCACATAATACATAAATTGGATTGCCTCAAAATTAGAAACTTGTGTGCATCAAAGGATACTGTCAACAGAATGAAAAGACAACTCACAAAAGGGACTCAAATACACATTCTTCCAAAAAAGATATGTATAAATGGCCAATGAGCACGTGAAAAAGTGTTTTTTTTTTTTTTTTGGTGGAGGGGTTTTCCTGGTGGTGCTAGGGATGGAATCCAGGGCCCTCATGCATGCTTGGCAAGCCCTTGATCACTGAGCAATGCCCCCAGTCCTCTTTATTTTTTATTTTGAGATAGGGTCTTACTGAATTACTTAGGACCTCACTAAGTAGCTGAGGCTGGCTTTGAACTTGTGAAACCCTGTCTCAGCCTCTCTAGATGCTGGGATTACTGGTTTTCGTAACCACACCTGGTCAGATACTAAGACCAGGCCTAAACCGTGTGTCTATTGCCCATTGTAACTAGCACAACACACAGCAGAGATTGAAGAAATATGTGGTTGATTCCAAAACTAAACTAAGTCAACTTGGGATGATCTGTTACGTTACTTTTTGGTTTCTTTTCTTCTCTCTCTCTTTTTTTTTTTTTGCGGTGCTAGGGATTGAACCTAGGGCCCTGTGCTTGCGAGGCAGGCACTCTACCAACTGAGCTATATCCCCAGCCCTTCTTTTCTTCTCTTCTTTTTATGATTTGTGTATAGATAATTAAAAAGTTACTATGAAGGATAAATTTTCTGCCTGATCTTCATTTAATGAGAAATATGTTTCCTAACCTTGATTTAATCACTTGTATTACTTATTTTTAAATGCTCATTTCTGTTGATTCCTGGGCAAGTGAAGTCTGAAGTATTTGTAGTTTTAAATTGAGGAGGTATTCTAGTTATGATGGACACTTTTTTGGAGGACAAAATGCTATTTATAGTAAATAGATGTGCTTACAGAAATTAGGCAGAGGGCTGGGGATATAGCTTAGTTGGTAGAGTGGTTGTCTTGCAAGCATAAGGCCCTGGGTTCAATCCCCAGCACTGCAAAAAAAAAAAAAAAATTAGGCAGAGAAGATACTGACAGGTGAGTGACCTGAACCATTTCCAAGCAGCAAGGGCAAAAAGGGAAACTGACAACACAGTGGTCCTTATCTTAGAAGAGCCAGTTTACAAAATTATGGGTACACAGATTTTTTCAACTGGGATGAAGTTCAAGAGGAATTTGCCCTGCCAGCTCTTTTACAAATCAACAATAACTTCACTGTGAGTTCTATAGAAGGTACAGAAACTTTATTTTAATAAATGAATTGTCTATCAACTACAAGATTGAAGGTAAAATGTTACATTGTAGGAATTTCTTAAGGGGGCCCCAATGATATGATCTAGACTGTGCTTTCTTCAGATTCAACTTTATAAGAGTTATAGAGTCATGATTAGTGTGAGCCAGTTGACCACAAGTGCTGAGAAGAGTGGTTGGTTCAGAGGAGAACACAGAGTCAACAAGATTTTTGCGGCCAATTAATGCCAGAGTAGCCCTCATGACATTGCAAATGTGACAGGGACGAAGCCATTATTCTATTAGAAAAGTGTCCTCACTTGGTGAGGAGGCCAACCTATCTCCATAATGTGTGTGTGTGTGTGTGTGTGTGTGTGTGTGTGTGAGAGAGACAGCAGCAGCATTCACAAGTAGAGGCAGGAATCTTTAGAAGACAGAGTTAGAAAATCTAGGAGGTTTATTGAGTATTTTGCAGTAACCATAAGTGCATGGTAGGCAGGTCCACAGAAACTGCCTTCACTGGCAATGTCTACTCCATGATGGGGTGCAGAATGCATGGCCAGAGTCTCTGCTGCATTGGAGGTAAGGGGGCAGACTGATCAGCACTTGGGAGCAGAACATTTAGAGGATTATCTAGTTTGGTTACTCAACTATAGGCAGCTCTGAGTCTGTAATGTCATCTCCTTGCAGTCAGGACTGACTAACCTGTTGATTTGGTGTCTATTTTGATTGGCAGTCAAATGTGCTTCTCTTCAAAAAGTATTCCAATGACCAAGGAACAGCCAAGTCTGCTTTCAAGAGACACAATTTACAGAGCAAACGAGGACAAACCCAGATGCCCTAAGTGCCCAAACTGCTGCAATCATTACAGTCACCATGGGAGCCAAGCCTGTAATGTGGCACTTAGGATGTGCATGCAGCATAAGAATCTAAGTTCATATGATTTGGGGCTTGGTATTTGCTTATATGCCATGAAAAGAAGAAAATGAAGACAGATTGGGAAATGTAGCCATCTCATATTTTCAGTATGAAAGTTTCCAAAATCAAATTGTACAACTTTTGACAAGAAGGTTGATTTTGTGCTAGAGTCTCAGAGGCCTCTAGGGACCAGAACAGGAACACAAATGAAAAAAGGGGACTGAGGACAGGCTGGGATAAAATGGAGAGTATGTATCCCAGCCCCAGAGGCCAGGAATTCCTCAGTCCCAGGCAAGTAACTACCCTTTGGAAATGTGAGCCTTGTATGGCTACTTCACATTATTTTTAAAAAGCCAGCTTCAGGGGTCTGGGGATGTGGCTCAGTGGTAGAGCATTTCCCTGGTATACCCAAGGCACCAGGTTCAATCCCTAGCACCTCAAGCATGAAGGCCAGGGCTGGGGATTTAGCTCAGTTGGTAGAGTGCTTGCCTTGCAAGCACAAGGTCATGGGTTCAATCCCTAGCACCTCCCCTAGCACCTCCAAAAAGAGGAAAAAAAAAATGAAAGCCAGCTTCGGCAATTTAGGAACACTGTCTCAAAAAAAAAAAAAAAAAAAAAGGTTGGGGATGTGACTCAATGCAAAGTGCCCCCTGGGTTCAATCCCCAGCACCAAATACTGCCCACTTCCGTGAAAATCCAAACTTTTCTCTGAAAATATTTTCATTTTGCCAGGATGGGGGAGGGGTTTACTGGAGATTGAACCCAGAGGAGCACATTACCACCAAACTACAGTCCCAATCCCTTTTATTTTTTATTTTGAGACTGGGTGTCGTTAAGTTTCCATGGCTGGCCTTGAGTTTGTGATCCTCCTGCCTCAGTCTCCCGAGTCATGAAAACTTCTTGATGTCTAGATGTTGGCAAGTCATACTTAGGGCTGACTTTAACCTGGAGCTTTCCAATCTCTGGTTTAGTAGAAAGGACACTAGACTAGAAATCAGAACCTGGGTTCAAACTGGTTCTACACCTCTGAGACCTTTAATAGGTCACTTTATCTCTGTAGGCTTCTCCCCACCTCCCGTGAAGTGGAGATAAGAATGTTTATCACGATTGTGTCCCAGAATTGTGTTCATAAAATGAATGATCGTGCATGTTAAGGCCTTTGACATACGGTGATGGTTAGACAGATGTCCTGGTTGGTGAGTGATGCTTTCATACACATCAGCAAAGATGGTAAAATTAACTCTTTTTCAATTAACTCCATAAGCCTAAGGAAAAGACCCAAAAGAAGTTTTGAAATTTTAAAACCAAAAGACTTTCATATATTTTGGTAAAATGTTTGAGGCTGTGTCAGAGCAGCATGCCGAGACCAAGGGCTCCTTATGCTCTAAAGAAAGGGATAGTCTTTTTAAAGTCAGTAGCCATGGGCTATAAATTTATTCTTGGGGGGGGGTAGGGGTAGAGGTGAGTGGTGGGGGGGTGGGGGCCTGCTCATCTAGTAAAGACTCATTTTCGGCAGTTCAACTTTGGGGTGAATGCTTCAAGTCCTTAACCCTGGAAAGGTGAACAATGACATTTACAGGTGTAAGACCTGGCTGAAATTTGCATGATAGTTGGGGAAGCTCAGGTTACAGGTTTCTGTTCAGTGACAACATAAATAATTCATGAGTCCTTTTGTCAGGTTGCAGCAACTATTTTTTCTCTCTCCAATGCTTACACTGGCTGTAAAGAATTAACTGGTAAAAACTGAGTATTTCACCACTTTGCTTTAAGGTTCAAAAGTGTCAGATGGAGAACTGTATCTTGAACTCATTTTTCTAATTTACCTGATACTCTTGGCTTCTGCCCCTATCTGATTCCATTTTCTTTCTTTCTTTCTTTTTTTTTATTTTTTATTTTTTGGTACTGGGGATTGAACCCAGGGGCACTCCACCACTGAGCCACATCCCCAGCCCTATTTTGTATTTTCTTTAGAGACAGGGTCTCACTGAGTTGCTTAGGGCCTCGCTAAGTTGCTGAGGCTGGCTTTGAACTCGTGATCCTCCTGCCTCAGCTTCCCAAGTGCTGGGGCCTTTAGCATGCTAGGCAAGTGCCCTACAATGGAGCCCCCGCCCCCGCCCAATCTTTTTTTATAAAGATGTCTTTAGGAAGTCAATGCGATCCTGAAAAGTCGCTCATTTATTTTTAGTTTTACTTTCAGCTAAAATGCGCAAAGCAAGCCCGGTGTGATGGCACACACCATAATTCCAATGACTGTGGAGGGTGAGGCAGGAGGATTGCAAGTTCAAGAACAGCTTCAGGAATTTAGCAAGGCCCTAAGCAATTTAGTGGGACCCTGTCTCAAAATAAAAAATAAAAAGGGCTGGGGATGTGGCTCAGTGGGTAAGAGTCCCTGGGTTTAATCTCCAGTACCAAAATACATACATACATACATACATAAAAATAAAAAATAGGAAAAAACAAGCAATGATAACAATGTACTTGTTTAAATGCCAATTGTGAACAAAACCTTGGAATACATTTTTTATATAATGTTTAGCACTGTGGATCTGGTTCACTAGTAGAACACTTGCCTATCATGTAAGGCTCTGGAAATGTTTGGAATTTGCTTTAAAAAGTTTATCTGTGGAGTTGCAGATGTGGCTCAGTAGTAAAGCACATACCTAATAAACTCAAGACCTTGAGTTCAATCCCAAGTACCACACACATACACAACATTTAGTTGTATGTATTTAAATGTGTGAGAGCACATGAATGAACGCTGTCTAGGAGTTAATTATTACTGAAGATGGATCATCAGTATATTGGGATTCTTTTCCTTTTTTTTTTTCTCCCCCTTTTTCCTTTTTTTGGTGGTGCTGGGGATTGAACCCAGGGCCTTGTGCTTGCAAGGCAGGCCTCTACCAACTGACCTATATCCCCAGCCCACACTGGGATTCTTGATAATGTTCTCTCTAATGTTTTATTGAAAGGAAAAAAAATGTGAATTACTATGTTGTAGGTGATGTTTTAACAGTTTACCTCTCCCATGGGACTTCATTTGTCTTTATTTTAAAAATTATAAATCTCAGGGCTGGGGATATAGCTCAGTTGGTAGAGTGCTTGCCTTGCAAGCACAAGACCCTGTGTTCAAATCCCAGCACTGAAAAAAAAAAAAAAAAGAAAAACATTGTAAATCGAAAAAACCATATATGCTTATTGCAAAAATATTCAAAGAAAAGGGAACATGTAAACAGTTAGTTCTTATCTGCATCTCGTGGTGACCTCTCCCCAATCTTACATGTGTTCTTTTAATCCATCTTTCAGGCATGCAGAGACATATGCAGAAATGAGTGTTTTGTTTTGTTTTTTAAAAGAAATGTTTTATTACAAAAGACAATTTCATTGCATAGAAGGATCAACTTCCCTTCATGTAAAACATGTCTCTAATTCTATAATGTAAATGAGTGGGAAAATTATCATGTAGAATTTTTATAGGCAGATTTTGCTCCAACTACAAAAAGTTGTACTCCTTTTATTAATAGATTACACTTTATTGACATCATAAAATGACATTTTTGCATCTGAATTCTTTCCAATGCATAATGACTGATCATTTTATGGTATGGCCACTAAAAGCCACTTAAAAAAAAATCAGTGGTATCTTTTAGTAAAACTCATTTCATGTGCACATTTCTGGGAACAAGGCAACCTCATTGGGACTAAAGAAATCAGCTTGTGATGATTTTGATTGATTTTATTTTAAAAAATTATTATTATTATTATTATTATTATTATTATTATTATTCGTACTGGGGATTAAACTCAGGGGCACTTTACCACTGAGCTACATCACCAGCCCTTTTTATATTTTGTTCTTTATTTTAAGACAGGGTCTTACTAAGTTGCTGAGGCTGGCCTTCAACTTCCCTTCTTCCTGCCTCAGCCTCCTGAATTACTGGGATTACAGGCATGCGCCATGATACCATTTTTAAAGAGTGAAGAAAAACAATCGTTTTGAAGTCATGTCTCTTACTGTTTATGCTGTTGGCAACATAGGATATTTAGATCCATGAACTTTTACTGAATGAGGAATAGTAGACGCTCTCAACATATTTTTTAATTTTTTTTTAATTTTTGGAACCAGGGATTGAACCCAGGGGCACTCCACCACTGAGCCACATCCCCAGCCCTATTTTGTATTTTCTTTAGAGACAGGGTCTCACTGAGTTGCTTAGGGCCTCGCTAAGTTGCTGAGGCTGGCTTTGAACTCCGGATCCTCCTGACTCAGCCTCCCAAATCCCTTGGATTACAGGTGTGCGCCACCACGCCCAGCACTCAACATATTTTGAAAGGATGCTCTCTCCTTTCTTATTCTGGAATGTCTCCAGCCACCCATTCCCACCTTCCCATCCTGTTCAATGTCATGCAAACTTCTCAGTATAGGATCTGCTTCTTCCAGATGCCTCCATCTACTCCCAGCAATGGCAGGAACCACAGAGTTTAAGAGTGACCCTTCTTTGTTTTCCTTCTAATTCAGTTTCAAGGCTCATGAAAGGCGCTATTCTGACAGCTCTGGAGGCTTGAGGCCTGTTTCTATGTGTGCTGTGTACAGCATGGCCTCTCTCTGTCATATTAACAGTAGTCCTCCTTTTGCACCTGCAGGAATCAGCATGGGGCAAAGGCCAGGCTGCTCCATGCTCAGCGCTTCTCCCCGAAGCAAGCAATTAGCCAGGATTCCGGGGTAGGCCCTTTCTGTTCCTTCCTCTTCTCTCCTACCCTCTTCCCCTCTTTCCATATGGAGTGCTTGTGTGTATGCCCACGTGCACACACTTTCACTCACAAAGTCTAATTGGCACACACGAACTGGACATTGTACTACAGAGGCCCATTTATTGAGGAGGCATTTAATAAATATTTGCTATGTAGAAAGTGTACTAAACTCCAACAGGGATGTTTGTGTTCCCACCACAAAGTGAGTAACTAAGGATCTTGTATAGACAGTTGAGGTATAACTTTTGTATTAACTTGAATGATCTCTATGTATAGTTTTTTTGGGGGGGTAGGTGACTGGGGAGGACGTAAGTGCTCCACAAATTCATATGCACATTAGATAATCAATATAGATATATCATTTATATATAACATTACTGAATTTATAGCAGCTTCTTTTATTTTTTTTTATTTTTTGGAGTTGGGGATTGAACTCCACTGAGCCACACCCCCAGCCCTATTTTGTATTTTATTTAGAGACAGGGTCTCACTGAGTTGCTTAGGGCCTCCATGAGTTGCTGAGGCTGGCTTTGAACTTGCGATCCTCCTGCCTCAGACTCCCGAGCTGCTGGGATTATAGGCGTGTGCCACCAAGCCCAGCTTCCTTTTATTTTTTATGGCAATAAAGCATATACAAGGTTGCCATTTTAAAGTGTACAATTTAGTACACTAATTACATTCTCAAAACTGTTCAGCCATTACAACCATCTGTTTCTAAAATTTTTTCATCATGCCAAAGAAAGTGTACCTATTAAACAACTCCCTACGTTCCCCTCTCTCCAGCCCCTGGTAGCGTGTTTTTTTAAAAATTGTTTTGGTTCCAGAGATTGAACCCAGAGTGCTCAACCACTGAGCCACATCCCCAGCCCCTTTTTGTATTTTATTTAGAGACAGGGTCTCGCTGAGTTGCTTAGGGCCTCACTAAGTTACTGAGGCTGACTTTGAACTCGCAATCCTCTTGCCTCAGCCTCCCAAGCCACTGGGATTACAGATATGAGCCATGGCGCCTGGCAGGAAGCCTCTTATATACTTTCTGTGTTGGGAAATTTGAACATTCTAGATGTTTCAATAAATGGAATCATACAGTATTTGTCCTTTAGTGTCTGATTTCACTTACATTAACATTTTCAAGGATCATGCATGTTGTATCATGTATCAGAATTTTATTCCACTTACAACTGAATAATATTCCATTGTACAGATGTATCACATTTTGTTTATCCATTTATCTTTTCGCCTTGCTAAGTTGCCTGGCCTAACCTCAAATTTGTAATCCTCCTGCCTTAGCGTCCCCTGTTGCTGAGATTACAGGCATGAGCCACTGCACTCGGCCAATAAGTATTCCAGAATTCAAAAGTTTGAGAATCTCTAATCTAGATACAACATTTAAAAATTGTTTTTCTGGGCTGGGTTGTGGTTGTGTGGAGTGCTCACCTAGCATGACCTGGATCGGATCTTCAGCACCACATAAGAATGAGATGAGGGTATGGTGTCACCTACAACTAAAACAAAATATTAATTTTTTTTTATCCTCCTTGCGTCATTTAGAAACATTTCATATAATCTTCACAGTAACATTGTGAAACAGGTATTATTATACCTATATTGGGAAACGGAGGCTCTGAGAAGTTAAATCATTTGTAGAAACAGTAGTTAGGCCCAATTTGTCCAGTTCCCATTCCCAGGGAGCTGTCATATGCATTAACCTAATGCTTTTCTGGACAGGGTCTGCTAGAACTGGGAGGGAAGGAGGACTCACACCTTTTTGTTTTTTCCAGTGTCACATATCTATTTCCATGCCATGGCCATCTCATCCATACTCTCCTATGTGAAAACATTAGGAATTCTTTTTTCTTTTAATTTGAAAAACGGAAACAAGAAAAAAAAATTACAAATGGGAATGTCATGACATAGCTGTGTACCATGCACGTGGGTGTATTTATATGTACCTACAAATTTGTATGTGTATCTATAATGGTGTGTGAAAGAGGGAAGTGTGATTTTTATCTTTTTATTTAGGACTCTCACTGGTGGGAGTAGGCTTCAGTGGTAAGAAATACAGACCATTTCCTTTAAAAGTTGTATTACCTGGCTGATGTGGTGGCACATATCTGTAATCCTAGCAACTCAGGAGGCTGAGGTAGGAGGGTCGCAAGTTCAAAGCCAGCCTCAGCAACGGTGAGGCACTAAGCAATTCAGTGAGACCCTGTCCCAAAATAAAAAAATAAAAAAGTACTGGGGATGTGGCTCAGTGGCTGAACAATCCTGGGTTCAATCTCTGGTACCAAAAAAAAAGTCTCATAGTATATTTCTTCTCTCTTGCATATCCCATGGAAAGCATAACACTGGCCTGTTGGGAGGAGAGCTCAGAAAAGCAGTTGCCTGCTTTTTTGGCCATATCTCAGTGCTGCTTGGTGTAATATATAGAGAGCAGGAATTTCAAATCTGGGCTCATAAGTAAAGATTTCAGAAAAGGCCCTTTGCTTTTTGGGAATTGTGAAATAAAATGCTCTCCAGTAGGGACAGGCCCCCTGAGCAATACTCAGGTGGCATTTATACACATTAGCTGGGAGTTAGAAGGGTGGAAGCTACTGAGCCAGAAATAGTAGCAGCGGTCAGACTGTGCTCAGATTGACTCAACTGAGCATGCAGTGACAGAGCCTGCCATTAGTTCATTCATTCATTTGTTCTTTTTTTTTTTTTTTTAAAAATCATTTATTCATCCAATGAAACCTTTATTGACTCTGCTTTGGTTCCAGATTTTGAGTTAGGAATTGGGGATACAGACAGAATGAGGAAGATCATTGCCCCAGGGCAGCCTGTAATGAAGGGGTGTGGAAGAAAACATAGAATCACAGTGGGTTGGTCGGGAGCAGCAAGAAGCGCCTGCTAGATGCCGGGGGGGCCACAGGCAGGCAATGCAGGGGGCGGGATCTGGGGGCTTAATGGGAATTTCCCTTGGATAATCAGCCTTGGAGCTCAGAACAAGGGTCTAAAGGGAGACAAAACAATCATATTGGAAACCATTCATCAGTAACACTTAACTGAACACCTACCAGGACCAGAGCACGTTATAACATAATAATGATGGTAATAAAAATTATAACTGACATTTATTGAATGCTTCCTATGTGCCAGTCAATGTTCTGAGCATTTTAAAAATAAACTTCACTTTTTATAGCAGTTTTAGGTTCACAGCAAAATTGAGCAGAAAGTACAGAGAGTTCCCACACACACCCCTTAACATATACACAGCCCTCATCGACATCCCACATTAGAGTAGTACCTTTGTTACAATTATAGGGATTTTCCTTCTTCCCCGCCATGTCTTTACTCAAGATGGTGCCGGCAGAGATTCTCTTCCGGGTTGTTCCCTTGCTCCACCCTGCTAATGGCGCGAACCTTGGACCAATGACCGAGCTACACGGTGGCAGTTAATGTAGGGAACCAATAGCTTGCTGCCCCGCCACTTACCCACAACCCACCCCTGGCGGAAATCCCCTAGCGCACCCTATATAACCCTGGTGATTGTTCAATAAAATGGAACTTCTTCGACAGTGTGCCTTGAGTCTTGGTGTCGATTTCTTTCAACAATGAATGAACCTACATTGGCACATACATCACAACCACCCAAAGTACCCCTTTTACATTAGTGATCACTCCTGGTGTGCCTAATAACACATATACATCACTGTAGTATTGTACAGAGGAGTTCCACTGTCTTAAAATTTTCTCTGCCTCACTTAGGCATATTTCACATATTAACTAATTTAATTCTCATACTAACTGTGTGAAGTAGGGACAATTTCACTATTATTCGGATGTGACAATGAACATACAGAGGTACAGAGAGAGCGAGATCTTTGCCCAGCCAAATATTGTGACTTGAAGCCTAGCACAGCTCATTCATTTCTTCCTATTTGTCTATAAAACTTTGTCTACTTACTTACAGCTCATGTACTTACAATCATGCTTTAATATTTTTATATTTCTATAGAGTACTCAATACATCTAGCTTTTTCAAACATATTAAAGAGAAAAACATATTAGAAAATATGTAAAACAAAAAAACTTCTATATATTGGCTTCTACACAAAACTTATGGCACTAGTACATTTTGCGTATTTCCTCAAATTTCCTTCTTTGCTGCTGGGTCTAGGGCAATTCTAGCAGCTCGGGAGGCTGAGTCAGGAGGATCCCACATTCAAAGCCAGCCTTAGCAATTTACTGAGGCTCTGTCTCAAAATGAAAAAAGGCTGGGGATGTGGCTCAGTGGTTAAACGCCCCTGGGTTCAAGCCCCAGTACAAAAAAAAAGTTTCTTTCTCCTTTGCTCCCTTTAAAAACAAACAAACAAGCCGGGCGCGGTGGCGCACGCCTGTAATCCCAGCATTTAGGAGGCTGAGACAGGAGGATTGCGAGTTCAAAGCCAGCCTCAGTAACTTAGCAAGGCCCTAAGCAACTCAGTGAGACCCTGTCTCTAAATAAAATGCAAAATAGGGCTGGGGATGTGGCTCAGTG
>JAJEJO010000089.1:1077578-1173240 GCA_020662805.1 Glaucomys volans | reverse complement strand
TGTGTGTGTATGTGAGGGTGTGTATTTGAGTGTGGGTGTGTATGAGAGTGTATGCATGAGAACGTGTGTGTGTGTGTGTGTGTGTGTGTGTGTGTGTGTGTTTCAACTACTGCTCACATCCACATACCAGCTATCCCTGAGACCTATTTTGAGTCTGGTCATTTCCTGGAACAGATGATTGTCTGGAAGGGAGAAAGAAGAGAAAAGAGAATAGGAGAGGGAGAAAAGAATAGAAAAGAGGATAAAGACGAAGCCAATGGCCGGAGGATGGAGAAGGGGAAAGGCAAGGGAAGATGTGAGAGGGAGGGAAGGGAGGTGATCCACAGGGGGAGCAGGGGGAGGAGAAGCAGGGACAGAGGGAGGGGAGGGCTGCTCTGCAGAGGGATTTCTCTTTGTCCATGAATCTCTGCTTGGGGACAGAGGGAGGAAAGAAGCGGGCAAGAAGGTCACCTGTGGCATCAGCACCGACGTCCCTCTGACTGTCAAAAGTCTCCAGGTCACAGTGAGGCCACAGTGCTACAGTCGCAGCCATAAGCAAAGAGCTGGTGGTGAGAATGAAGCCTTGCCTCTGTGTTCTGTGCGTTTGCCTGTTTTGCTAAAAAAAGAAAAAAGAAAGAAGAAAAAAAAGATTCAAAATAGATTCAAGTATTGCCCAGTGACAGGGAGATCACTTCAGAGTTTGTTTAAAAATGTGTAAGTTCATGCCCTGCCCCAGACCCACTAAATCAACATTTGCATTTTAACAAGATCTCCAGCTGATTTGTATCCACGTGGAAGTTTGAGACATACTGCAGGGTACTCTATGGATCCCTGGGGCAATGTTAACACTGCTTCACGTTGGCATAATGAGGAGCCAGGCCCCTGGGTGCTGTAAAAGCTGCCTGATATCTAAGTCAAGTGACATTCTAGGGTAGGTGGTAATTCTTAAAATTCCCTAAGAAACCAGGGACTTATTTTACTGAGTACACTCATGGGTTACGTTACTTGGGAAAAAAAATGCCTGTTTGGGGAAATATTAGTGAGAATTTGTCCTAACCATGCTGATTGACATTTATTTTCTTCTTACATACACTATAATCTCAATCTGGGTTTTATTGACAAGTTACATTTAGAAAAGGACCTTGGTTAACTAAGGTAATTTTTTTCCAAGAGTTACAATGGGTGTTGGAAGTAGCCTGTGACCAAGGACAAAAGACGATTTCGATGGGCTTGGTAAGAGGGACAGTGCACCACCTGGTTAACATCTGTACCTTGATGCTACCTGGCCAGAGAGCGTGTAGAGCTTCTCACCATCACGATCAGACGTGCACTCCAGGAGCGGACATAACGTACACAACATTACATCACATAGTGGCCCTTTCATTTTACCCTATTAGATAAGTACGTCCATATCTAGTTTCACTAAGTAACTTATCTAGCAAAAATGTAGTTATGGAAATCATGGAGTAATAGTTTATTTGGAAATCAGAGTAATTGAATGATTTGATCATTCTCCTTTGTTCTCTAATGTGGACACTCACTTTCATCCCACTTGAAACCAGTTTCGAATCTATTTGCATATTTTTTCACCTAGACATTTAGGTGCGTTGATAGGTGACAGGCATAAAGAATGCTTCTCTGCTCTCCTAGAAACATATTACAAGAATTAACATGAAATACCCATGCTATTTTTCTTTTAAAGCATTTACATCTTTGTGACCCAAAAATGTAGTGAAAGTTATACTTTCAGGTAATTATCTGAATCCAAAATATTAATTATCACTTAGCAATATGTTATACTGGTGGGAAAGGAAAGTATTTCCTCAGAGAACAATTCTCACCTGCTGACTGCAGGCTGAACATTGGCATCATGTGTTATAAAATGAAAGGGGACTGGAAAAACTATCACCCGTCAGTGAATTTAAAACTGTTTCTAGTGATTTTTGAATCTTTTCATTTATTTATTTTGACTTAGCACACAGTAGCATTTGATAAACATGATGTTTATTAATTACTCTTTTTTACAAAAACCAATTCATCTCTATTTTCATTATCATTTTATTTCTGTATAACATCAGACACATATTTTTATAGCTTCATTGATCAGAGTCAAAGATAAATAAAAATTGCTGCCTCAGACATACAAACCATATTTAAATTGCATATTTGGGGTGGGAAATATTTTTACAAAAACACCCACTCTAATGGGAAAAAATATCATTTTTAAGTTTAGAAAAAAAGTATTGATATGAATAAATGTCACTATAATAATGTATGTAATGAATGTATACATACAAAATAGGGGTAAATGTGAACAAAATTATATTAGGAGACTCCAGAATATGTATAAAATGTGTATATATTCTATTTGCTTGACAGAAAAAGTCCTCAGGATCTGATGCCTAGAAGTTGCATTGGTGGGGCTTTTTACTGGGATCTGGCTGAAGTGCTTGTTTAGACTTTAGTCACGGAAAGCACATTTCAGTATTTACTCAGAAAAACTGATCAGATAAGCTAACTTATCCAGGAAAATGCAGGACAGCAAGGAAGATGGGAATGTCCTTTGGGGGTCTTTCTCACTTTCTCAATCTCACCTCACTGGGCTTCTGAGTCAAATCCATGTCCCTCACCGCCTCTTGCATAGCCTGCCTCTTAGACTGACTTGACTCTCTATTCCATTTCAGGGCAAAATTTGCAATACTTTCCACACATAGACACACAAAAGGATTTATCATAAGGAATTGGCTCATGTAATTACAGAATTTGGCTAGTCCCGAGATCTGCAAAGAAAACCAGCAAGCTGGAGACCCACGAGAGCCTGTGGTTTAGCACCATCTGCATGTAAAGGTCTGGGACCAGAGAGAGCTGATGGCATGTCCCGGTCCAAAGGCCAGTGGGCTTGGTACCCAGAAAAAAAAAAAAATGTTTCAGATTAGGTCCAGAAGGAGGTTTGAAAAAGAAAAACAAGAACAAATGATGCCTCAGTTGAAAGACAGGTAGAATTGTCGTACTCAAGGGAGGGTCAACCATTTGGCTGGAGTCATCCTTTAGCTGACTGGATGAAGCCAGCACATCAGAGAGTAAATGGCTTTATTCAATATGCAGATTTCAATAGGCATCTCTCACGATGTCCTTGGAGACACACTCGGAATATTGTTTAATAAATATCTGGGCACCCCAGGGTTCAGTGAGATCAAAACATAAAATTATTTATCATACTTTTCACAAATGGGTGCCTCAATCAGGTGATGTAAATGTTGGCATGTCTGAGGATGGGAACACAAGAATCAGGAGCACTTTATGTGACTGTAAGGGCTTTAGATTGTGGCAAGGGGTCTTCTAATTGGTTCTGAAAATAGGAACACAATCACCAATCATATTAAAACATCTTGGGTAACTAGAGGTTGGATAAATCCATCTGAAGCAGATTTAGAGACCTTGATACCTTATTTTTTGGCCTTGTCTGTCATTTGGGTTTTCCTGGATTCCATTGCTGGCAAAATGTCACTGAATTTTCCACACCAATACTGATTTAAGAGAACAGCCTATTTGCCTAGTCCGTGATTAGTAGTTTCATGGTGAGGTTTAATTAAAATCTATTCAAAACCTTCTGGTTCCGTGGATCAGTCATCTTGGGAGTGCCAGTAATAATATGAATGAAGCCACTACAGGTTTTTCCATTATTTACTTCCCAAACCAGAAAGTAACCAGTGGTCTTTTATAAGGATGTCTGAACCCCACCAGAGATCTGCCCTGTGATGGCGTGGAGAGGGCCACAGCTTTCCATCAGCTGCCTGCTTGACACACGTCTTCCTGGAACATTCCTTGAGCTACCGTGTTTCCACACCTCCTTCTGTAAGTGACTCGACCTTTATAGCAGCCATTTCTCTAGCAAGTGGGAGCACACTCAAGACTCCCTAGCATGACTGTTTCAGGTGAGCTTTTCAGCACTTGGGAGAACTCAATTGTATATACTACACAAAAAAATAACTCTCTCCATCAAGATTGGCTGTCCAGGTTTTCGACTGGTTGACAAGCTCCAGTAAGAGCAATATATTCCACCATCTCAGTTGACTTTATCTCAGGTAAGGTCTCTAGTACAAAGGAGAGGTTAAATTGGGGCTAGCTTCTCTTGTTTAAAAATCTCCAGTTTCAGTTCTGAGATATGATCCACACTGTGTCATTACTTAAGGTCCTCAGCGGTAGTTGCTGATACATAAGAACAAAGTAAAAACAAAGTTCAACAGTTGCAGTGAAACAATTGCTAATTTCTGCTTCCAGCAGAGACAGGAAAGTGTCCGGATTCAGATGTACTGTGGAGAAGTGAAACGTTAGAAGGAAAGATGGATGGCACCTCATAAAAGGTCAGTGGACTCCCTAAACGCTGTTTTATGTTCTCAGTAATAATGTGAGAACAGGATACGGGACCACGGAAGCACATGGGGAGCTGGAATTAGGTCAGCAGAAGCATAATCAGGCTTTTGTCTTTTCTTTTTTGCGGTGCTAGAGCTTAAACTCAAGGCCTCGAGCATGCTGAATAAGTACTCTGCTTCTGAATCCCCAACCCTTTTCATTTAATTTTGAAACAGTGCCTCCCTATGTTTCCCAGGCTGGCCTTGAATTTGTAATTCTCCTGACTCAGTGTCCCAAGTAGCTTGTATTACACATGTGTACCACCAGTTTTAGTGCTTTTAAAAAATATTGCCTTCAGACAAGAAGTATAGTCCTTTCTAACCTGTTAAGGAAGAGATACAGTAAGCTGCTTCCATAAAATGAGTCAAGCTCCAGGAACTGTTCAGGTTGCTCATGCATAAAGACATAAAAGCCTTTGGTGGTTAGAATTGCTTAGAGACGAAGGCTGTTGAAGGGCATGTTGGGTTACGGAGAGCCTTCCAACATGGGCTTCTACAGCAGGGGGTCTCTTACCAAGACTCAGCCAATTTACAAAGGCATCACTCAATCCCAGAACACATGGGCACTCATGGTCTGCAACAGCCAATTAAAGTTAGATACTCTATCAGTCATCATTTGGTGTGGTGTCCAGGGTGTGTATAGGTAGACCCTAGTCCACCAGGAGAGGAGATTTCCCCTCATGACGTAGGATGTGTCTAAATAATGAGCTAGGTGCTGGCAAAGCTGGAATCCCTCTTCAGAACTTTAATCTTCTTTGTTGCTAAATCCAGGCAAATGGAATCACCTTCAGAGGGTCCCCTGCTTTATGACTAAAGGATGAATCATCTATGTGCTCTGTTAGAATCGAATTAAAATGAATGAGTCCTGCTTGGGGAGCAGGGAAGACAGGAATGGACTGGTGCGGCCCCAGCAAGGCCTCCTGGGCAGATCCCTGCCCCAAGGTGAGGGCCAGAGGGTGTCCGGGTTCTGGTCTGCAGGCATGCTGGAGAGCAGAGCAGAGGTCGCCTGCAGGAAGCAAGTGGCTTTCTGATGGAGATGCTTACAGGACTGCCTTAAGTTCAAGTACTGCCAGGGGCCAGGAAAACAGCCATCTTGGTGGCCGTGAGGTTTTAGAAAAATCAGGTCCTTATTCATTAGGCTTCCTTACTGGCAAAGTTTGAGAAGAATTCTGGATATAAATTCTCCAACTATAGGTCTGAATTCTTGTTTTACTTTGGATTTCAAGGGATGTTTGGTAAGCTTGGGTAATAGTTTGGGGAAATCTAAATTTAAGTAGGTCTATAATGCATCCAATATATAGAGAAACCAAAATAAATCCAGACTGGACACCATTCTCTATGAATAGAAGAGTTCTCTGGACTCTTGGGAAGTAACCCTTCTGATTTATATGAAGTATTACAATTACACTTTGATATCATAGTAGGAAAATAAATTTTATTAGATCATCATTATTCAATACACGAATGCAAAATGTTAAAAATTTCAAAATGCTCTCAGATACATGCTAATTTCTATCTGCTTCGAATGGTTAGAAGTGGGTCAAAAATGGAATGTTTCCCTGTTTTTGTTCCTGATTACAACAGTTAACCAGAGAAATCCCAAGTATGCTTCCAAGACTCCTTGGTTCCAGTCAGTCACTTGAACCTGCCGATGCCAACACACCCCAACCCCACATGCCTGGAACTTGCCCTTTTGAACACTACCCTCCACATTGCCTGCAGCCTGGAGTCTCTGCCAAATAAAAGCAATGGCATCTGATTCCTTTGCATGTTAGGAAACCAGGAGAAAGAGCTGTCTTTCTTTGCAGTTTGTGGGCTTAAATTACAGCAAAATAAATCAGCCCCTTATGTTTTTTGGAATGAAAATAATAATCTCCCTGTTTTATCATTTCCCCATTATTATCTACATTTATCAATACTCTATTTATAATATATATATAAGTAAAATAAACTTGCAAATATTATAATTCAGATATATCTTGAAACCCACTTAGCCAATATTCTACCATAAGGCTTGTGAGGAGAACAATAATCCTTTTATTAAGTTAAATAATAGATGGAAGAAAAGATAGATGCTGAAATCTCAGCCCCTTTCAACCAAGCTTCCTTTTCATTTTTACCTACAGTTCAGATAGGTAAGATGGCCCCTCAACAACGCTTGGCTCCTCTGGGTACTAACGCATACAAGAAATGGCGGCTCTTCCACTGTTGGCCAGAGACTTCCAACATCACTGTGAAGCCCTGACCTGGCCACAGAAGGGAGAAAGAGCAGTGAATGCTAAGTGGCTTTCATGGGCCACTCCTGGAAAGAGCGAACCTCCTTTCCACTTGAATTCACTAAACCAGAATTAGATACTTTAAGATGACCTGGGTGTGAGAGGGACCAGTCAAAGTCATTCCTGACAGGCAATAACTTTTCTGAACAAGTTCAGTTTATTGGAAGGAGTCCAAACCATTGCTGGCCACCTAACTAGCTTTGAAAAACTGAAGACAAAATATATGATTAAAAAGGGAAATGAGGACACTGACCTTGGGCTTCAACACTGACTTCAACTCCAGATGGATGTTCTTTTTAGGACAATAAGAACACAGAAAAATTCCATGGCACAGGGTGGGAACCTTGCTCAATGTAAATCCACAGTATTAACTGCTAACTTGTTAGAGATCAAAAACTGCCCTGCAGGGAAGTGAAAAATATGGACACAAATTCCTCTCATCTTAGACTACATATCAATGACAGCCTGATGGACTTAATTGAGCAATAGAAAAATTTTAAGAGTATTCCTCAAATATTATTAAAGCATAATGGATAGATTTTAGGGAATGATAAAACTGTAATATGATTTTTACAAATAACAACTATAGTAAAGTCCACACTCATAAAATTAAAAGAATTATATTAAATTTTTAATTTATATAATATTGTGGTTTCAAACATCAAGTTTTTTTACTATTAAAGGACACCTAAAATTATTGATTCAATCATTGATTTTTTTTCTATTAGAGGACATCTAAAATTATTTAACAAAACAGTATCATTTTATCATAGCAATTATAAAATCTGGTTGCTTTATGATCATCTGTATAAATTGTGTATTTTCTTCTTCAAATAGCTTCTGCCAGTTCTTAGAAATTCAGCAAATGTAAACTCTGGAATGACCGACCATTCTAATATGGCTGTGTTCACATTGAAATAGTAAGATGCCTAATGGTTAGTAAATTTTATAACATTTAAAATGTATAGACTACATAATCCCCTGTTTTAAGTGTTAAATAAACTGTAAACATCTTTGCGGATTCCTGAGTAAATCTTACGTGTAGCTTAAAAATAACTAAAAATTTCATAGAAATTATTGGTAATGGATTAACCAAGTCATTCATGTTCAACAGAGACTCAAAGGCAGAAAGGAGAGTAGGCAGATTTATGGTGGAAAGAATAAAGAAGGTTTCAACATGTCCTTACGGGAAGCTGTTCATACAGGACTGCTGGGGTCACCAACTAGATTGGATTAGCTTATGCAGTTGTTGGAGTCTAATTGGTGCTGAGATGTAAATGGGCAAAAATAAGGAAAGTTTTCTACTGAATCTGACCTTTCTGAACTGATTGCTGCTGAAGTTGTATGTCAGATTATATATGAAAATAGACAATATATTATTTATTCAGTTCATTTACATATTCAGTTCCAAGTTTATGCCTGATTATATACTAGATTCATAACAGTCTTCAAAACATGCAGAAAAGTGTATATGCCATTTTTTCTAATTGCGTGATAAGATTTTTTACATAATCCTCTATGTTTTTATAACCTACCCTCCATAAAATTTGCATGCGATACCTTTGGATGGGCATACATAATGCATATAATCAATTTCCCATTTGGTCTTTTCTCTGACGTTTAGTATGCAAATGAGTTTGTTTGTGTGCTTCCTCCTAAGCTACATGCTAAATCATTATCTATTTCTCTATACTTTCCCAAAATTAGATATTACAATTTTAAGGAAGTGCAGCTTTAAAACTTTATCAGCAGTCTTTTCAAAGTACCCAAATGCATACTACCAATGGCCATGTCCTGAGACTACGTGAAGCATCTTTGATTACAGATCCATTTCAGAATAATTGATTAAAGGAAAAAAAATACAATAAAATTCTTTTGAAATAAAACCAATTTGGCCCCAATTTTTACTTCCTTAAATATTCATGCCTGGATCTGAAGACCAGTTTATTTAAAAAAGAGTAGAAAGATTTTCAAAAACTCATTTTGCAGTTTATATATAGTTTGCTTTTACTTGGGTAGCAGAGAATTTCAGAAACAAAAACAAAGCAAATCTGGATGAAAGATTTTGCCGATGAAGACACTGGTGGCAAAGGCCACCTAACATTGACTCTGCTGTGTCCTCCCATGTTCTGCTGTGTAAACCTCTCATCACTAATCTTAGGTCCCCACTGGGCTTCTCACCTTTTTTGGATGATAATGGGCTTTGTAGTCTCCATGTGCTCGCAGCTAGCTCAAATTGGCCATGAGGTCCGACCAACAGAAGGCTATTGAATGATTGAATGGGGGCATAACTGAGAAAAATAGAATGTTACTTTCTTTAAGACCCCAGTCTTTATTTTTTATTGTATGCACCCTCCCCAAAAGACTTCCAGATCTCAATTTAGAGTTTCCTTCTTTTTGAAACCTCCTCATTAATGGTCCTTTCCAGCAATAAAATTGATTCCTTGAGTGTGATCTTTTAAGCATATCTACTACTCTTTCAGACAAGATAATAATATAAACTGTGATTTAAAGAATTTAAGAAAGACAAAATAAAAGCATGAATGCCACATTAACTGGATCATCAATTTCTGCTTAATAGGAAATCATAAACTGTGAGTTGTGATTTAAGTAAATTAACTAGATACTTTAAAGCATCAAATCTCATTATTATTCTGGGTATCTCATGACACTCCATTTTACCTATTTGCTATCATCTATCTACTATCTCTATTCTTTATCAATAAATACTTTCTATTGATTTAATAGGAAATCGGATAATACTTTTGTCAATGTTCCACTAAGAGGCATGTTAACTAAATTAAACACCATTTAATCTACCTGGCATTTCTGCTAGTTTTCACATGTAACATTGAAGATTCAACTAAGAGTTCATTACTAAAACAGTATTGCTAATCTTAGAGCATGTGACAAGGGGATAAAGTGGAATGGACTGCTACAGGAACACTCTATGCTGTTTTTATTTAATTCTGCCAATGGATTTTTTTCTGCCAATGCATTTTTTTTTTTTTTGCATTGGGAAGCGCATGTGTGTGCTTGTGTGCAGAGCTGGCAATTAACCCAGGGTTAAACATAGCCTCCATGGCAGAACCACACTCCTACAAGACCCGTTCTTTACAATCCATAAACTCTGAGGAAGGAAGGAACATGGAAAGGGGTGGCTGTGGTTTTGGCTGTTCTGACAATAGCAGACACCCAGAATACAAGATGACAGGTGAAAATTGGACATTTGCAGACATTACCTTATTTCCCACTTCACTAACGACAGTGCTTCTGGTTTCCGACAGGCTAGCTTGTAATGACAAGGATGCATTTTGAAATGACTTAGTATCTAGTGTAAAAGCGTTCAACCAAACGGTGAGCGCATCGGCTGGGCACAGGATGGCTGAACCTCGGTGCGAGGTAACGTCACATCGCTGCAGCTGTGTTTTCACGAGAGGTGATCAATACGTGCAGCTTCCTTAGGTAATGCTAAACCCCACTGACGAGTCAACAGCAGGGAGGCCAGGCCCGGCCTTGAGAGCCATCCCCTTAAGCTGGCCCAATCAGAAAGGCGCGGGGCTGTGGCGTGCTGGGGACCAGACCTGGCCGAAAGCTGCAGCCAATCGATACCTCGGACTCAATACCTCTTAGAGCCTCTTCCAAGCTGCTGCGTCGCGGGTGCACTCAGGGCAGAGAGAGGGTCTAAGAGACAGGAAAGCTGACTCCATATAAATAATACACCAAAACGTTTACGATCCATTTTATGCCACAACTTAAATATTCACTAACAGAGAGCAATGCTTTATCTGATGGCAGGCTAGTTTGACTTTTTATCTATCTTTGTATTGATTTCCTTCCACAAAATACAAAAAGCATGAAGCTGAAATGTTTGTATGCATTTGATAACAAGAGAAAACGATTCTTGCTTTTGTATATTCAAAAAGAGAAAGTGGACATGTACCTTAAACTAGAAATCAACTTTAAAAATTCATTCCCAATCTTTAGAGTCCCCTGTTCAGACCATTTTATTACAATAAACAATCAATTCCCTAGCCCAGAAGATTATAGTTAATATGGAAAATATATGAATACAGAGCAAAATATGATTTACTTTATTAAAATAATTACATTTGTAGCCATCAATAAAGATGTCTGTCAGGGCCTATCTTTCAGCTTTTGTCCAGAATTGCAGTTGGTATTACCTGGTTTGCTGTAAAACTGGAATCCCAGGGGTAGTAAAGCCCCTCTCTGATAATTCTCCATAACCTGATGCTAATTCTGCTTCATTTCTGCACTCTGACCTTGTGTCAGTTAAACTTTTTGATTTTTCCTGTTCTATTTCTCCCTATTATTTCTTATCATTTTGTCTTATTGTCTTTTCACCTGTTTGTATTTTCTAGAATCTTGCACATTTTTACATGAAGCTGCGGGAGACTGTGCGAAAGCTGACCAAATAAGCATGAGGAAATGGGTGAGGGAATATTCTCTGTGCTCACCCTGCAGACCAGCCAGGTGATTCCCTGAGGAATGCCTTTCTAAGGGATCTACATGCTCCTGTGAGGCAGGGAAGCTGGCTGGTGTAGGTGACAATCTTGGATTCACAGTTCTTTAGAAAGTTTTTATGGAGAAAATAGGATGGCTAAATTTTGGAAGGACTGCTTAGAAATGTGACAAAAATACGAATATCCAAGAGGGGTGGTGTTGGTGCACTGCCTTGGTCCTCACTTGTGTGGGGACCTTCTTGGAGGTCCAAGGCCTGGTTCATCAGTGTATCCTGAGACTTTATGCTACAGGAGGAGGCTTGAGAAGCACTTGTGTATACAGCAACTGCACCAGGGTTCCTACTCACTGTTTATGGAAAAGCAAAGTAAAAACTACTCTGAAAGATGAGGTGTTAAAAATGTGCATTTCTTCTCAGTGTTGACCTCATTCAGACTGATTACCTACCCCATAATATGCAATTAAGAATAGTCAAATAGCTTCAGTTATTTATATTTTTTTACATAAATTTAATTTGGAGGTTAGCTATCTGCTTTAATTGAAATCTACTTTTTAAAGATAGGTACACAGGGAGAAGTTAGTTGAATAGCTAAAATATTTGTCTATGCTCAACATATTGGAGGAAATGCATTTGTCAAACTTCCAGGGCATTGTGCTTCCTAGCTGAGTACTTAGTCACCTACTTTCTGAATATGAAAGGCTTGTTTCTGTCTAGGACGTAAAAGAATGTGGAAGATTACAGAGGGTCTTGTTTTAATAATAATGGAAATTAATCATGCCTGTATGCAAGAAAAATAGCCCAAAGGATTACACATCTCATTAAATAACATCGAGAAAATCAATTCAATTTTGTTTTGAAATCTGGAGAGTTGAGAGGGAAAAAAAGAGCACTTTTGTTTCTAGGCCAATCTGTCCCTGTATCACATGTAATAGCTCAAATTTAGGAATTTTTCCCCCAGAACCATAGGACAGTGTTGTGTTGAAATGTGCTGTCAACACACAGCAGCTGGAACCCATACTGAAGAATAAATAGCAACACAAGCATTGTGTAGACACTTCCTATTGGAGAATTCCTATATTACACACATAATGTCCTTAAGTACAAAGATAAATGTTATTAGTGGATATGTCTTTGACCAGTTTTCTAACTTGGAAGACCTCTGGGGACATTTATTGTGGATGATATATTATAGTCATGAATTAATTAGTGTACTTAAAGCCAAGAAAGAAAAAAAAAAATCAGACAGTGTCAACAGATGCAATGTATGAAATGGTAACTATGTGATAAATGGGTCATTCGATGTTTTTTACTAAATTAAATATATCCATGACAAAAGCCAACACTGCAGTATTGACTGAATAATTTAATCTTGTCATCTCGGGGAGTAGGTTTCAAAATAATAAATTGTTCCATCTGAGTAAGTTATTGAATACTTTTAGACTCCAGAGAGTTGTGGGTTTAAAGCAGACTCCTGCTCCCTCGTTCCTCAGAGCTGACAGATATCAGAGCATCCGTAATCCACCTGCCATTAGGCGCATTCAACTTTCCTTTTTTTTATTTCACTGACAGAAAAATATCCATTTTGGGCAGAAATATTATCTTCCAAGAGGACTAATTTATGAGGACCAAAATAACTCATCCCAAAAGGTCTGTGTTGACTTATTTCTTGAAAAATGCTGTGACTCTCATGATATTTCCTAAGTTCTGTTAACTAGCCCAATGATGAGCAGAAGATAACTCAGGTGACTTCTCAGAGCAGCAGACAGCCCAGCCAATGACTGTCATAACAAAAAGCAGGGCTCAAGTGCATCTCTGTTAAGCTTGTAAGTCAAGGACTTCCATTAGCAATCTCGTTTAGGAACTTATGTCCTTCCATTTTCCTAAAATAAAGAAAGCACCATTGTAATTCATTTCCAGCAGGGCTGCAAATAGAACAGCATCAGAATGCAAACAGAGCTGCACTTGTACCATTCCCAGTACTTAACATGCTCTCTTGTCCCCCTAATGCATCACAAATGCATAAAAGCCAAGTTGAGAATAGGTGGACAAAGATTCGGGAGACTGAAGTGCTGTGTCTTCTAGCTATTCCTTCCTGAGAAACGTCTTCCTCTGGTTAAATAAGAAGGGAATAATAAACTGGCAAAAAAAAGCCACCCATTGAGATGTTCTCTGCAGCAGCAGGAAATTGTGACCACAGTATGCGTGTAAGCTTTGTGTTTCCTTGGAAAGCAGTGCTTTGGAGCCTGGCACTGGCAGCCCAGAGCACTAGCAGGACAGCCAATGAAGAAGAGCAGGAAGTGCTGGAGAACTCCTCCCTCCCCGCTTCCTCCTTCCCTCCACCCTTCTTCCTTCCTTCCACCCAAGTATTTGTCCAGTGCTTACTATAGGCCACATACTAATCTGGGTCTTCATGATAGTTATGTATCCAGACATGGAAGGCTCATGACTTCAGGTATTATGTATTCAAATGAAGACATGAATTCGATAATCAAATGGGCAACAGAGATGCATTTACTTTATGATAATTACAATTCAGAGAGAAATAGTGTGATGCAAAAGGGGAGTTTAGGAAGATGGGAAGGAGGAATGTCCTTGAGTGGACCTCATTGGGAAAGCCCTTCCTTATCATAAGGGACCATTTCTGCTGAGAGCAGGGAGATGATACTAGGGAGAGCAGGGTGTGAGGGCATCAGTGGCCCACCGAGTGTGTGTTGCTACCATCTAATAGCAAGGTGAATGCACGGTGCAGTGTCTCAGATGTGAAGAGCTGGAGCTATAGGGGAGGAATCCTGGGATGGCAAGAGAGGAGACCACGGAAACTGAGATCAGACTTGGGGCCTCACACGACAAGCTGAGGGCATGGGGCTGCTGTCTCAGGACAGATGGAGAGGAGGCAGACTGTCTAACCCGTGAGGGAGCTGCTCCCGTTACATTTTAGTGATCTGGAAAGCAGAGGGCTCTTTGGAGAGCACCACCACAACCCAGTTGGAACAAGACACAGGCCTCATTCACAGTATCACCAGAGTTGGAAAGAGGAGCCTTCCACACAGAAGGGTGAATCAGTAGCTCCCACTCTTCATTGTTGAGCAGAATTTCATTGTAGGGATGCATAGCAGTTTATCCCTGTGGAAGGACTTCCAGATGATGTGCAATTTTGGAAAAAAGATTTTCAGTATACTTGGATAAACTCCTAGAAATGATGTTCCTGGGTCATAGATAAGTATATATATATTTTTACTTGCTTACAAACTGCAAAAATGTATTCTGACACATCTGTACCATTATACATTCCTACTAGAAGTACATGTGCTGCATGTCGCTTCATCAAATTGTCCACACTCCGTGTGGTCCACTGACACCACATGGTGGCTTCATTTGCTTTTGCCAATGCTTAAAGACATTGTGCAGCACAGTGAACGCTCATGTGAGATCCAGAATTATTTTATGGTTAAGTGTTTCTTCATTTTTTTTTTTTTGCTTTTTCATCTATCAGATACAGGTTGTTTGTTGGGTATTATTTGTAAACACGTCCATAATTGTGTTGCTTGTCTTTCCATTTCATGTGCAATGTCAAGCATGTTAATTTTGACAAAGTCAATTTTAATCAATTTTTGGTAGAACATGCATTTGTGCAGTGTCAGAAACATCATCAACCAAATCAAAGTCACAAAGATATTTTTATCAGTATTACTGTAATGAAAATTTTATAATCATACACCTTATATCTCAGACAAAGTCAAAATATATCATAGATTTAAATACAATGTGTATTTAATTCAATCTTTTCAGTACCCATGTTTTAAAAGATGGTCTTTGTGCTGGAGGCTCGCTCCACGTCCTGGTGCTGATTCAGCTCCTGGCTGGTGGAGGTCCACTGCGTCTTCCCCCTCTGCTGGCCGATCCCCCACCTTTCCTGCACAAGCTCTTTACCATGGGACTTTTCACCTGTCAGGTGATGTGAGTCGGCCAATGTTGACTTTTTCTGAAAATGTTTTGGGTATTCTCATTCCTTTGGCTTTACATATTGTTTGTAATTGGATTTTTTAAATTAATTAATTAATTAATTTATTTATTATTTACTTTTAATTTTTACAGACTTCATTTTGATTCATTGTACACAAATGGGGTACAACTTCGTTTCTATGTTTGGGCATGATGTAGATTCAT
Source organism: Glaucomys volans (assembly GCA_020662805.1). Lineage (NCBI taxonomy): Eukaryota > Metazoa > Chordata > Mammalia > Rodentia > Sciuridae > Glaucomys > Glaucomys volans. Next base: position 1,157,923 of record JAJEJO010000089.1, on the reverse strand, counting down.
ACCATTCATGTTAATCATACATGTACATAGGGTAATGATGTCGGTCTCATTCCACCATTTTCAAACCTGCGCCACCTCCCTCTCTTATTTCCCTCTACACGTTATCTAAAGTTCCTCCATTCTTCTCTCACCCTCCATCCCTCCAACCCAATTTTATATTATCATCCACTTATCAGGGAAGATCTTTGGCCTTTGGTTTTTGGAGTTTGGCTTATTTCACTTAGCATGATATTTTCCAATTCCATCCTTTTATCTGAATGCCATAATATTATTCTTCTTCATTGTGGAATAATATTCCATTGTGTATATATACCACAGTTTCTTTATCCATTCATCTGTTGAAGGGCATCTAGGTTGATTCCACAGTCTAGCTATTATGAATTGAGCTGCTATAAACATTGATGTGGCTGTGTTGCTATAGTGTGCTGATTTTAAGTCCTTTGGGTATAAACCGAAGAGTGGGATAACTGGGTCTAAAGGTGGGTCCATTCCAAGTTTTCTGAGGAATCTCCACCCTGCTTTCCAGATGTAATTGGATTTTTGAATTCTAAATATATATATATTTTGCCTTAGAAATGTTTAAATGTTGAATCTGTAGATCAATTTGGGGGAGAATTAGCATTGTAACAATAAGTTTGTGTGCTATTTGTTTATATTTTGTTATTTTAATTTAGTTATTTTAATTTTCTCAAATATATATGTGTCCTGTCTTTTAAAAATTCTGTCAAAAAGTGAAATGACTAACTGTGCATATGTATTTCTCTAGTCCTCCTTTCAGATATACTCATTTTTGATTCATTATTAAGAAGTTCTGCTTCTTAGTTGTACACACATTTGGTGAAGCTCCTTTTTGGAAAGTACCCCTTAATAAGTTATGTCTTTATTCCTGAATGTCTGGAATTGATTCAGCTTCTCTGACTTTGTTTGTGTAAGGTATCTTTCTCTAACTCTTATATTGTTACCATCTTATTTATTTATTTGCTGTTGGGAGTGGGACTGAATTATGGGTCCTGAGCTGTCCTGTGACAGAGATGATGCCCCTCTGGAGAACTCTGTGCAAAGGAGCCAGTGAGGCAGCCCAATTTCTATGGTGACACCCTGTTCAGTAGGAGGTTCTGTGCCAGCTACAGAGTTGTTCAGTTCTTTAGCTCAAGTTCAGACGCCAGCTAACTGCAGGTAGAGAGATATGGGTGCAAGGGGATGATTATAATTAGGTTGCAAAGCAGTCTGTCCTTCACTTTAAGTGCTTTGAAGAAACTTTTTCCCAAATCCTTTGAATGATATGACCTATATAATAAATGTGCTGAGCTGACTTGCGGTCATGCACTTCACCATATTGTGGTGCCCTCCAGGTCCCAGCCTTTTCTCTATTTCTGTCTGTTTTTTATAACTCCATCATCCCTTGTTGGGTTTCATGAATTAACCATCATGCAAGCTGTGAGTATTTATTTATTGGTTGGTTGGTTGGTTGGTTTATGGTAGTAGGTGCTCTACCACTGAACTACACCTCCGCTCTTCTAATTTTTTTTTTTTTTTTTTTTTGAGACAAGTTCTTGCTAAGTTGCCCAAGCTGGTCTGGGACTTGAAATCCTCCTATCTCAGCTCCCCAAGTTATTGGGATATACCACTTTATTTTTAATGTGGTCCTCTAGGAGATGGAAGAATAGTTTGTCCTTCCTCTTGATACCATTAAAAATGTCTTACGTTTGAAACAATCTTCAGATATTACACATTTAATGTGATTCTTGCCATTCTGCAATGTATTTCCTTATTTTCCAGTTATGTTTGTTTCCACTTGATCTTTGTTTTCCTTTTCTGCCTTCTCTAGAGTTAATTGAGCAGTTTTTATGTGTGCATTTTATATACACTATTGTCTGCTATTCATATCATTTTAAAAGTTTTGGAAGTTTCCTGTGGTTATATATTGCTAATTATTTGACTCTACAGTCAAGCAATATAATTTTTCCTCACATGTAGAGTATTGACCTTACAAGAATTTATTTCTAATTTCTCACTTCTTTCCTTTATGTTTTTATTGTCATTTAGTTCAGTCTGCCTGGCATGAAGTACCTGGGTTCTTTGGTCCATGTAAGTGCCTCTGTCTCTCCAGATTGCAGCTTAATTGATTGCTAACTTTTACTGTTCACTGATGGCTTAAGACGAATTGCTAATTTTCAGTTTTTCCGGCTTGTTTTCCTTTTTTGCAAAGGTGGAAATTCAGTCTATAAATCTTTCTCCATTTCTGCTCTGAAATTTTAAGCCCAAATATTCTTTAATTTGCTGTGATGTTGAATATTACTTACTTAAGTAGTTTTTTTTTTTCATTTTATTTGTCAGATATCCATTAAAAATATACTTGGAAAAATAATTTTGGTAATATAAAACATGTTATTTTATTTTTGAGGGCCCAAGCTCTGACTCATAAAGCAAAGTAGAAGTCAGTGAAAATAAAACAATCTGTATCAATCATTTTGTTTTGTCATTTAAACATGTCTTCTTGCTCAATGTGCTCCTTCTGGGTTTCTGAAAGATATATCCTGTCAAAGATAGCTCAGCCTCCTATAACAAAATTCAAGATTGAGTGGATTAAATGATAGACATTTGTCTCTTCCATGTCTGGAACTTGGAAAGTCCATTATCAAAGTGCTGGCAGATTCAGTTCTTTGAGCAGGTGCTCTTCCTGGATTACAGATGGCTCACCTTTGTGTGCTCATCCAGAGCCCTCTTCTCTGCAAGAATACACTTCAAGACCCTCAATGAACGTCTAAAACATATGTGTGTGTATGTATGTGTATATATATATATATAATATATGTATATATATATGTACATATATATGTATATATATGTACTCATTAGTGTGTTAGTACATATATACACATACATGCACACAGTTTTTTCCTGTATGCATATTCATGTTGAAGGGTAAAGTTTAATTTATAAATTAGATGCAATGAGATTAAGAGGAATAAATAATAATTGAAAATTGTAACATCATATTGTAGTAGAAGGTCTGTGAATGTGCTCTCTCTCTCTCTCCTCTTTCCACTCATATATCTTACTGTATTGTTCTCACCATTCTTCTTGTGATAATGTGAGATGATAAGATACCTATGATATAAAATGAGATGAGGGATGTAGCCATTTTGATGTAGCATTAAATTACTACATAGAAGTCTTTTGAATACAACCATGGTTAACTGAGAAGGCTACTAACAGATTAAGGAGTGAATAGTCTAAACAGCACTGATACACTAGACAAAGCATTGACTCACATCCCAGGTGGGAAGGAGCAGGACAGTGCAAGATGTCATCATGCTGCTCGGAATGGAGCACAATTTAAAACTTATGAATTATTTCTGGAATTTTCCATGTAATATTTTTAGATCACAGTTTACTGCAGATAACTACACATGGAAAACAAAATTGCAGATGAGTACTACCCTATTACTTCTTTTTTATATCTCTTCTGAGAAAAAGAGTTCTCAGCTCTTCTTATAAGTGCACTAAACCTACAAATGAGGGACCCCACTCTCATGACCTCATCTAAACTAAATTAACTCCCAAAGGTGTCATCTCCCAAAAGCATCATAGTGGTGAGTAGAGCAAGGCATTCTGGTGTATGTGGATACGCATTTGAGTTGATTGTCAACAGGACCCAGTGCACCTGTGCACTGTCTTTGCCTGAAAGAGTGGATTAGCAGTTGTGAGTGGCCTGAGGACAGAGGCAGTGCAAACCCTAATGAGCACACTTACATAACTGTACCCCTAGAGAGAATCAGGGCTAAAGCACAACCCACTAATAACATTTTACCTTTAAATCATGTATATTGAATAATGAATGCATATGAATTGCCATCTTTAAATGCTATTACAAACAGGGCTTCATACCGATGGATTTTATTAGCAACATGATGAGTGTTTTAACTATATTCAGGGCTATAATTCTCTCTGTGTTGAACTCAGCAGTTCAAAGGACCATTTACATTCAAGCTGATTATCTTCTTATGCTTCATGTTTAGGAGCTAACTCAGTTCTCACAATTTTAATCTTTGCCATTTCTGCTAATAGAATTCTTTCATTAACTTAAAATGCTGTTCTTACTACAGGAAAAAATATTCTCTTCGTGTGTATTAGTTAAACCAACAAATCAGATGACATGGCAATAAACTGCAGGATAACCAAAATAAGTGCTTATTTATTACATGTATGTGCATGTGTAGAATCTCAGCTTGAATCTTATCAATTGCCATTCTGGATTACTTTCCAATGAGGCATAGCATAACAAGATCTATATTTATACATCCATTAAAAAGCCAATCAAATAAAAATGTAGCAGCTCTGATTTGTACTCTTGGATTATAATTTGATCTACTTATTAGGGCAGTTTTTTAGATTTTATAATCATGACGTACACTCGAGGAAGCACACAGATCATAAGGAGCTTCACCAACTGTAGGCCTTTCTGTCACTGCCACTTATATTAACAGGGTGCAATCTGAATCATGGAAGCTCCCCTCCTTTCCTTGCACCTCTCAGGTCAACGCTATCACATTTCCAGCAGTGAAGATTAGCATTGCTCTTGTAAATGTAGGTAAATGGAACTCCACGCTGTGTGCTTCTTTGAGATATATAATGTATAAGAATATTGTAAATTTTATTTTATGATATCAGAATAAAAATATTTTGCTCACTAATTAAAAGTTACCTAAAATGATGAAAACAAGCAACATAATTGCAAAGTTTATCCTTGAAAAAACTGAAAGACATATAAAAACTCTAAACATTCCAAATCTCCATGAATTTTTAGCTTTTTTTGTTTTTGTATTTTTTTTAATCAGGCTGTTTGCTTTTTTGTTGTTGATATGTTGAGACTCTTTGTACATTCTAGATATTAAACCCTTATTAGATGGAGAATTGGAAATATTTCTTCCCTGTCTCCAGTTTTTTTGGGCTCTACTGATGCTTGTCTTAAATTAGTTAAAGGGAGGATTTTGAATAAACTTAACTACAAAACAGTGATCAGATATTAAATGGTGGACAAGTTAATCACCTTGACTTGGTCATTATCTGTTACATAGAGGAGGAAACATATTGCATTACGTCTCATAAATATGCAAAATAGTATGTCAATCAAAAATAAATCAGTTAATCAATAATACAATGAAAAATTGTACAGAGCAACGTAGTATGGCTACAGTGCCCGATCAGTATGAGTGAACCATGCAAAACCACGCTGAGTGAAAGAAGCTGGCACAGAAGTACAGGTATGGTGAGAGTCCACTAATGAGCTCAAGAGGTTAATCCTACTGATGGAAGTGGGAGAGGGGACTCCGTGCTGCAAACCCAAGACAGAGGCTTGTGGAGGCTCTTGTGGTTAGGGTAAGGCGTTATTTTTTTCATCTGCACGTGTTTTTTGTTGTTTTATTTCCTTGTTTATTGGTTTTATTTTTACAAGGGAGTTCACTTAAAAAACATATTGAGATATACATTTAGGCAGATTTTTGTGTCTATGTCATACTTTAATACAAGAGACTTGTTTAAAAAGGAAAGATCCTAGAGCAAAATTCAGAGGAATAGATGTGTGCCTAGACAGCAACAAACAGAAATGAGAGTGTACAAATGATGAGATTTTTAATATAACCAAAGTCTTCGTATTAATAAAGAACCATACGCAAAGAACTTAGAGAAAGGAAACATCCAGAAATAAAAATCAGATTAAACAACTAACTGAAGCCACACCATGTTTCCTGTCAATCAACCACAGGAGGATAAATGCTGACTTACACACTAGTTCAGTTTGCAGACATTAAATATAAGAGAAAACAGTAACTTCAAAGTAAGCCAAATGCCCAAGCATTGTGAGAATCGGGCCCACAGGTTTGGTTTGCTGGGTTAGTACCACACATGTTGTGCTGACGTGCTTCTCAGTTCCAGCTTCCTTCTTTCCTGATGGTGTGATAACTTAGCCATCCTCAAAGATCAATTATCAGAATTAAACCACTGTCAGGTATTTCCAACATCACCTTTACTTCTACAGGGGGCTAAAGTTGCAAAGTGGTTCTGTGTGCAAGCATTTAAAACATGTCTGGCATGCAAGTCCAAATAAGTGAATAGCGGTTCACGTTCTCATTAAGCCAACTGTGAAATTGATCAGTCTTCCATCTGGCTGCCAATGAGCGAGCTCATGCACTGGTCACACCCCTCCAGGTTCCTGGGTGAGTCTGCTTGTATAATGCCCTTCCCTTCCCTAGCCAATGACCTCTCCACCTCTCTGTGCAAAGTGTCACCCAGGGACAGAGCAGATTTGCATTGCAATGACTGGTCCTGGACACCTTTGTTACCTTCTAGATATCTCATGTTTTGTGTCCCTTAAAGCAGAAAAATATGTTTTTTTTTTTTTTATTTTTTGGCGTTACATTTTTAATTCTCTATATGCCCTGTATTAATCCCTTGTCAGAGGAGTAGCAGGCAAAGACTTTCTCCCATTTTGTAGGCTCTCTTTTCATGGTTTGTTTTTTTTTTTTTTTTGCTGTGCACAAGCTTTTTTCCACTATTGACTCTTGGTTTTATTTCTTGCATTTGGTGGTCTTATTAAGGAGATCAGTACTATAATGATATGAGCACATCAATGTTTATAGCAGCACAATTCACAATCACAAAGTTATGGAACCAGCCATGTGTTTTTCAACAGATGAATGGACAAAGAAAATATGATAAATGTACAGAATGGAGTTCTACTCGACAACAAAGAAGACTGAAATTATGTCATTTGCTGAAGGAATGGAACTGGAGAACATCATGCTAAGTGAAATAAAGCAGACTCAGAAATCAAAGGACAGAAGATTTTCTCTTGCATATGGAATTAGAAAAAGGAATTGAAAAGGGGAATCTCACAAAAATAGAAGGGAAAACAGTAGAATACCAGTAGAGCATCAAGGGGAGGAAGAGAGTAAGAGAAAGGGGAAAAACTGAGTTATAAAATATCAACCAAAATGTGCATGCATGCATAGATCGCATTGAATCCCTTTTTTATGTTTATTTTTTAATATACCAATGAGAAGATACATGAACATAATTAGAAGGTAAACCAAAAGAGTAGAGTGAGGGAAATAGGGAGAGGAAGGAGCAGAGAGAAAGGGGAGGTACTGGGGAATGAATTGAAGCAAGTTAGGTTGTTGGGTATGCATGAATGTATCACATCAAACCCAATGCTATATATAATTAGAATGCGATAGGGGGAGGAAAACTTTAAAATTTTAAGTGACCATCAGTCATATGGTCTAAATACCTTGAAAAAAGAAATACGGTATGAACAAATAACAAAAATACACATTTTCCTGTCCTGTTTTGGAGATAAGAGCCTCCTTCATTGCAATTAGATTCTTTGATCAGCCGAGATGGGAGAAGGGGTTGAAGGTCAGAAAAGAACAAGGTAATTACTGGCAAGAAAAAGTAATAAATAGTTTGGGATTCAAAAACCAGGCATTAGATTTGAGGCTCCTGGACACGGGCATGGGGTGGTTAATGATGCACACAGCTCTTCCCCAAAGGCTGGGAGGCTCTTCTGTTGCCACTTGGCAACACTGTGATCCTGGGCAAATGGCAGGTTTGCCGTTTTGCTTCCTCCATATCTACTTCCATTCCTTGCAGAGCGGACATGCAAACAGTAGACTCCACCCTATGATTCTTTGTGAGTAGATGTGCTTGATGCACTTGGAACTATTGTTTTTCACTCTGAGTGGACACTTAGGGACGTGTCCATGATTCACTTAAGAAAATGGGGATAAAGATTTCTAAATTAAAAAATGCTAAGCTATCATGAAGCTAAACATTTTTTTGAAGTTTTTAAATTTTTTTTTATTAGAGTATTACAGTTTTACATAGTAGATAGTAGTGGGTTCATTTTGACAAAATCATACATGCGAGGAATTTGATTGCAATCCCTCACACCCCACTTTCCCCACCCTCTGCCAGTCTCCTTCCTCAATTCTACTGATCTTCCTTGCACTCATTATTTATTTGTTCTCAGTGGTACTTTCTATATATACCTAAAGCTGAAATTCCTTTGGGTATTTATGAATGCATGTAGCCTGGTTTTGTTAAATTCATTCCATATCTCTTCCACTTTCCCTCCCTCACTCCCTTCCTCTCCTCCTTCTACTCCACTGATGTTCCCTATTTCTTTTTTTTATTATTTACTTATTGATTCATTGAACACAAATGGAGTACAGCTATTGTTTCACTGGTTGTACACAAAGTAGAGTCACACCAACTGTGCGTACATGCATGTACACAGGGCAATGGTATCTGTCACACTTTCTGTTATTATTTTTACCCCCCCACCCCGACCCCACCCCTCCCTTCCCTCTATGCTATCTATCCTTCCTCCCTTCTTGCTACCCTTCCCCCCCACAATATGCATCATCCTTCATTTATCAGAGAGACCATTCGGCCTTTGGATTTTGGGGATTGGCTGATCTCACTTAGCATAACAGTCTCCAACATCATCCATTTACCTACAAATGCCATAATTTTATTCTTCTTTATGGCTGAGTAATATTCCATTGTGTATATATACCACAGTTTCTTTATCCATTCATCTACTGAAGGGCATCTAGGTTGATTCCATAATCTAGCTATTGTGAATTGAGCAGCTATGAACATTGATGTGGCTGCATCACTGAGGCAATCTGATTTTAAGTCCTTTGGGTATAAGCCAAGGAGTGGGATAGCAGGGTCAAATGGTGGATCCATTCCAAGTTTTCTAAGGAATCTCCACACTGCTCTCCAGAGTGGCTGCACCAACCTGTACTCCCACCAGCAATGTATGAGTATACCCTTTTCCCCACATCCTCGCCAACACCTGTTGTTGCCTGTGTTCCTAATAAAAGACATTCTAATTGGGGTAAGATGAAATCTTAAGGTGGTTTTGATTTGCATTTCTCTTATAACAAGTGATGTTGAACATTTTTTCATAAATCTGTTGATTGCTTGTAGATCTTCCTCTGTAAAGTGTCTGTTCATTTCCTTGGCCCATTTATTGATTGGGTTATTGGTGTTCGTGGTGTAAAGATTTTTGAGTACTTGGTAGATTCTGGAGATTAGTGCTCTGTCCGAAGTGTGTGTGGCAAAGATTTTCTCCCACTCTGAAGGCTCTCTCTTCACATTGCTGATTGTTTCCTTTGCTGAGAAGAAGCTTTTTAGTTTCACTCTATCCCAATCATTGATTCGTGCTTTTATTTCTTGCGCTTTGGGAGTCATGTTAAGGAAATCTGGTCCTAGGCCAACATGATGAAGACTTGGACCTATTTTCTCTTCTATTAGGTGCAGAGTCTCTGGTCTGATTTCTAGGTCCTTGATCCACTTTGAGTTGAGTTTTGTACAGGGTGAGAGATATGGGTTTAGTTTCATTTTGCTGCATATGGATTTCCAGTTTTCCCAGCACCATTTGTTGAAGAGGCTGTCTTTTCTCCATTGCATGTTTTTGCCTCCTTTGTCAAGTATGAGATACCTGTACTTATTTGGGTTTGTCTCTGTGTCCTCTATTCTGTACCATTGATCTACCTGCCTATTTTGGTACCAATACCATGCTGTTTTTGTCACTATTGCTCTGTAGTATAGTTGAAGGTGTGGTATTGTGAAACTCCCTGCTTTGCTCTTCTTGCTGAGGATTGCTTTAGCAATTCTGGGTCTCTTATTCCTCCAAATGAATTTCATGATTGCTTGTTCAATTTCTATGAGGTTCATCATTGGGATTTTAAATGGAATTGCATTGAATTTGTATAGCATTTTTGGAAGTATGGCCATTTTGCAATATTAATTCTGCCTATCCAAGAACATGGTAGATCTTTCCATCTTCTCAGATGCTCTTTAACTTCTTTCTTTAGTGTTCTGTAGTTCTCATTGTAGAGGTCTTTCATTTCTTTTGTTAGATTGATTCCCAAGTATTTTATTTTTTTTGAGGTTAATGTGAATGGAGTAGTTTTCCTAATTTCTCTCTCAGAGGATGCATCACTTACAAATAAAAATGCATTAGATTTATGAGCATTAATTTTATATCCTGCTACTTTATTGAATTCATTTATGAGTTCCAGAAGTTTTCTGGTGGAATTCTTAGGATCTTCTAAATAGAGAATCATGTCCTCAGCAAATAGGGATAGTTTGATCTCTTCTTTTCCTATTCGTATTCCTCTAATTTCTTTGGTCTGTCTAATTGCTCTGGCTAGAGTTTCAAGAACAATGTTGAATAGTAGTGGTGAAAGAGGGCATCCCTGCCTTGTTCCAGTTCTCAGGGGGAATGCTTTCAATTTTTCTCCATTTAGAATGATGTTAGCTGTGGGCTTAGCATAGCTAGCCTTTACAATATTAAGGAATGTCCCCACTATCCCTATTTTTTCTAGTGTTTTGAGCATGAATGGGTGCTGTATTTTATCAAATGCTTTCTCTGCATCTATTGAAATAATCATGTGGTTCTTGACTTTAAGTCTGTTGATGTGGTGAATTACGTTTATTGATTTCCGGATGTTGAACCAACCTCACATCCCTGGGATGAAACCCACTTGATCATGGTGCACTATCTTTTCAATATGCTTTTGTATGCGGTTCGCTAAAATTTTGTTAAGAATTTTTGCATCTATGTTCATTAGAGATATGGGTCTGAAATTTTCTTTCCTTGATGTGTCCTTCTCTGGTTTTGGTATCAGGGTGATATTAGCTTCATAGAATGAGTTTGGAAGGGTTCCCTCCTCCTCTATTTCATGAAATACTTTGAGGAGTATTAGAATGAGCTCTTCTTTGAAGGTCTTGTAGAACTCGACTGTGAATCCATCCGGTCCCGGACTTTTCTTTGTTGGTAGGCTTTTGATGACTTCCTCTATTTCATTGCTTGAAATTGATCTATTTAAGTTGTGTATGTCTTCCAGATTCAGTTTGGGTGGCTCATATGCCTCTAGGAACCTGTTGATGTCTTCCATGTTTTCTATTTTGTTGGAGTATAAATTTTCAAAGTAGCTTCTTATTATGTTTTGTATTTCAATTGTGTCTGTTGTAATATTTCCATTTCCATCATGAATTTTAGTAATTTGGAGTTTTTCTCTCCTTCTCTTCATTAGGTGTGGCTAGGGATTTATCAATTTTGTTTATTTTTTCAAAGAACCAACTTTTTGTTTCATCAATTTTTTGAATTGTTTCTTTTGTTTCAATTTCGTTGATTTCAGCTCTGATTTTGGTTATTTCCTGTCTTCTACTACTTTTGGTGATGATCTGTTCCTCTTTTTCTAGGGCTTTGAGCTGTGATGTGAGGTCATTGATTTGTTGACTTTTCATTCTTTTATTAAATGCACTCCATGCAATGAATTTTCCTCTTAGCACTGCTTTCATAGTATCCCAGAGATTTCGATATGTTGTGTCTTTGTTCTTGTTGACCTCTAAGAATCTTTTATTTTCCCCCCTAATGTCTTCTGTTATCCATGTGTCATTCAATAGCATATTATTTAATCTCCAGGTCTTGAAGTAGTTTCTGTTTCTAACTTTATCATTGATATCTAATTTCCTTCCATTATGATCTGATAGTATACAAGGTAGTATCTCTATGTTTTTGTATTTGCTAAGAGTAGCTTTGTAGCATAACATATGGTCTATTTTAGAGAAGGAACCATGCGCTGCTGAGAAGAAAGTGTATTCGCTTTTTGATGGATGGAATATTCTATATATGTCTGTTAAATCCAAATTAGCAATTGTGTCATTGAGTTCTATGGTTTCTTTGTTCAATTTTTGCTTGGAGGATCTGTCCAACGGTGAGAGAGGAGTGTTAAAGTCTCCCAGTATTATTGTATTTTGGTCTATTTGATTCCTGAAATTGAGAAGGATCTGATTGACATACATGGATGCACCATTGTTTGGTGCATAAATATTTATGATTGTTATGTCTTGCTAATTTATGCTTTCTTTAAGCAGTATGAAATGTCCTTCTTTATCCCTTCTGACTAACTTTGGCTTGATGTCTGCTTTATCAGATGTTTGAGAAGTGCTTGATCAAGTGGTGACCCAAGATAGCTGCTGTCCCACTACCTCCAGGTTGGGAATGATCAATGCTTCTGGGCAGAGGCAACCTGGAGACACAGCACCGTGGCCCCGCCAGAAGGCCTGAGCTCAGCTCTGAGAGCTCCGGCAGCTGAAGATGATCTCTCTCCGCCAGGGAAGCTGCAGAAGGGCGCTGAAGGGCCCAAACTCCCCGCTGGAGCCGACAACCAGCTCCGCTCCAGGCCAGATCTCACACGGAGCCTCAGCGCCGTGTCCCCACGGGACGGCCTGAGCTTAGCTCCAAGGGCTCAGGCAGCTGAAGATGGTCTCTCTCAGGCAGGGAAGCTGCAGAATGGCTTGCTGGCTGGTGCTGGAGCCTGGTCAGTGACTCTGAAGCCACTTCTGGGCACTCACTTGCTGGCTGGCGCAGGCCCAGGTTGGTGACTCCAAAGCAGCTGCGGGGTTCGGCGCTCCTGGGTGGTAGCTGCCTGCGGCCGGGCTGAGCTCAGCCCGGCAGAGTTGGTTCTGGAGCGGTGATTAGGGACCCCTTATATGTGATTTGAATATAAAATCTCGTTGAGAGCCATATTCCTGCTGTTTGAATCCCGAGCAAGTAGGAATGCACGGAGCAAGTAGGAATGCAGCCTTCCTCTAGACCGCCATCTTGAATCCCCTATTTCTTTATGATGTCCAATTCCCCCACCATTTCTCTTTACTTTGCTCTGGCTTTCACATAAGAGAAAAAAATATTTGACCCTTGATTTTCTGAGTCTGGAAGCCAAAGATTTTTTGAGATAACCTAACTATTAATTCAATAAAGATGGTTTTGCCTCTCCATGTTAGTTCTGACCACAGAAATACATAAACCTGTGAGAAATTGGTCATATAACATCGCCTTGCTAATGACAAGGTTGGCATTGGTGGCTGTTACTGCCATACACAGGTGAATAGCTTCCTAAAATTATTTCCAGGAACAAGGGAACAGTCCACACCATCACCAACAGCAGAAGCACTGATGCCAAGCTCACGGCCAGGATGGGACCTTCAAGAGCACAAATCATCTCTGTATATTCCATGTCTGGACTCCTGAAGGAGAAAGGCCAGCTGGAAATCAAGCATCAGGAGTGGGATGTTTTAATACCAGGATGGTGGGGTGATTTTTAATTTTATTGACATATTGGAAGGCATTGAGTAGAATAGGAAGCCTTGAAAAATAGGGGAGTTGAAGTAGTCAAAAAACACAATATTGTACACCTAAAAAACAGAACATTCACAAATACACACCTGGAATATTATTCATCTATTAAGAAGAAGGAAATACTTCATTTCTGTAACAGGATGATCCTGGAGGACATTGTGCTGAATGAAGTGAGGCAGATTCAGAAGGCACGGGTCACCTACAGGTAGGCGCTAAAGGCAAGATCACTGCAGCAGGGATAGAGGGTGGCTGTCAGAGGCTGGGGCGGGGCCTGGAGAGAGGTTGGTCAAAGGGCACGTGCTTTTTTTTTTTTTTTGGAACCAGGGATTGAATTCAGGGACATTCGGTCATTGAGCCACATCCCCAACCCTATTTTGTATTTTATTTAGAGACAGGGTCTCACTGAGTTGCTCAGGGACTCGCTAAGTTGCTGAGGCCGGCTTTGAACTTGAGATCCTCCTGACTCAGCCTCCCAAGTCGCTTGGATTACAGGCATGCGCCACCACGCCCGGGGGGCACGTGCTTTTATTTGTGCAAGATGGGGACATTCTGGAGCGAGTATAGTTAACAGGTCTGCATTGTGTGCTTGCCATTTGCTAAGAGATCAGAGGAAGAAAATGGTCACTATTTTTGGTGACAGATATGCTAATTAGCTAAGGTGGTGACCACTTCACAATGCACAGGTTTGCCAAAACACCAAGCTGTGCACCTTCAATACAAATATTTTTTGTGAACTTTATCTCAGTAAAATGCTAAAAGAAACCATGAGGTTTAAAAAGATAATAGACTTGTCCAAAAAAGAAAAAAAAAAATGCTCCCTTGGACGTGGAAGGTAAGATGAAATCTTTGGTGCCTATCTTGGGCCATTCTGCTCTTCAGCCTCTATGGAGAAACCATGGGTCAGTTTTGTTTTTCCTTAAATTACAGGCATAAAAACCTACGCAGCTGCATCATCTTTCTCCAGATGTTGGGAGTCAAGTCCCTCACTCACCCTCAAACCAGTTCACCTTCTGTGTTGCCGAGAAGTGACCCAGGCTGTGCACCTGCTTGGGTGTGTGTTTGGGTGTGTTTCATGTGTCTCATTTGTAGACTCAATTTTAAGAAATACTCATGTCATGAATAAATTGTGGGAATCACAAAAGTGACCCTGCTCATCCAAGCTCTGGTTCATGTGTACAGTTTCCTGAAATCCATCATAGTCTCCTTTTCATCTCCAGCCTTCAGTTCTTCTAAGTTTTGTCCATAATTGATTATGAAAACACTCTCATTTTATCCTACAGTTGGCATGGCATCAATCCCAGGAAACGTTCGTCTTCACTGGCTTCACCCTGGCCCTTATTCTGTTATTTACTCCTGCCTTCATTTGTTGATTTATGTTTCTGGCATGGTACCGTGGATACTTCTGTAAAAATGATCTGCACCTTTTTGTCCCAGCACTTAGGGCCAGGGAAGCTGGTGGATAACAAATGGAGATGTGTTGATACACTGTGATAATTTAAGGCTACAATGGAAGTTCCAGGCCACATCTGGAGAGGGAAGGAGAGCCAATTCTATTAAAAAAACAAAGTGTGGGACTTTTATGTGCCTATCCTAGGGAAGAAATGATGACAAAGGTATTGATTTCACTTCAAAAAGTTTGCAGATTCAAAATGGTATTGAGACCAATTTGTCTGCCCATTTCAACCAGACTATATGCTTTCATTAAATGCAATGTCACTTTATTAAAATATCTTTAATTTAAAGAGACAGGCCTGTTCAATGAGCACTTTGGGTAGAGAAGGTCTTTGTGCCCACCTCCCATTAATGCACATCCTAGACACAGCACGTGCACCTGACCCACTGGCCAAGTTCAGCTGAAATCCAATCAGATGTCTGTACTACTTCTTTCTACTCCCCTGTGCCTCCAAATCTGTCTTCTAGCCAGGAGGAGAGAATTCTGACCTGAAATATATTAACAGACAAAATTAAAGACAACATTTCATTTAATTTAAGAGGTTTCTAAGGAACAACCTGATATTAGAAGGAAACTAACTTTAAATAAGCATAGAAAGTTGCTGGCATGTTTAGGGGTAAGGAGAAGCTATAAGGATGTTTATTGAAAATAGAATAAAGTTATATAAACTCAGAGAAATGCATGGAGTGATGTTACGAAGGAAGGTCTGCACTTTGTAATGTGGCCTGCCATTCTGCATGAGATGTAAGCAGTGAAGGGGAAGAACTGGGGAAGAGATCCAAATTGCAGAAGCCCTTCAGAGAGCAGGCTGGGTGTGCAGGTGAGCGGCTCCTTGCACTCTGGGAGCAGCATCATGAGACTGGTCAGCTCTCCCCAGGGAGCACCACTTACTGACAGAACAGTGACCACCTCAGCACCCAGCAGGCAGGAACGGTAACAGGGATTGTGATAAGGGTCATAAAATATGGAAAATCCAGTTAAGACATTATGATATTGGACATTGTGCTGAGTGATTACAGCATAAAAATAGTTCTTGTGACACAATGATCTGAAGAAAACAAAAAAAAAGGCGACTGAGATGAAATATTTTTCTACCATGTTCGATGGTGATTGCATGTGCTATCCAGGTCTGGGGGGCTGTATCGTGACTCACGATTGACTCCCATATGGGGGTTCAAGGTTTCTGCTCCAGTTGTATGCTTTCAACAGCCAATGGGGATGGGAAAATGCAAGTCCAAGGCAATATTTCTGCTCATATCCCAATGGACGAAATTAGTGCTATGTTCAGATTCAACTTCAAAGGAAGATAGATACTAGAGTTTCTCTGAGCTGCGAGAACACCCATAATGCCTGGTTACCGTGCAGGGGGAGAGAGTGCTGGGCATCACCTTCATTAGGGCTGCAGTGTCCATCAGTGTGACCGTAGGTTGCATGTGGATACAAATACTGCAATAACAGGGCTCATTACAATGTGGACTTCACAGGACTGCTGCAAACGTTCATCGAGAATGAATATGCTTAAACCTCAGGAGAGTGTAATATTTCATTTCCATAGTACTTACTGTTATTTTAATATTCTTATTTTATAATGAAATAAAATATTTGACAATATAAAATGAGTTTAATGATTATGGATTTGTAATTTAAATGTTGATTTCATCATATTAATTAATAAAGGTCAATTTGATCTTTTATTTTGGTTTTTAAAATAATTTTCATACTGATTGCTTTACTAATAATTGTTTTAAGAGTAAAATTATTTAACATTGGGCATTAAATAAAGTGATATCATTTTGGGAATAAAACAGCATTGATTCACAGGTGGTTTGTTTTCAAGCATGCCCCGGCACGGGCTGAAGGGGGTCTATGACGCTGACTCTTTCCGGGTCCCTGGAGTAGTTTCCACTCCCGCACAGCCTTCCCTGCCCCATGCTCCTGACATGCCTGCAGCCTGGTGGGTGGGTGCCTCTCTGCATTTCTGGGGATCCCAGAAACCTTGTAAGTCTGCTTCACATCAGGTCCTAAATTTTTATTTCCCCATATTTTGTGACAAATACAGAAATATGCTTTAAGTAAATAGCATTATAAATGATTTGCATTGCATTATTTTATGGAAAAGTAGTGCTTTTTAGCTTATAGGTAGAGATAAAAAGATTCAACATTTGTGAAATACAGATATACTTTAAAGACCATTAGAAACTGTTCTTACACTATTCAATATAAAATTACCAACCAACAGTCTTGAGCCTCCATTAAAACACTTACCTGGAGACCATCAGCCCCAGGCAGCTCCAGGGCCTGGGTTCCTTGTTGAAGCAAAACTGAACCTCACCCTGTGATAAGGGGCAAACAGAACTTAACTGTCGCCATCCAGATACTTCCAGCATCTCTGGCGGGGGACTTCCCTGTGGAGTAGGGGACCCTCCTGTGTGCTTTGGTGGGTTGGGAGAGTGAGAGGAGGCAGACAGGGTAGGGAGGTCTTGGTGCTCTCTGGGGTTAATGGACACATCTGAAAGGTCAGGTAACGTGATCAAAAAGTTACACAAATGCTCTTCAGAGTAATTTAGAAATGAATGAGTCCTCTTACTGCAGCTAGGAAGAAGGCGTCTTGTTAGTGGTGCCAACACTCAGCCATGCTTCAGCCTTAGGTATCCCACATCTAGATGGATGTTAATGTGGCCCGTCACTCTCTACAAGCCTCAGCACTCTGTCAGTGGAGTGAGTGGACATAGCTTGTGCATGCCGGATACCAGAAGGAAAATGATTGACATGACTGAGCGGAGTACGGCTCAGCTGTATATTCTCAGGGAGGTGAGAACGTTTTGGAAACAGACCACACTTCTTGCTTCATCAGTATAATATCTCAACTCAATAGATGCTCCCAATGTGTTTTAGTTTATCAGAAATAGCGGCAGGACTCAGAAGCAGGACAATAAATCAATTCCACCCTTCAGAATACTGTTTTCTTTTTTCATTCAAAATTATTAAAAATAAAAGCTTACACAATCATGTGAAGCAAACATAGGCAGAATCACATAGAGAATCATGCCAGGTTAGTCTGTGATAGGTGTTATATCTTGGTTCCTGGTATAATCCCTAAAATTAAGGAGGTAAACACTTAGGTCAATAACCCAGAGCAAAACTAGATCAAAAATTTGGGTAGAGGGAAAGAAAATTTAAATTTTTAAATTACAATCTGTTAATGTAAATCTACATAGTTGATGCTCAAATAAGATTTCCCCAAAAAGAATAATTGACTTCTAAATACTATTCAGATTTATATGCATATATTAAAATTTTTGCTTAAACATATCCTTTGAATCACATCAGAAATATTATCAAATAACATTTTGTTTTTTTATATTTTAAAATTGTAAACATTAAAATGTACATATATTCTGGGAAATACAAGCAAATGTCTATACCTAATGCCACCTACATCTAATGCCACCAAAAGTATGTCCCCTTCCTTCATAAATGTGATGTTACCTGAACTATCAAGTGCACTGGTGAAATTTGTGAGGGCTCAATGAATTTATGTGTTTTTGTGAATGCTCCAGTTTAATAAGAAAGATAATTTTGCATGCTATTTTTGTACACAGGTATGCACACATTAGCATTTTAAGAATATAGTATTGATAGGGATTGGATGGGAAAATGACAAAATTGTATAAAGTCATTTGGACTCTTTTATTGTTACATTTTTAGGATTCGTAGTGGAGGAAGATCCTGAAGAAAAGGCAACTTGGTATTGCCAGGCCATGGTCAGAACAACATCATGAGAACTAGCCTTGGAGATGCTCCTCCCTAGGCCCCCTTGATCTCCTCTAATTTCCCTGGGCGTGCCAAGAGCACAAACACATGGCCTCTGTTTGGGGTCAGTTTCCCAAAGCTGTGATGTCAGTGAACAGGTTTGGGAGAGGAGTGGGCATCTCCCCTGAAGAGCAGGCTTGCTGGCCACACAGGCTGCTGGTAAGCGTTGAGTGTCCATTTCCAGGTAGATGCTGCCTTCAACCCAGTCCACCTGCCTTGCCCAGATGGCAACTGGTGCTCTGAGAACGGATAGGGACTTGAACATTCTGGTAACGCCTTGGCCATGCATAATAAAGTCTTGGGTCTCTAACCTCATCGTCTTGCATCTTTATCAGTGTCTGTAAAAGCGCTGCAAGGCAGTTTCTTAGTGTGGGTAGGGTAAAGTCTCACCCCTTCATTGTCTCAGCAAGCACCAAGGGCTGTCAGACTGTACTCATCTGTGGAGTGAATTTGGGGAATAATCCTCGAGTGACATAGGGAGCCAGAAGTAGAGGAAGTCTGCCCATGTCGAAGGAAGAGCTGGCCCAGGAGCAAGGCAGTCTTGGGAAGTTAATGGTTTCAGAGGTACATATCAATATTTGCTTTAGAATTCTCAGACTGGTCTATTAATTTTGATATTTTTTGTAGTTAAGAACTCTGTTTTGCCTAACATAAATGACAAGTTAAAGGCTCACAACTGTGAAAACTTTGTGAGATTCTGTGATGACAGAGTCTGTCTGTCTAAGTCACCCACCTGACTACTCCCACCATGGAGGGCACATCAAAGATCCTCCTTCTTTCACATGGAGGAATTTAAACTAAGATGAATCAGCATTTTCTTTATTCTCTATGACCTGAATGGTGGTTTTTCTTTCCTGTCTAGCTTTAGTGTAATTTCTTGATGTATAAAAATAAGTGATCTTGCATGAATTTAATTGACTTAACTTAGTAGATACAATCCTCTTTTGGTAACTGCTAGGTACTAAACCCCCTTCTGGATTTCAGAAGCTCCTTCCATTGTTCTCTTGGGTATAGCAGAAAATGGACTGCTAAGTGGCTTTCCCAGATTCTACCTGAAGAGAGATTTTGAGGTAATTTATGTGCCTTGGAGAGCAGTTAGTGTTCTGCTTGCTCTAAGTATGAGTCATGATTAAAGCCGGCAGGGGATTGATGTCACTAATGGCCAGTTAATTAGGGGCATCAGACAGTCCTTAAAGGAGATTTGGAGTATGTGATATCATTAGGCTGAAATGTAATTCCCTAACTTTATTCTTATTAAACTGGCCGGGTCTGTCTGTCTTTGGGTATGTGTGTTTTTAATTAACACACAGCATATATTTCAGAAACTGAACAACTCTGAAGAATGCAATACAGCTTGTGCGGCTGTGGGAAGTGAAGCTACTAAAATGTGCGGGTCTATTTTGGTCAATTACATCGAATTTGCTTTAAAGCTAAAATGACGAACTAATGCTTCTAAAATGGGAATGTTATAGGATAGATGATAATGACCGGTCTCATCCTGTATCGACAAAAGGGTATCATTCCCAGGACGTTGGATCAATTCACATATCATCTGTAGTTGGTTGAAAACCTGTTTTATTCTTGATGGGGGTGGGTAAATGTAACTTTGTGAGGATATAAAAACTAATGTTATGACAATCAACCAGTCAGCATCTTAAAGCAATAAGAAGTATAAACAAAAAAATTCTAAATATATAAAAAATAGACTGGGAAAAATGAAGCCGTTTATTTTTGTTAGCATGTAGACTCAATGCATGCAAAACCTGAGTTGAGAAAGAAAGAATTTAATGTTAATGTTATTAATATTGCCTCTCAATGATTTTGGTTCAGTGTTATTTTCTGGTGTATTTACATGGCATGTGGTTCAATGAAAGAGTGTGACGAGAGACAGAGGAAGAATGTCTTTAAGTGTAATATTCCACGGGGCCTGAATATTCCCTATGTAAGTGATATAGCTAAAAGGAATTGGCAATAGTATGTTTCCTGTTAGTATGTATAAATGCCAATTGTTTTGTGTAAGAATTAACTTGTGTTATCAATTGTATTAAGGGATTGCAATAATTTCAGAAGATCTCTCAAAAATATGGCCCCAATCCATAATGGAAACAACCAAAGGAAAACAGTATGCATAGACTATGTGTGTTAGTCCTCCGGAGAAGACCTGGAATCGTGGCCTAACTCAGGGAAAGTCTGTGAGCCCCAGGCAGGGAACTCACACCCCTAGATGCTTGCTGGTAGTTTCTCTGCAGGCTCCCCCGGGTGCTGAGTACTAAACAGTGTCATATTAAACTGGCAGCAAATAAAACCATGCCCTTAATGTGGTAGGCAGATGTTGGCTTCTGCTTCTCCAGACTTTTTTACTTTGGTTCCACTTAAAATTCCTGCACCTTCTGATAAGCCTTAGACACCTTGGTGCTGTAGTGCTGGAAACCGGCATAGAGATGGAGGGAAAGCCAGTTTTTACATGGAGGAGTGACTGAGCATTTGCTCCCATATTAGAATAAAACCACAATAATTCGTAAATAACAGGTTAAAAGGGACAAAAAAAATCTTTGATGTTTAAAAGCCATGCACTGTGGTCTATTTTGGATATTGAACGTCCACTCAAGGCCCACATGTTCTAGGCCACATATTCTAGGGCTCTGGGAAGTGGTTAATTTTTAGGAGGTGTGATCTAGTAGGAAGAGGTTAGATCATTGGGGATTTGCCCTTAAAGGGGTGATATTGAGTCTCTGGATCCTTCCTGTTCCTTTTCTTGCTTTCCGGTTGCCATGAAGTCAACAGGCATCCTCTGCATGTGTCCAGCCAGGATGTACTGCCCTGCCACAGGCCCAAAGCTGCAAGAGATATTTTTTTTTCTTTTTGGGGGGAGAGGGGATGGAAATCTTGGAGAGGAAAACAATGAAGGGACTCGAGACACTGGAGGATCCTTCAGACCTGGATGCTGTCTGAACCCGGGAAAGGAAGCAGGTGAGAGGAAAGGCTGTGTTGGCAGAAGTTATAACAGAGTCTTGACCCAAGCGCTGCAGTGTTTCAGCCTCAGTTACCTGCAGGATGGCAGGAGGGAGCCACGCCCTGCAGGAGAAAGGCTGCCCAAGAATATCTACTGTGCCGAATCATTGGCAGAGCACAGCTTGTAGGAAGCAGTGTGATGGATTCAGAGGAAAGTACCCGGTGCTGCCTCTCAACTGTGCTTCCTGAAGCACGTCAGCTGAGTGGCGCCTCATCAAGGTCACCCCTGCCCCCTGATCCCATCCATCCACACACACCTGGGCCTTGCAGATCTATTTCTCTGTTCAAGATTGGGGAAAAACTCCTACATGGAAGTGAGGAGGGTCTTGGAAGACAGAAGTGTATACCGCAGCCCATTATTGAAACCAATCTTGGGATATACCTAGGACTCACCCTTTTATTCTTTGATTATTTTTTTTTTAATTCCCTCTTCCCACAACTATGAGCCAAGCGGTCTGAACACTTTCCAGTTAGCTCTGCTGGATGTCGCCACATGTATCCTTTGCCTTATGGCAGGGAGAGGGAGGACTAGAATGCTCAGGTGACCAACTCAGTTTACATGCATCCTCCCTGTGGGTATTCTGGAAATGCAGCTTTGCCTCCTTCTGGCAATGAGGGAACAGATCTCCTCCCAAGTTTCTGGCCGTGTTTTTAACTGTGAGGTTCTTCACCAGTCACGAGTCCTCTGACAACAAAGTTTCTCCTTTGGGAGCAAGGACTCCAATTCTGCAGGGCCCAGAGATACAGGGATGGGAAACGCAAACTCCCTGCGTGGTTTGGTGCAAGTGTTGGTCAGTAGAATCACTCACATGACTACCTTTTGGTTTCCAGACTGCAGTTTCTGTTTATTGAGCCCAAAGCACCACCTAGAAGTCTTTCATGTAAATACACACAGGTCCTCTGAGGGAAAGCCCTATGTCTGTGGTATATATACACACTGGAAAACTATTCAGCCATAAAAAAGAATAATATTATGGCATTTGCAGATAAATGGATGGAAGTGGAAAATATCATGCTAAGTGAAATGGGCAAATCCCAAAAAACCAAAGGCCAAATGTTTTCCCTGATAAGTGGATGATAATATATAATTGGGTTGGGGAGATAGGGGGATGAGAGAAGAACGGAGGAACTTTAGATTAGGAAGAGGAAAATGAAAGGGGGAGGGATCGGGGTATGAAAAATGGTGGAAGGAGACAGACATCGTTACCCTATGTACATGTATGATTACATGAATTGTGTGACTCTACATAGTGTACAAATGTAGAAATAAAAAGTTGTACCCCAATTGTGTACAATGAATCAAAATGAAGTCTGTAAAAACTTTAAAAACTTAATTAATTAATTAATTTTTAAAAAAAGAAAACCAATGCTTAGGTTGGCATTCTCATGTATACTGCTTTACAAGGGGAATTAATGAGTAACATTAGTATTTCATTATATTAATAAAATCATCTAATAATAAAAAAGAATGCTGCCTCTGAGTCAGCAACTTAAGTACGTCTTTGCAAGTCCACTATTTCTCACTTTCCCAGCTAGGATGCAATGCTAGCTTTCCTTTGTTATTTTGACAGAGGTGCAATTTGACTGCTTACGCAAGCTGATGGGTGTTACAGGACAGGAAACCGCTCAATTTATCAATCCCAAATGTACACTGGGCACCTCCATGGACAGTACGGAACTACCGTGAACACAGGCTAGTCAGGGCTCCAGCTGGGGATGTGAGAAGAAGAATCTTATTGACCCCTGGGGGAATCTTTGAACAGTGTCACTGCAGTCAGTCCAATAGTTCTTAAGAAGTCTGAATCATCGCCATTTCCCAGTGTGTGTTCACTGGAGTAAGCGACCATAGATCCCCGTGTGATGAGCTTCTGTAAGCACCATAGAATACATGTGCAGCTGAGGGACAAGTTGTGTGCTTGGACCAAGCAGGCTCCCTTTTTCACTGTTCTCAAGAATCACTGCAGGATGTGGAGGGAAGGCAGCACCATGAGATAAGAGGAAGGTCTACACAGAGCAGCCTGGATTCTGATCTCCTCCCTCCTAGAATGCAATTCCCTGAAGACTTTAGCCACTGAAGCACAGCCGACCTGAGTAGAAAGCCCAGGGTGGGCTGCATTTCAGGGACCCCCAACTGGCTTGTGGTACAAGTGAGTCACAGACATCCAAGCTCAGGGGAGCTTGAAACTTGGGGACTTGGTCACTACCAATCCCACCCTGCTTTTGCCCCTTGCTGCCTCCCATAAGAAAACCTGCTTCATCACCTTCCTGTGTGTACCTGCAAGGGGTCGAAGAGGGGAATGGGATAAATATTTGGGCAATGTTGTACAAGGAATATAAGTTTAAGGTAGGTGTCGTTAAACTATGCCTGTGGACCAAATCCAGCTAACCCTTTTTATATGACCCAAGAGCTACACGTTGTTATTTTTTCCTTTTACATTTTTAACAAAATAGAATACAATGAAGGAGGAGGAAGGGAAGGAATAGGAGGGAAGGGAAATGGCAAGGTAAAGCAGCAGCAATGACAAAGATGCTGTGCAGTTTTAAAATTTTTTATTTACTTTCTGGTTCTTTAAAGAAAAATGTCACCTATACCTGCTGCAAAGACTCCCACAGCCAGTCATGCAGAACAATAAAGAAAGCCAACAGAATTTCATCTTTATACATCAATGAAAATAAATCTTTGGAGAAAACACGTCTTACCAAACCCAGGAGATATGGGGAAAGCAGAAATTTAAGAGAGATGATTAGATATATAAGAACCTCCATTAAAAACAGAAGAAGAATTTCAAATGAGCAACCTAAGTGTTACTGCAATTGAAGACACCGGAAAAAGATGAAAAAAACAAAATAGTAAACAGATGGAAGAAAACAACAAAAGCTAAGTAGAAATTAGAAAAATGTGGGAAAATTAAACATGAAAAGTGTGTTCTTTGAAATGAACAAAATCAATGTGCCTTTGGCTGGACTGATAAAGGAAAAGAGGTTGAAATAGGTCCGGAGGAGGGACAGCCTTCTAAAAGCCATGCTAGAGAGTATTAGCCACTCTTCACCAACAAATCAGGTGGCTGAAATGAGGTATGCTTCCTCAAAGCATTAAAAGTGGTTCAGAGAAATAGGCTGAAAATGAGAGGCTGGTCCAGTACTTACACACGTCCCACAAATAAAAGGCCAGGCCCAGATGGCTTTGCTAGTGAATTCTACCAAATACTTATAGATTAAATATCATTCAAAAATCTTCCCAAAAACAAGCCAGAGCACTTCCCAGCAAAACTGGAGGAATCACTCTTCCTGTAGCACTGCTGGGATCAGCACAGCAGGGCCCAGGCTGGGGATGTCCTGGAGTCCAGTGGAGAGTAGAGGAGTAAGCAGCATGGGGGCAACTGGGTAGGGACGCCAGGCAGCCTGGTGAACACAGAGCATACCTGCCGGCCTCCCTCTCCAGATGACGTCCAGTGAGCACCCCATGAGGACTCAGCACCATCACCCATGGAAGTCCCCAGTAAGGGGCCTCTGCACACAGCTGAGACACCTGCCCCAGGAGGGTCCGGAGGAGAATCACGGCCCTCACACAGTGCCATGGGAATGGAGGGGGCATGGCCGCTTTGGAAAGCACTGTGGCCATTATTTAAATTGCTAAACACCGTTACTACAAGATGCAGCAATCTCACTCCATATACACAGGCATGCATAACGTATGTATTTGTACTACATGTATTATATATATGTAAAGTCTTTAATAATATATGTACATTAACTTATGTAGTCTGCCCATGCAAGCTAAGCTGTGTGTCAAAAGTAGATATTCATTTAGACCAAAAAAAAAAAAAAATGCTGTATTTCACAAACGGTCAGCTGTTCAGTTTCTTTCCTTCCAATCAATTCTGAATATTATATGACCCTTCATAACTTGATGCAATTGATTATCTTATCACTATTTATTCTCTCTCCTTCCCTCTCTTTTGACATTAATCATTTAAAATTTAATTAGCCACTTATTCCCTAAATGTGATTTTATAATATTTCTGTGAAATGGAAAGCACACTGTGTATGTACATAAATGTACACACATGCATACCAATGCACAGACATGCATTTACATATGCATTATTTATCAAAATACATAAATATTTATTCACATAGATATAAATGAGTAAGTTATATAAGAGATGTACACATGTGCTGTGAGGATCAATGGGATTGCTGTAGAGAATTTGGTGAAGAACTTGGGATGTTCATTAGTTGCTATTTCTTCTTGTTAATTTGCCCTTGTAAAAGGTCTTCCTTTGAATATTTCACTCATGACTCTAGATTGTGAGGAGCTACTGAATGCCAAATGTATTATCCAAATTATTGTTTTTAGGCACATTTGCTGAAATAATAAAAACACCAGCACTTTTTATAAAGAGTTATTTATCCAGACTTGAAGCACATATATACATTTAGGTCACGTCACGAGATGTCAGGCACAATGTCTGGCCATCACTTGTCACTTTTTGTGTTTGGAACCACATTTCTTCATTTCCCCCTCAAAGAAATGGAAGCCTTTTACCAAATTCTATAATTGAAATGATATCTTCTGTCCATCTAACGTCTGTGCCCCAGAAGAAGGACTATCCCATTCTCCTTTGCTAGAGTGTTGATAATCTCCGCATCTAGTCAGATCAGCCCTGCTTTAAAATTCTCTGACTGCTTTTCAGCAGTGGTGTGCTCAGGTTTGGTCATGCCAGTTGCCATGGCAACCACAGGCCTCAAAGGCTGGTGTGAGGAAAGTCCAGCTGTTAGAACTTGGCGGGCTCCTCCGTCAGCCTCTGCAGCCCACACCTGCTGGGCCGAGAAAGAGGCATCAAACGTGACCTCCAGTGGTGTGGACAGGGGAGGTGAGGACTGTGTTCTTGCAGATACCGAGACCTGGGAAGTTTGGAGTGAGACTTAAGCCTAGCTTTTGGTAGATTATTTTTATTTCATGGAAAATGGAAAGACCCAAGCCTAAGTGACATATAAGAAAAACATATGGAATGAAATCATTTCTAAGCATGAAAAGGAGAAAGTTAATAGAAGCATTCCAAATACTTTCTTAACTCAAAAGCTGCATTTCATAAATTTCTGAATGTCTCCAATAATATGGTATATGTCTTTGTAAAAAAATATAAGGTAAATTTTAATAATACTAAATTTATATGTAGCAGAATTCACTCTTTGGTTGTGCAGTTCAATGAATTGAGGAAAATATAGAAGATGAATGTTCCCACAATCAAGAAAAGAACATTTCGACATTTCAAGCACAACTTTTTTTGTTCTTTACTGTCAATCCCCATTCCAGCCCTGGTCAGGAATAATCCGATTCTTGCATGTCCTGTATTTCCATTCTTAGAATTTCTGCTGAATGTCATATTTTTCCAGCACTTCTGAAATCTGTTGCTCCACTCATCACTGATCCACTCCATTTTGTTGTTTGGTAAATATTTGCTTGTGTGGATTTGTCTCAATTTATCACCTTTGCAAGCGAATGGATGTCTGCTGGTTCTCATTAGTGGCTTATAAACAGGGCTGTCACAAGTGCCCACATAGACCTCTCTGCATGCTTCATATTCTCTCTGGGAAATGTCTGAGCCTTCAGTGGGCACCACGGCATTCCCATGGGCAATCTCAGATAGTTCCACTTTTCTGTATACTTTTGAGCATTTGGTGTAATCTTTTTTTTAGCTTAGTTTAACTTTAGCCATTCTCATTGTTATGTAGGCCTATTCCATAGTGATTTAAATGTGGATTCTCCTGAAGAATACTTAGAGAGCACCTTTCTGTTTGTTTGCTCCAAATTATTTCTACAATACAACATTTATTCAAAATTTTAAATAAAGTTTTTTAGTTTTATATATTATAAACACAAATGTTTTATCTGCTATGTGTTTGTGAAGATTTTCTGCAAGTCAATTGTTTGTCTTTTAATTTTTAAAGTCACAGACAAGAGTTTTAATTCTGATGAAGTACCATTATATATTGTCTTGAGGCTCTGCTTTTTATACACAATCAATAAAATGTTTTTATTCTAACTTTACAATGACTTTCTCTTAAGCTTTCTTTTGGAATATTTATCATCTTAGGTTTTGCTTTCTCTCATTCACTTCAAGTTGGAATTTTATGAGTTATGAGAAATGGATTGAGTTCTATTTATTTGCCTATGGACATTTGTCTATTCTGGTACACTTGTTCAAAAACACTACCTCAAAGTTGAAATGCCTTTCTCGAAAACCAATTAATCATCTTCCTGTGGGTCTGTTTCTGTACTCTGCACCGTCTTCTAGTCATCTGCAGGTCTATCTTTATCAACATACATGAGTGCTGTGATGCCATTCTGCTCTCGAAACCAGATACTGCAGAGTCTCCACGTGGCCGCTTGTTTCAAACTGTTTAGGGTTTTTAATTCCTTGTGCATTTCTACCAAACTGCAAAATATGCAGGAAGATTATAAACACACTTTTGATTGAAATGATATTGCATCTCTGTGTCTTAAGAATCTTAGTTTTCAAAAGAATCATATGAATGATAGAATGGTTTAGTGATTGAGTGCACTTTAAGTAAAAAAAGTAAAAAAAAAAAAAGAAGAATCTTAGTTTTCTCTTAAGCATAGTGTATTTCTCCATTAATTAAGATCTTCAATTTACATTTCAGTTTTGGAAGCATATATAATGCATAAAATTAACAGGATTATCTTTTTCATGTTTAATACAGCTGCAAATACTATTTTTTACATTTAAATTGCTAATAATGAGTTGTTAAATATAGAGAAATTAAAATAGTTTAAAATATATTCTAGCTTGAAATGTTGCTGAATTCATATGTTGGTTATTTAGGATTTGTTGTAGTTTATTGGCTGTTTTCTACAAGGAGGAGTGTGAGTGTGTCATCTTCACACACAGACAGTTGTTATTTTTTCTTTTAAAACATGTATGCCTTCTTCATCTTTATTTTTTCAAATTCCCTGCCATGTCTCATCAGTCTTCTCCTGCAGTGGAGTGCTGGCAGAAGTGGTTCCAGCGGATACCTTGGCTTTGTTATTTATTTTAGAGGAAACATTTTCAACCTTCCACCACTAAATGCAGTATTAGTCACAGGTTGCTCTCTGTGCATCTTTTCAGTTTGAGGAAGTCCCCACCCCAGTTGCTCATAGGTTTCTGTCGGTTCACCCAGAGTGGATGCGATTGCTCCCTCCAGATCTCTCCCCTTGCCGTGCTTATTGTCCTCATGCTCTGGGCCAGATGGACGCCTTCCACCTCTTCTTACAGTGCCTTCTTTACTTGATTATTAATGTAAGGAGGTTGTTTTTGAACATACTTTATATATTTAAATTTGCACTTCCCTTTTCATGTCATTCAGTAATCTTATCATGGATTTATCTCTCCATTTATTGAGTCCATGTTGTTCTACAGCTTGAAGAATTTACAGAAAATTTACTCTTCTTTCATTTGTTTCCAAGGGGTCAATAAAATCTATAAAATTGTTCATATTATTCTGATGGACAATATACTACAATCTAGCCAACGGACAATGAAAATGTGTAGCAAAAACTATAAGCAGATATTTCAAAATACTATCATCCAGAGAGATCAAATGAATGTCAGTCAAGACTGGAAACGAAAATGTCAGGGGAGCTAGCCAGGTCGTCACACCTGGAATCCCAGCTAGCGAACCACGGGGAACAATCCCCAATACAAAAAAAAAAAAAAAAAAAAAAAAAGAAGAAGAAGAAGAAAAAGAAAGCCAGTTTAGCAATGCTACATTACAATCCCCTGTCCTCCATGTGTGGGGTATCCTCATAGTCTTGTAGAAGTGGGTTTTTCTTTTCTATATATTTTTAAATGTATTTTATGTGTAAAAAGTCAATGAAAAATATGTTTATTTTTATTTTGAACTTATCACACAAGAAACTTTACTTTTTTCTTTTATATTGCTTTTACTTACACATAAAAATCACATTCATGTGAAGACATTTTAATATGTCTCTATTAAAGGTATCTATTCTATTAATGAGTAGAAGATACACATAAAATAATTGATATACTACTACTTTTAAGAGGAAAAAAACTAACAATGCTTCTTTTCAGCCCTAGCTGATCTTTAAGCACCACTAAATCTCTACTACAGTTCAGTTTACCAGATTTAATTTGTATAAAGTACAATGAAAACAATTTGGGAGACATTGGGGGCCACTTACTTTTATTTTCCAAATTAATTTTCTCCTAAACAGAGCAGAAAGAAGAGAAAAGTGAAATGTGCAATAAAAGTAAATCTGATTTTTAAAAATATCTTCATAAAACCTCAGACGTGCTCTCTGGAGGCCTTTTTAGGATTGCAAAGTGTGGTTTTAAGGCAGGAACTTTCTTTTCATCAAAATTTTAATCTAAAAAGTTCAGGCAACCACCAACAGACAAATAAACAAGTGAGCCCCAGGGAAAGGCTGCATAATTACGAGTGCGCCTTCTGTGAGCTCTTTCCACACGGTGACACTCAGTTCCCCAGAGGACTTTTCACACCTGCTTACCCAAATAAATAAATGTCCATTATATGTTATTTTTCCTGTGCCCCTTTAGCAATAAATCACTAGCCTTTTTGTTTAGGAATGTCTTCTTTTTAATGAGGTGCTCCTGTTAAACCTAACCTTCTGTCAACATCTGCAAAGAGGGATTTCAAGATGCTAAGTCATTTTATAAGCTTCTTTTTAAAAGATTCTCATTGTATAATAGCAATTAGTTTTGTTTAACTATGATTGCTTCTAAAACATTTCATTTTTTCCTAAGTTTTCGGTCTGTTTTCATTTTCCCTTCCGTAATTGTGGAGTCCACCTCCCGAACACTACGAAAATACAGGGGAAGTTTATGGTTATGCAAATGAAGATCCATTAAAATAAAACTACCACTGGTTTCCCCACGCTTCCTTCTGAAGCCACATGGCAGCATTAACGTTTCGCTTGAAAGTCAATATGCCAGTCAATGTGAGTCGATTTATTAGTTCTTCCAAGTGATGTTGCCCATGGTATTTGGTAAAAAGTTGTAATCATCATGCATTAAGAAAACGCTGTTAATACTTTAAAGAGACATTTTCATCATTATGTTTATAACTACTTTTTAATTCTATGAACAATAGTTTTCATCTCTAATGAGCAAGAAACACTTCACCTTGGGTTGCTAACCATGGATGATTGGTTATTTTGGTTTTCTACCTCAAGGGCAAAGAGGTGAAAGGACATACAAATTGTTAGTTTCAAGATAGTTTCTGGTGGATATAACAAACGAACGTTGTCCACTTTACTATCAATGTATAACAAATGTTGTCAAAATTCTCTTTAAAATTTTGCTTGAATACATGAAAAAGTGCTCATCATCTCTAGTAATTAGAGAAATGCAAATTAAAACCACCCTAAGATTTCATCTAACTCCAATTAGAATGGCGATTATCAGGAATACAAGCAATAATAAGTGTTGGCGTGGATGTGGGAAAAAAGGCACACTTGTACCTTGCTGGTGGAGTTGCAAATTGGTGCAGCCACTCTGGACAGCAGTATGGAGATTCCTCAAAAAACTTGGAACAGACCCACCATTTGACCCAGCTGTCCCACTCCTCAGCAAAGTAAGGAATACAGCCACTTCTATGTTCATAGCTGCTCAATTCACAATAGCTAGATTGTCGAACCAAGCTAGATGTCCTTCAATTGAAGAACGGATAAAGAAACTGTGGTATATATACACAATGGAACATTATTCAGCCATAAAGAAGAATAAAACCATGGCATTTGCTGATAAATGGGTGGAGTTGGAGAATATCATGCTAAGTGAAATGAGCCAAGCCCCCAAAACCAAAGGTCAAATGTTTTCTCTGATCAGTGGATACTGATTCCTAACGGGGTGGGGGTGGGGGGTGGGGTGGGGGGTTGGGGGGGGAAAGGAAAGAATGGAGGAAGCATGGGTGGTTTAGAGGAAAATGGAATGGGAGGGGAGGGGGGAAGGAAAAATAGACTGAGACAGACAGCATTACCCTATGTAGATGTAAGATTATATGAATTGTGTGAATCTACATTCTGAAAAAATATATATTCCCTCCTGTATAATTATATCAGAATGGATTCTACTGTCATGTGTAATTAAAAGGAACCAATAAGTTAAAAAAAAATAAAATATTTTGTTTGAAGACTTTAATTAGTACTGAATGCGGCCATAACTTGGCAGCCAATTCCCTAGACATTAGAAAATTATTTACTGTGTTTTATTTATTTATTCACAAAAATATCATGTTGTGGTAAAGCAAAATTCTGGGCCATTCATCTTCCATATAGAGAAGAGGTTAATAAGACAGAAGAGAACAGATAAACGAGTGTAAGACTTTAGATGTGGAATCATTCCATGATTGTGTATCTCTGATTGCTCAATTCCTGAAATTATTTAGTAAAAGATGATACCAAGATCTGTGATTTGGGTCACGTTGATGATCCAACTGGTACTCCACTGTAAAACATATTTATCTTCTTGGTTTCTGCTCATGAAATAGTGATATAAATTTGTACATAATTTCATTATACTTGTTTGGCATATGAAAATAAGTGGAATGATGCTGATATCATTGAATATCTTAAGGAGTTCAGCTAGATGAGAGTGTTACATATTTTATATGTCCACCACTCTATTAAGTATATCCTCCTTCCTACAAAATTCACGTGGTGATGGAAACAGGCACAGCGTCTCCTGCCCTGCCCAGCATCTTCTGTGTCTTCATCCACCATCTGTGGACACTCCTGGTGCAAGGTCTCCTCCTGCCTTTGGCTCATTTTCTGATTGAACTCTTTGTTTTACTTTTGAGATTTTAGAGTTATTTATACTTTTCAGATACTAGACCTTTGACAGATACGTGGTTTCAAATATTTTTTCCCAATAGTTAGTTCATCTTTTCGTCCTCCTTCAATGGAGTCTAATGTATTGTTTCTTTCATGAACCATCCAGGCTTTTGATGTCAACTCCATGAACTCTGTCTGTCCCTAATTTCCATTGTTTTCTTCCTCTTTGGTGTTATACTTTCATATTTTATATATTATTCTGTGATCAATTCTGTGTAAGGTATGAGTCAGGTCAAAGTTGATTATTTTGGCTAAGGATGCCCAAATGTTCTGGGATCATTTTTGGAAAGTCTATCTTTCCTCTACTGAACTGAATTGCTTCTGCAACTTTATCAAAAATCAATTAGGCATATTTTCATGATTCTATTTCTACTGTATTGATCTATGTGACTCTCTAGGAATTCTTTTGATTACTCTGGTGATATAATAACACTGGGAATCAGGTAGATTGATTTCTTCCACTTAATTCTCTTTTCTTCCTCCAAAATTATTTTATTTTCTTAACTAACCATATATATATATATACATATATATATATGATATAGATATTTCACATATATGCGATACATAGTTTCTTAATATTTATTTTCTTAATTAATATATATATGTAAAGTTAATTAACTTTGTAATAAACTATATTTCAGAGTCAAGAGAGTCCCTGTCCTGCCCACACCCAGGTTCCTTCCTGGACAACATCTTGCATGTTATAAATTTATCACATTAATGAACTATGGTGATGCATTATTATTCCATGAAGCCCAAGCTGTGTTTGGATTCCCCTTGTTGGTTGTCTAATGTCCTTTGTATTCCAGCATGACATCCACCTGGAACAGCATGTTCCACCTCATTTTCACGTCTCCTTAGCCCCTTTTCTCTGTGACAGTTTTACAGGTTTCCTTTGTGGTAAATAGCTTTGAGCATTCCTGTCCTGTTTGGTGATGCCCTTCAAATGGAATTTACTTGATGATTTTTCAGGATTATATTTTCATTTTGGACTTTGGGGAGAAAGATCACAGAGGTAAAAATGATCTTTTCTTTATAAAATTCCAGAATTATTGATGGGAATCATGGACAGCTACAGCTGCTGTCCCACCTGGCAGAGGGAGTTCCTCCGGCCTCTCTGCCCACTTTATCTCTCCTTAATTCTCAGTGTGCTTTTCCATGGAGTCACTGGGTGCAGCTCAGGCTGCGGGTAGTCCTGCTTCATCTCCTTGAGGCCTGAGTAGCCTCAGAAGTTATTTGGAATTTGTTTCTGTCTGGTTGATTTCTCCCAATTGTTCATCTGCATTGACCTGAAGGACTTTGATGTCACCCTTTGTGTTGTGGCGTTGCAGTATAGACCTGCAACTTCCCTCCCTGGCAGGCCAGCTTCATACTCAGGATCCCTTTCAGTTGACCTGCACCCCTTGGTCACATCTTCACCCTGTTCTGTGTGTTTGTTGGGTTTACTTTACTACTTTGAGCACTTCCTTCCATTCTATAGGACCTGGTGCTCCCAGGCACTCACTACCCATGCCTATAGCCAGCCCGTTCCCACGTGAGTCTGCAGCCAGCTTTCTTTTACTGAAAAATGGGATTATAAATCAGTTACCATTTTTATTGGTGCTTTACACATAGACAAAATGGTGGGATTTTTAATTAGGAGAACACCACAAACTTTTCCTTTTAAAATGGCCCCAATAGCTGATACTCTGTCATAGGCCTCAGCAGTGAGGAAAGAAGCATGAAGGAATATAATAGAAGGAAAATCTGTTGGACAAACACATCATATTTATTGAAATTCAGCGCTGGACACTTCTTCCTGAGCCTTTAAGCTGTTGAGGATAGAGACTGGCAAGGGAAGTGGTCCCAAGGCGTATTGTTCATGGAAAGGGGCGCACTCTCTCTAGCTCACTTTGATCAGTTCGATTCCTACTTTACACAGGAAGAAAACCTGGTGCCAGGCCCGCAAAGCCCATGCAGCCGGACTGTACCATTGCCCTCCAGTTTCCCAGACCAAAGCTGCATATAGGAACAGCTCTGTGCCAAGAGCAGAGCCACACTAAGTTCAGAAGAGTGCATCACCGTATCAACACTTTCACGTTAACACAGATATTTGAGGATGGGTTGGTTTAATGACACTTGAAAGCATCTTTCCCCGCAAAGTTAATACTTTTCTCACTGCAATGATTGAGTATTTTTTAAAACTAGCAAAACCCATGTGGTTTAATTTAATTGAGTCACAAAAGTAAGTTCTAAAATATTATTTTAAAAAATTCCCTTAACAAAACTTAGTCTTAAAGATCTCAGTATTTTCGTGTGAATTTCGGATATAATTTCTTAGCATTCCTATAGTTATATTTTAACAATAGCCTTATTTTCTAAATTATATGTGAATATAATAAAATGCATTTGATAACATTACTCAAGATAATAGGACTATTCCTTATCATGCATTCACCAAATTCGTATCAAATGATAGATGCCATCTAGAACATATTCATGTCTGACTGTGTTTCAGTAAATTACATTTTTCTGGAAAACATATTATCAATGTTACAGCAAACTAGTGACAAACCAAGACAGAACTTATCTTCATCTTTAATATGGAATATTCCTCAGGCATTTTATTTATCTGAACAATTTGTGAGCAACTATTACACTGCAGAAATTGTTCAAGATCCTGAGAAGAAGAAGGTAAACATGATATGCTTCCCACCTATGCAGGTCTGTGATTGTCTAGAAGGCAAGACGTCACTGTCTTCTACATCCAGTGCTAACATCAATGTTGCAAAACTTAATATAGAGCATATTTTATTAAATTAGGCTCAATTAAGCAACTTGATTTTGTCAGGAAGACTGACAAGACTAGACACCACGGAATTCTGTAAAGGATTCTCTAAAGTGCCTGGTTATTGCTCTCCATTTAAAATACCTTCAGTAAATTTCAGTGCTCTTCTTATGTCTGATCCACTCATCTTCTAATCTTACTATTTCAATTTAGGAGTTTCAGTATATCATGGTGTTTAGCCCTGTAATTTTGTCTATCAGAAAGATCTGCATTTTTTTCCCCGATGTTGGAATTCTAAACTGTCGTGACCTTGAATAATTCTTATAATCCTGGATTCAGTGTTCATAACTTTAAAATGAGACACAGCACCCACCCCCCTGGTAATATCAAGGTTATGAATGATATTTTGGTGCTGTAAATGATCACTATGATGTTAAAAGTTAATGAGGAAAAGTAATTTTTTAAAACCTCCTAAACATTTCAGGATTTCACACCAGGCTCTGAAAATGGACATGTTCATTATAAAGAGTAGAATAACAACCTATTTTTCTTCCTCATATGTGAAATTGATGAATAACGGAATACCTCTGTGGAATAGCCATAAAATATGGACAGTTTTCTATTTTTAGATACTTATCTGTCGTCCAGAGAATGTAATTGACATGTGGAACGCTGAGTGAGGACAGAATCTGATCTACCTCTCAGGGTGTCCAGCTCTGTCTCACAAACATTTCTTTCTTATAAACCCATATTAATATACAGTCTTAATTAACTTTTAAATAGCTGTATTAATTTTTTAAAAAATAGGTACTGAGCATCCTAGCCTTTGGTTTTTACTGAAATCTGAGCTCTGAAAAATCGTTCATACTAGATTAGGATTCACATTTCTTCCTTCACTGTAACAAAGACGTCGCAGTGGGTTCTTTGTTCCAGTTTTGTCACTGTGTCAACCAATACTTCACAATTTACTAACACATTAGTTTGCCAGGCAGGTCTTTTTGTATTTTATGTGAACTTAAGGTGAACCTGCGTGCACCAAGACGAGGTTCAATATGTAGACACTGGTGTATTGATACCCAGGAACGCAGCTGCACTATGGATCCCTCTGCTTTTATTGTTGAAGTCATATTCACAATTCAAGCCAGTTTCTTTTCAGAGTTAATGCACTCCGGTGGGTGCCAAGAAGAGGAGCGCTGTGAAAGCCATCATAAATCCTACAACAGCCGACAAGATTTTTGGCAATGTGTGCATCCAAATAAAGTGTTTTTATGTTAAAATCTTTGTTTATAAGTTGATAAATGGCATATGTACCCAAACCCTTTTTTGTATGCCTTTTATGCAACACTGGCTTTTAGCAAAGAAGTGCATGTCTATATTATCACAGTTTTAAGTAGGAAGCAGAATTTATATGTGTAGTTTTTCTT
Source organism: Glaucomys volans (assembly GCA_020662805.1). Taxonomy (NCBI): domain Eukaryota; kingdom Metazoa; phylum Chordata; class Mammalia; order Rodentia; family Sciuridae; genus Glaucomys; species Glaucomys volans. The sequence goes on along the minus strand of JAJEJO010000089.1, from coordinate 1,121,347 downwards.
CCCTTAGGAATATGGGAGGGATTTTTCCCTACCCTAATGACCAAAAGGGTAGCACAATACCAGACTCTTAAGACAGATTGAATAAGTAAAAATGAATAAAAAATTGATTTATTAATTGACTGAATTAATTAATTGATGAAGAGTGATTAGACTTTGGCCCAAAATTTTGCCATCTACACATGATCTTGCTACCATCTTACTGTTGACCTAAGAGGAAAATTCAAAACAAAGAAAAAGGTGGAGTTAATGTATTGCTGCCTCAGGATGTGCAGAAGGCAAGGCGAGTGTACCCAGCATGAATGTCACCGAGGGGCATCTATCACAGAGAAGAGGCACTGCTGTGGTGCAGTCACCTCCACTACCAGCTACCTTGCCATTGGCTCAGGGTTCACATGCAGAGTGGTCACGGTGGTGGGAATGAGTAGGGTGGACACCTGACACTGTTCCTCCTATAAAGGCACCAAGAGTGTCCACTGCCTGATTTGTCCACAAGCAAGTCGAACACTGAACTCTCAGTAGCGCATCAGATCCAACACCTCCTGGCCAAGAGGTGTCCATGATCACCTAGGGCCACATCCCTGGTGAGGAGACAAAGCTTTTTCTTCAGTAAGATAGACAGATGTTCTATGTAGGAAGCCACCACTCCTTCCCCCGGTGTTTTCTGCAAGCTTCCCTCACCCTGTGTCTGCATGGAAGGTCCTTGCATTCTGTGCGGCATTTTCTCTGATGACAAACTTATTCCACAGAAAAAAAAGTGTGTCTTCACCTAAGAAGGGAGCGCTGGGAGCACCTTTTTGGAGTTTCTAAAATGCAATAATGTCCACTTCATCCCATTGTGTTTCAGTCACTTTTGCAATTACAGATGTTTTCAGTGATAATTTAAAATTGTATCTATATATTTATTTAATAACATTATGACATCCAATTATCTCTGTTCAAATAACTGTTGTGATTTCCTCCTGCTGGTGACCCTGATTGATACATCATATTTTAATCAGTAGCACTTCAGTTATCATTTTATTGCACACACAATTATGCATCATCAATTGATGACAGCTTACAGTTTTAATTGGCTCCTTAGCATGGTAATACTAATTCAATTTTGCACAGTCAATTGCTGACATGAGGACCATGTATATTTTAAATGATATTGAAACAAATTTATTCATGATTATTTTCTCATGGATGTGCTATTAAAATAGTAAAATGTGAAAGGAGAAAAGGAACAAATTTGAACTTCAAATTGATAAATTATTTTCTTATTTTTTAAAATGTAATTATTTCAATCTTTTTCCTGAAAAAAATCAGAAATAAATCATAGCAATTTTCAAAAACTGAAACAGATCAAAAAAGAAAACAAAAAGGGCAGAGGATGTGGATCAGTGGTGGAGCACTAGCTTAACACAGACAGGACCCTGGGTTCAATGCCCAGCACACAAAAACAGAATAAGGAAATAAAATGAAATAAAAGAACTCATAAAGGTTTATAAATTATTGCACAGTATTATTATTTAAACTTAGGGATCATTTTCACTAAATATACATATATGTATAAATATTTGGTTTTGTTGAATGATGGTCTTTAATCTGCTACCAAACATGAAACAAAAACTCAGGCTCATTATCTAGTTATATCTCAATTATCTGCTCAGAATGAAGCAGCAACAATATTATTCCTCCATTTCAAGCGTAAATATATTTGTCTGGCACTTCTGATACAATGACATGATATTATTTGTAGTGGAAAGAATATGACTTAGTGAAACATACCTAGATAGTCCAAATGTGTACCTTTTTGAAAATGGCCATCAGTCCATCTTATGCTTTTAAACAGAATACTTCAATCTGGTGATTTGTAATGAACAGAACTCTATGATCACACTATCTGGGGACTAGGAAACCCCAGATCTAGGGCCCTCACCTGGGAGGATCTTACTGTTCCATCATACTAGGGGCAGGACAAGCAGTGGGAAGACAAGAACTCACTTGCAAAATCCCTGTTAAAAGCACTAAAGCTACCACTGAGGGTGCAGCCCCCCTGACCCACTCATTTCTTGAAAGTCCCTTCTCTTTACCATTAGAATAAAGTAAATGGCAAGTTAATGTCAACATGGATTTGGAGGGGGTACACATTCAAACCAAAGTAATGATGTAATGGAATTATATTTTTGCATTTAAATATCAATGGGAGGTTCCCAGTAATTTTATTATTAATCATAATTGTTGGCAATACTGTGTGTTTTCTTTAACAATATTGAAAACACTGTCAAAGTATTAGAGGAAATTGTTTAGTACTTTATATCCACTGAAGAATTTTGTTTTATTAACAATACAGTAACAGAGAACTGTGATGCAAATATTCTTCAATAGTAGATTGTGCTAATGCCAGGGTTGTTACTTTGTAGGAAGGACATCCTTTAAGACATGCACAGATTACCTCTTAGTTTATATATATTAACTTAGGAAAAAATACTTCTTGCAATATACAGCAGAGCCAAGACATCTATTCTTAATGGAGCACAACATTGCAAATGGACATGGTAGGAAACATGAGCCTTTGTTAGGGTTCAACATGCACTTTTGAAATTACAAATTCACCTTGGATTATTTGTTAATAAACAGATCATTCATACAAAATTAAAATATCAGTCTTCGATTTCTTGAAGCAATTGACGTTTTTCTTTTTAGAGCATCAGGCTCTGACACAATAGAAGCTGCATTTAAATTATACTTTATACAACATCAGACTTTGCCTTGCCTATTCAAACAACCGAGATGCTGTTACAAAAGGTATGCTATTACACCAGTTATGCACAAACGGTAATTACTGAAACTGACACAAAATCGTTGATTTGTAGGTAGCTGTGTTTCTCTAATGGAGCTTGTTAATGGAACTGAATTCTGTTCAGGAATGTTGTTTAATGCCATACCACTTTATACTAGGCTTAATTACTGCCAAACATAAAACAGAAAACAGCTTCTATTGAGTCTTAAATTAATCAAATGATGTTACAAACTTTTTGATTTGTGATGCAATACAAATTGGAGAAAATAAAATTTAAAGCAATGCAAGGGCATCTGTATATTTTGGCGAGCAGGCTGATGGATTGCCATGCAAGGGAAATTAAAATATGTAAATCTCCAAACATCTTCATCTTACACAGCACTTCAAAATAAATTTAAATTGCTGGTATTGTTTAATTTTGGTTAATTTCCTTTCTAAAAGTTTCCTTAAACCTAATTATTTAACAGAGAATAGTTGATTCAAATCTATGCATTTTTCTTTTAAAAGATTATTATTTTATTTGTTTTGCAAATATAGTAACTATCTTTTCAAGACCTTATGAAAAAATGAAAATATCTAAATATAAAACTTAAACATATTTTACCATTCTATAAACATGTGTTTGTATATTTTGCTCTTAAATATAGGGGTTAAATCATGGTACATTTTTGCAGTGTTCTTTATACTGGACAATAGATCATGCATATTATTAAATGAATATTATTTTATAGTAGCTTGCAATTTTTGTATTTGATATTATCTTGAGGATCTATTATAACTTGTATATCAAAATTCATTTCATTATATGAAATCTGCATATTATATTCTGTTACTCAAAATTGTGGTAATATACTGGAAATTTCCAATTATGTTCATTTATACTGAACTTCTACAGAGTAAGGATGTGTATTTGAGGTTCTTTTTTGTTTTTGTGTGTATGTGTGGATGTGTGTGTGTTTACTCATCAGAAGAAGAAAGGGATGGTGTCCTCATTCATTATAACCTGCAATGCAATTCATTCCAGAAATGTTAGAACATGAGCATTGTTCAGTAGTGTTGTTCTTTTGTGTCTTCAACTTCCTTTTAATCTCTGTATATATTCTCCCTATGTATCTTAATGTTAAGAATACAAAGAATAGCTGAGGCCACTTGTTTTTCCTCTATGAAAAATACAATTTATTTTGCATTGTATTTACGTTAAATATTTACTAGAAAATTTATATATAAATATATGAATGGTTATTGGAAATATTCTTTAACCTTGAATGTAAGAAATTGTAGTGGACTCTTTCAGTACTTCCTAGGTTCAAGATTATTTTGTTTTGTTTTTCTTCTCATACCTCAAATTATTGCCTGTTCAGCTGAGAAATTTTCTTAGGGAATATCATTTACCCCTTTAGCAGATTCCATGTTTCACTGTTCTATTTGTGTCCCACCATTTCTAAAACCTCTGATTTGGGCACCTATGATTATCTCAAGTGCACCTTCCCCATCAATTCAATTATTTGAATGTGTTTTTTTTTTATTAAAATAGAATGTTTATGCAGAAGTCTGCCATTTTCAGAACTCAGATGCTACTGATAACTGGCATGTGGTGGGCCCTGGACTGCCATTCTCTGGGCAGTGTGATGAGCAAGAAGCACTCCCTTCTGGAGTCTGATGCCATTGGGGGATTGACAGAGACAAGGGCCGTGGGTCAGGGTATGGTGAAATCTAGCATTGTAGATCAAGTGGCATTTCTACATCTCTGAAATCCAGGGTCTGCCTTCTCCCAAAATGCAAATAAGTGATTTTAATATGTGGAAACTTCTTTAGAAATAGGAAGCGCTGAGGCAGCTCTTCAGATATACACAGTGATCAGAATCAGGTAAGCAAATATGTGCCCCTATAGAGCATGCTATTTCTAAATGTATATGATGTCACAGAAGTTTAGTAGCTTAAGGTCTTAACACACTTATCTTAAAATACGACCACTGCCATCAGAATCTGTAAAAATGACCTTCTGAGTACCACAAAAATATTTCCTTAATTGGTTAAGGAAACAAACACAGAAACATGATCTTTCGCATTGTCCCTTCAAGTTATGATGGGAAGAAAAGTAGTGCATCTTTCCTACAGAGGGAAAGATGATGTTCCCCCAGTACCCATGAGGGTCAGCTTTCCTTTCTGTGGTTTTGGAACAATCCTTCCATTATGCTTCAAAGTATTGTTCAGACAGTAAGAGATCCCCCAACCAGGAAGTCTACTCTAAAGTATTTAAACCAAATAATGAACACAATCTATGTATGTCTTTGATGGAATCCCAATTGTTAGATTAAAAATATTAATGAATTAACAATAGTAATAACCAATTGATAACACAATCTGGGCGAATATCATCCAGATACCATCTTTAATACAGTTTATTACAATTTAGTATATCCACTAACTTAAGATCATAAATACTTTGAACAAGAAAGTAGATAAAATATTAGCTGGTCATAAATAATTGTACAAATTTGTGATAGAAATATCAAAAACCATGATTGTACCAAGGCAATTTATAAATATTTGGAGCCAAGTCTGTGTAAAGGAATAAAAGACATCCAGATATTCTAAGTAGAATATAAATATTTAACTACATTATCCATCTATAAATAACATTTTTACTTATTTATGGAAAAATTCTTCATGTTAATGAAAATATTTAATAGACCACATTTTTTCTCCTTCCTAAAACATTTCATTTATACTCCCCTCATTAAATATGGTTGACTTTTAAATTGTGTTCACTTGTAGTGTTTGTTTGGTTGTGTATGTAGCTTATCTTCCTAGTTTGGGATTGTTGTTGTGGGTGTACACTTTATTGATGGGTTTTTTAAGTTTTTTCTTCAAAGTTTACAAACATCTAATTATTTGCACTGAACCTGGGGGATTGGTACATAGCTGGAAATTAGTTATGACAGCCACAACCCATCCTGGAAAGCGGATTTTGTTGTTGCTTCTTTTGCATCAAAACTGATATTAAACATTTTATTGCACTTTACTTAAAACTGCAAAAATTTATGTCCACCTCAGTTATACAAACATATCTCAAAGGAGGGAAAAGATATGTTATTCATTGGGCATTTTCCCCTATAATTAGAAATCTCTGAAGTTATCTACTTATCTCACTCCTTTATACTCTCCTTGTGTGTATTTCCATCATTCTATTATTCACTTTCTTTCTCAAAAAACATTTAAATTATGTTGTGAGCTAAGAGACAATCCTTTACCACTTATAAACCAACCAGCATGGCCACGAATTCTCCTCCCCTTCCTTCTCTTCCCCTTTCTTTCCTCCTTCTGCTTTGAGACAGTTATTGCCAAGTCCACACAACTCAGAACAAAATGATAAAAAGATGTTATACTCTACTGTAATTCATCTTTTTTCATGAAAAATCACTTACTCTACAAAATTTCAAGAAAAACTAAAGGCTAGATATTAAAAATATTAACAGGACAAACAATCCCAATATATGCAACTTACCTAATAGAATAACATCATTAATAATGATTCCAATTAAATGAATATGGCAGAAGTTTTTAAAAAGACACTACATAACTAATAATGAATAAATTGATAGTAAAATATGACATTATTTTAAATCAAAGAGAGGACAAGTGATCTCACCAGGCTTGTCAAAAATTGGATATCCCAGGTCACAGGCTTATGGAAAGGTGGTTGGTAACATAACTGATAAGGAAGATACAGATTAAGATAATAATAAAATAGCACTGTACATCCACTAAAATAGTCAGAAACTTAAAAGACTGATGAGTAATAATAACAGGAATTGGGGAACAGACAAAAAAGGAAGTTAATATAAGCAAGTTTTGCTGCTCTTGTCTTTAACCAACTTATATTTTCACAGTTCTGAAGGTAAAGAGAAAAAACTTTTGGTCATTCAAATGAGAGTTGGAAATGAGACTCACACAAAAGTGAAAATCATGCAATGGAACATTTTATGAGACCAGAAATTATTTTATTTTTTCCCAAGTCAAACTTGAGATTTGCTCTAAATGTAACTTGTGAAGTTTCGACACAGACCCACATTCAAAGTCACAGAACAAATGGCCAGGTTTTCTCTTGGTCAGCGACTCTGCGGTTCTCCAGGGGTCACAGCACATCCCCTGCCAATGGGCCTTGCATTATAACCGACAGGAGTCCTGCTTTTCACATGTGTTTTTGCAAGTCAGTCTTCTCCTTTGTAGTTAAGGTTAAAAATGATTTTTTCCACATGAATAATAAAGATTAATACTGTAATCTACCAAGGGCTAAGAGATACTCCCGTGGGAGTACAGGAGGTAGGTCTCGCAAAAAGGGTGCATGTAAGAGATAAATGGAGGCTTTTAAGATCTTTAGCGCCAGAACGGAAAGGTACTTGAGTTTAAAGCTCATTTTCGTAAATATCTTTGAGAATATTTCATTACCTGGCTTTCAGATTGAATTAGAATAAATGGCATCTTTATGCTCTGCTACAGCTTCTTCCCCAAATAAGCCATAAGCTTAAAATGGTTTCGACCACAGCAATGGATACAATTTACTTCTCCGTGTTGGTCATTTCTCTCACTACATCAGGCAATGAACCTGAATTTTCAACTTCTCAGAAGAAACTTTTCTGATAAAATAGGCAGCGGTACCTTGCACAAACTACATTTCTCTTTCGATTTGACTAAATCCTTAATCCCCTCCTTTGATGTGTTTTTCTAGGATTTTGACTGATTTGGACTAAAACGTTTCCATTCAAGGCTGGAAAAATACCATGATCACTTCACCTGGATTGTCAGTGGAGTCATACTATGCTTTCCGATTTTAATTTGCAAAGTATTAGTTTGATGCCATTATTTTGATAGTCATGCATTTAATTGGTAACTGCCATCATTTTGATCTTCATACATTTTATTATAATTTGGAAATTCTGCTTTTAGTATGCATATTTTTACATACCTTTGTTCTATTTATATTTATAATAATTCTCCTTCTCAGGGAATTTTATAATCACTCATATTCCACTGATCAGAAAACTGGTAAAGAATGGTTAAATAGCCCTGATGTGGTGGCATATGCCTGTAATCCCAGCGGCTCAGGAGGCTGAGGCAGGAGGATCACTAACTCAAATCGACTCAGAAAAAGCAAGGTGCTAAGCAACTCACCGAGACCCTGGGTCTAAATAAAATACAAAAAGGGACTGGGAAAGTGGCTCAGTGGTCAAGTGCCCCTAAGTTCAATTCCCGTTACAAAAAATGATTTGCCTCAGATCATTTCATTATACCAAAGTGGGCTTTGAATCCTGTGATGTTTCTTAGGGCATCACTGTCAGCGTGGCTTGGGCACTAGGGTTGCAGTGTTGGTATGACCACCATGAACACTCCCTCTGGAGCTGATATTTAATTTATAGTTATCATGAATATACTGCCTTTCATGTGAGAAGAGGAGCATTTGCAGTTAAAGAGGATGCACACACACAAACACACACACCAGGTTTTAGGGCTGCCCTGGGCTTGACTAAACTTTCGATAGGTTTCTCCTTTAGGCTCCGGACCTCCTCTTTTTGAAGAGCATTTACTTTAGAAAATGTATGAATGAACATTCTTTCTCTGCTCCTATAAAGCATCACAGGATCCTTTTTATTCAAACATAATATTCCAACCTCTTGACAGTTTTATAACCAGGAGTTTTGTCTCAGCGACTTGGGAGTTATCCTTTAAAATGCAACCATTAGGAGAAAAGGCCCCTGACTCCAAGGCTCTGTGAGGTGGGAGGAGCCTGTCTTACTGAGAATCTGCAGACAGGCACAGGTGGCCCTGTCTAATCAGACAACTTCCCTCCCAGCTCCCAGTGCTTTTTACTAGCTCAGCCACTGCTGAAAGATGTGCCTATCTTGTTTCAGCAAAATTCAATTTCTCTGTCCTTTTGGAATATACTTGAGTAAAGTCTGGTTTGCCCCTTTTAACTTTTCTTAAAGAAAAATTTTTGACAATATACATACCTGTGTGTGTATCTATGCATATATGTTTATACATAGGAATACACTTCGGTCATCTATTGACAGCATGCAGCATAGTGGACTTATAACTATGGTGGCTCTCCATGCAGCTATGCTATAGAGCTGATTTATCAATGTGTGGTTTGAATAACTTCCGCAAGTTTCTTAAAACTGTGATTCCTAACACAAAGTCCAACCTGTCACCTAACCTTTATTAACATGGTCCACAACACATAAGCACAGGGTGTTCAGTAATTAGAATTGACTCATTTCCAATGATACAATTCACTTTTTTGAGCTTAACTGTATAACTGACTTTTTTTTATCATCATAAAATGTATTCATTCTTTTAAGTATATCATATGTTGCATCAACTTATAGTCTTTTAAAAAGCATAATTTATTATTTATGGGGTCTCTCAAAAAAAAGCTAAATTTAAATTTAATTTTAATTTTAATAGGTTTTTAGATTTTAACATTCATTTTATTTTATATTGCATATAGTTTTTATAGAAATTGCATATAGTTTTTATAGAAATTAAAGATTTGATAAAATAGTTATTGTTGAGACAGAGATAGATTAAATTCTCTAGGTTGGTACCAAAAGCAATTGAATTTTTCGGAACAAAATTTAGAAAATATTAAGTCACTAAAATTACAAAGATTGCACTCTGTGATTGAAAAAAAATTAAACAAAAATTATCACAAGATACACACTTCCCTATCCCCCAAGACACATTTGCAAATATTATATCAAGTATGCGAAATAAAAAAATAGACTCATAAATTCAGTGAAAGGGGTATGCACTAACTAGCCAGGAAAGGTATTTTTGAGAGAAATGCTTTATTTTCATTTTGAAGGCCATTTGTCCAAGTACACACATAGACAACACACATAGAAGGCATATTTTTTCCTTGCCACAAGAACTTCACTATTCAAATGAATAGTTTATGAAAATAAGCTCAATTATCATACCAGTGGCATTCTAATAATCCAGAATTTGCTAAGCACATGAATATTGCAGACGTAATTCCATGATTTGTGAATATAGTCATTGTTTGCCAGAGCTTTTGATCAAGCAAATGGTTACATCAAAAGAGGGGTTCATATCTACTCATCACAAGGCTTTTAAAATGGAACAAAAGAATTGTACAATTTGTAGATTTATTGTATTTTTTCATCAAGAAGCACATTACCAAACCACATAAAATATTTCACATTTTTTATTTGAAAAAAATTCAGTTCACGTGTTAGGAAAAATAAGATATGATATTTCCATCTCTGATATTTTAAATGCTATTTTTAATCCATAACTTAATATCAATTTGTTAGCCCTTAATCCCTGAGACTTCATATTTAATTAGTCTAAGAGTGTGGGACCTGAGACCGGTGCTGTCACATTGATGGGAAAAAACTGGATATGGAACAAGAAAAAGGCCCACATTTATCACTTTAAATCACTGCATTTGTAAGGAATGGAATTCAGGATGGAATCACACTTGCCTGATGATAATGTTAAATAAATAAAATGTTACACTATAGTGAGTTTCATCTATCAGCTCTTCCTGGTAGGTAACAGAATCCTTTTTATTCAAAAATAAAATATTAATAAAATACTGTATGTAATGAAAATCAAAGACAAAAAAAAGAGAAAAAAAAACAGGAATATAATTTCTAAACACATAAAACTTAATTTATAATAATTTTTTGAATTGTGAGGTATTAATTAGTTTAAGGAAATCCTGAAAATAAAATGTGTCAAGTTAGACTAAGTTTGTCAGATTTTTCTAAACAATTAAATAGCCAAATATGCAAACACCACTTTTCTCTCAATATGAGGTTGAGTTTGTGCCACAGACGAAAGTTCCATGAAACCTACATTAACTATTTTAATTTCTTTGAAATTACTTTATGGTTATGCCTTGGATATATTGGGCTATCTTAAATTAACTATCTGATTTTTTCTATGACTTTTATAAGAAAATTAACAGTTGACTGGTTTTGGAATATTGATTGCTAGTAGAGACTCCTATGCATTTTATTTTTCTACATATTAATTTATTTATGTTTTTAAATTTTTACAGACTTCATTTTGATACATTTACACAAATGGGGTACAACTTTTCATTTCTATGGTTGTGCATGATGTACATTCATACCATTCATATAATCACACATGTACATACGGTAATGATGTCTGTCTCATTCCACCATTTTTCATACCCTCACCCCTCCCCCTCTCATTTCCCTCTTCGTAATCTAAAGTTTCTCCATTCTCCTCTCACCCCCCCCAATTGGATTATATATCATCATCCACTTATCAGGGAAAACATTCAGCCTTTGGCTTTTTGGGCTTGGCTTATTTCACTTAGCATGATATTCTCCAATTCCATCCATTTATCTGCAAATGCCATAATATTATTCTTCTTTATGACTGAATAGTATTCCATTGCATATATATATATATGCAATTTATATTTTATCCATTTATCCAGCTTCTTTATCCATTCATCTGTTGATGAAGACTATGGTAATTCATTTTAAATACTGACAATTTGCATAATATTTATGAACAGATCTTCATACACTTCATTTAATTACTAGGTCTCCAAACGAACTAGAGTAAGAGGCTATGTGTAACTACTATCTTAATTTGAAAATTTCTTATTCTCATGTAGCACAATCATAGTTAGAAAATATTAGCTATGTAAGGGTTAGCCAGCTTACTGGTAGAGTGGGATCTCAGGAAGTCATACAACCAGCTATGCAGCAGCCACCTGGGGTGATGTGCCCTTTGTCCTTCTCAGCACTCCTCCTGGGCACTGTTTGACTTTGCTGCAACCTTGGAGTACCCTCTGTCCTGATCCCATCCAGGCCCACAGAAGTAAATGCTGAGGACAGCTATCCATTCATCCCCAGTGGGTTGACTTTACCGTGTGGACGGTTTCAGGACAGATCCGACTCAGTGTCTGAGGTGGCATTGCTTTCTACTTACCTTGATACAGTTCTTCAGAGAAGAGTCATCCACTGATTTATAAGACTAAATAGATTCAGAACCATACAACTTTATCTACTTATTAAACACAGTCTTTTACCTGACAATATACAACTGGGAATTGTATATTCATCTGTTACCATGCTTTCATTACAGGTCCTAGTCTGTACTGAACTTCACCTACTCTAATTAGTTTTCACCAGTTTCATGAAGAGACTCTGAACTTATTTATTTCATTGTATTATGAACTTATTTGTTTTTGGTACATAAAACTTTCCACCTTATTTTAGCACAATTTTCAATACATGTTTGTTTTAGTTAGCTTTTTTTTTGCTGTTGGGACTAAAAAATCTGATGAGAACAATTTTAGGGAAGAAAAGTTTATTTGAGGACTCACAGTTTCAGAAGTCTTAGTCCATAGTAGTCTGATTCCATTCCTCAGGGTTCAACATGAGGCAGAACATCATGGCAGAAGAGTGTGGCAGAGGTAACCAGCTCACATGATTATCAGGGAGGGAGAGAGAGAGAGAGAGAAAGAGAGAGAGAGAGAGGTCTCCACTTGCCAGATACAAATATATACCACAAAGCCATACCCCAATTCCTACTCCTCCAGCCACACCCTACCCACCCTACCCACCTGCATCAAGGTGAGTAGAAAGCAATGCCACCTCAGACACTGAGCTACCACTCAGTTAATCCCTATCAGGGATTAAGTCACTAATTGGGTTAAGGCTCTTACAACCCATCATTTCTCTTCTGAACATTCTTACATTGTCTCGCATGTGAACTCTTCAGGGACACCTCATATCCAAACCATATCAATGGTCTACTATTTTTAAGGATATTTGAAGATATAAAATGAGTTTTCCACAAACTATTTGCAAACAGTAAAAGTAAAAAACTTACATTGTTAAACAAAGTGAAAACAAAAATATGATGCAAAATTTGTAGACGGGGTCCCTGATCTGTTACAACCTTAATTTACTAGCGTTCTTCCCTTCTTTACTTCCATTCTTCATTATTTTCATGGTATCTGCTCTTCTACAATAAGCCCATCTGCTTGGTACTGTCAAAAGTCCATTTTGGGGTGCAGTCTGACGATGCAAGTTTAAACAACACTCTTCCAGGTTGGAGTCCCAGAGTAGCCACACCATGTCAGGCTCTTGGCAAGTACAGATCCTGGCTGTTTGGGGTACAGCATGGACTCCCTTCCCCCCCCTTCAGTCTGCTTTGAGAAGCCATGATTGAATTATTTGCACCAACATTTGTTGATGGTGTTTAAGGTTATAGGTTTTGAAATGTAGACAGAAATCTTTAAGGGGTGAGGCTGATGGCATTAATCATCAGCTTTGAAAATGACTGTGGAGAAACCAAGACCTGGGCGGGCAAGGCAGGCCAGTGGCTCACGCTGGTGTCACCACTTCTGCTGACCTTCTGCGTCAGTTCTCCATCCCATTCCAGTATAAGGAGACTGTTAGAGGAGAAGGGGTCAGAGGGGCATGCAGAGGGGAGGACACTGCCCCAGATGTGAAGTGTCGCCAGATGTGTACTGTCTACGGTCAGTACAATTAAAAGGCTCTGAAAATAAGGCGAGACCAACACTGTTGCAACTTGGAACTAAAATAAATAGCTTGTTATTGAATCCCTAATAGTGTATATTTAAAAAAGTGTTTGGATAGAAGAAATCAAAGCAAAGAAGCACATTCTACTACTTCAGGGAAGCTCCACACAGGGGCCATTATTCTGATGGTGTAAAATTCCAGCCCAGTGTCTGTGACTTGAGTGTTGATTTCTACCTAGAGAGCTTTTGATTCTGTTCTGAGGTAATGCTTCTCCCAAGGTAGAGTTCACTTGTAGCTTATTATAGTCAGTGATTTTCCAACTCGCCTCCAGACTGGTAATTACCTTGTTCTCTACACAGCATCCATTGAAAGAAAATATTTCCTATCACTATTCCTGAATATATTGCTCTTTAACTATCCCTTTGGGAAGCAGAGATTGGTACATTTCATCTTGTTTTTCTTATATGAGTGAAGCTAAGTCACAAAGTAAAGCAGCTTTTACTGGAATTCTTATATTGTTAAAGGATTTCTAGGCATCTATTTCCATTGGTCCCAGAACAAATAGTTTTCTAAATTTCATTTACCTATCCTTACTTATTTATAATTAAAGTCATCTGTTGGAAAGAGTATAAACATGAATACTTGAACTCCAGAAATACAGTATGACAGAATTTATTTTACTTTATTTAGCCTTTCATGTCAAATCTTCTTTGTTTTAAAAAATTAAAAGATATTTATCCATAAAAATTTGAATTTGGTATTGGAATTTAGATAAGAAAATAAGCACTATATTCTCTGGATTTGAAGCTTAAAGCCTAGAAGGGGAATCAGGGAGGCAGGAGTTTTATTGTGAGCCAGTCTGTGTTCTTAATAGAGGTAAACTGGGACCGCAGTAGGAGCACCATGACAAATACATTACAGTTCCCATGGTACAGAACGGCTTCTGTGGCTTCTGAAAGGAGGGTAGGGAATTAAGCAGAGAAGGGAGTTGAGTTTAAGGTAGTGCCATTCTCTCGTCTGCTACAAAACCTAAAACTAGCAGGAAAACACAAACCTATATGAAACTAATGATAAAAAATAGCAGTTCTGTAATATAGCAAAACTAGGAGGAATGCCTGGCAAATGGGGGGAAAGTGAAGATGGGGGCAGGTATCTTGGGGAAGAAGCCACAACCCAAAAATACATGCAGGACAACATGCTCCAAAAGGAGGAAGACCCAGCAGAGTGACCAGTGGCTAGAGCAGGTGGATACCTGGGACACAGAATGATCTGACAAGGGCTGTAGCTCTACAGGGAAAGTGATCTAGGATGGGCAGCTGTCAATCAGGGTGCCTGGCTCCATGCAGGGGCAGAGAGTGCAGACATCTGGGGGGTTGGTTGCATGCGATAATTGGGAATAAAGAAAACACCTAATCGGCAAAAATGTATTACTCACATATAGTAAAAATCCTGCCCCTTTCCAACTCTAACTGCAGTTCAGGTGATCCCACACACATTGCGCTTACTCAGGTTAGAACATTGCAAAATAGAACCAAGTTTTTGAAATGTCTTGAGGAAACTCCCAGAAAGAAGCCTGGATCATCTCTGCTGCTATTAAACATTTTGTTTTGTTTGTTTTGTTTGTTTTGTTTTTCTAAATAGGCCTATGGGATTAACAGACACTAGCATGTGTGGTTTCTAACAAGGTGTATAATTAGGTTTTTCTACTTACCTGTATAAAAAGTGCATCACATAATCTCATAACATCATATAATAAACATATCACAATTCGTATGCTATGTGTTCCTCAGCTTAACAATCTTTATTGTGTTTTCTAGTAACATCCCAGGAAAAAGCTGGGTTCCAGAATTTCAGATGAGTAAAAAGTATGAGAATGGATGCCATCACATGTCCCAGATTCTTTCCTAAAGAAAGAACTGAAAGAGATTGCTAAATAAGTATATTCCTTTGTCACTTTTGCATATAAGTTTCTGTTTAAAGAACTGCTAAAACAGAAAAGAAAATTTCCAGGCCAAGAGGAGGAATACTAGGCAGGGGATTCTAGTACTGACTTGTGTATTGTAGCTGTGACTGGCAAACCATAGATCTCTCCCTTCAGTATTGCTAAAGAGTATTGTAAAATATTCCTGAAAAACACGAGCCTGGAGATTGGCAGATTTAGATATAAAATCTCAACTCTTCACTTCTCTAAGTCATTTTGCAAGACTCACCTATTCTTAATTTCACCAACTCTGAAAGGAGAGTAACTACTTTATAAAAAGGTCAGGAAGGGAAATAATGTATATTTTGTGCATTCATATGCACATACACATGAGTTGCACATCAATGCACCTTGCACACCCTGTCGGCAAACTATTCCCTTGCATTTCCATGGTAACCCCAGCCCTACTGCAGCAGCGCTTTCCCAAGACATTCTTTTCCGATGCATCTTCTGACGGAAACCTGACCCTCCACATCGTGGCCACCCACAGCAAGGTGGTGTTGTATTTGTACTTTTGCTCTCTTGCAGCTACTAGTGGTTAGAATGTTCTTGAGAGCACCAACTGAGCATTCACAGAAAAGTGACTTTATTATGAAATATGATCTGATTTTTTATCTATTTTTAGCTACCTTTGTATTATTCAAATTGTGTCCCTTTTATTCTGTTAAAAAATAAATAAAGCTAAGGACCATTAACTGTGAGGATATGAAAAATTCAGAACCTTTGTGCACTGTTTGTGGGAAGGTAAAACGGTGGAGCCACTGTGGAAAACAGTACTGTGGGCTCTCAGAAAATGTAAAATCAAATTAGCATGTGACCCAACAATTCCTCTGCTGCGTACACACCCAGAGATTCCAAAATTCCATGAGAAGGGATGTCATCACATGTCTCAGATTTTTGCTGGGTCTCAAAGTGGTATTTTACATCAGTGTTATAAAGTATTATCTCCCAGAGCAAAAGTAAGCAGCAGTGCAGGAATGGGTAAGAAAATGTGGGATTGTTGTTTGTCTTATGATTTTGTTTTTCATTTTAATTATTTTTATTTATAATTATATATGACGAAACATTGTTTACCTATAAAATGAAGGAAATTCTGGCACATGCTGAAATATGGTTGACTACTTAGGACCTTCTGCCTAGTGAGAGGAGCC
This sequence comes from Glaucomys volans, assembly GCA_020662805.1. Taxonomy (NCBI): domain Eukaryota; kingdom Metazoa; phylum Chordata; class Mammalia; order Rodentia; family Sciuridae; genus Glaucomys; species Glaucomys volans. The sequence continues at coordinate 1,104,865 of JAJEJO010000089.1, read as the reverse complement.
TGTCATATACACCAGAACGACTGTATCATTTGCTTACACGAGGTACTGATTGTCGTCAAAATCACAAAGAAGACACAATGGTGGTTTCTAGGACACTGGGTAGAGTGGGAATAGGAAGTATTGTTTAATGGGTATTGTTTCAGTCAGCTGTTTTGCTGCTGTGACTAAAAGACCTGACAGGAACAATTAGAGGAAAAGTTTATTTTGGGACACGTGGTTTCAATGGTCTCAGTCCATAGAAGGCTGGCTCCAGTCCTTAGGAGCAGAAGAGAAGGCAGAACATCATGGCAGAAGGCTGGTGGAGGAAAGTGGCTCAGGACATCTCACCAGGAAGGAGACAGAGAGCTCCACTCAACAAGAACAAAATATAAACTCCAAAGGCAGGACCCCAGGGGCCCACCTCCTCAACCATGCCCTTCCTGCCTAGGGTTTTCACACAATTAATCCCTATCAGCAGATAGGGATTAAGGCTAGCAGATAGGGTTAAGGCTCTCCTAACCTAGTCATTTCACCTCTCAGCTTTCTTGCATTTTCTCACACATGAGCTTTGCAGGGGCGCCTCCCATCTAACCCATAACAGGCACAGAATTTCACTCTTGCAAGATGAAATGTCTTATGTTCATGGATGGTGGTGATGATCACATCTTAGGAATATATTTAATGCCACCAAAATTTATACTGAAAATGGTAAAGATGGGGTATTGAGTGTTATGTGTATTTTATCATACTAGCAATATTTAAAAACAAAACATAAAAACAAAATTAATTCCTTTGATTGGTTCTAGCAGTTGTCACACTGCCAAGAAAGAATCAGTAAAGTCACATTTGGTCACAAAAAACAAACTGAAATCAAAGAGAGAGAAAAAAATAAAAGAATGCAAAGCCCCCGAATATAAATAAATAGAAGAAACATCGGGACAATATTAAAAAATTGTAACATGCTTAAAAGGATTATAGAAGAAGAAAAAGAAAATAGAATTGAAGTAAAGGTAAGTACCACTAATCTTACAAGACGATAACACAGCAATAGTACAGGCATGTCCTTGTGGGTGAATCACACCCCGAGTTTGGAAGTGAGGTCCTGCCATTCTCTGCCTAAAATTTCTCTCCTTTTTAGAAACAGCAGGGGGCATGCCTCCAGGCTTCAGCCAATACTTAACTTTCACCAGGACCACAAGCTACTGTGGGATCTGAGCTGCCCATCAGGAGTTGGGTACTGTCAGAACCACAAAGCCACAAAGTGGGCAGTAGCAGCACCCTGCCTCCAGTGACACAGGAGATTGGAGATGAAAGGGTCCGAAAGTCCAGGTGAGTGGCGTGAGGAAATGGCCTCCATGCCCCAGTTCTGGGGTCCTCATGTCTTTGGATCTAGAGAGATGAAGGGGGCCACTGTCCTGGCTGGGGAATTGATCCTGATTATCAGGGTAGATAGGCTGACGTGTGGGTAACCAGAGCAGTTCTTAAATAAGGAGATTTGCTCCATTGGTGCCTCAGTATTGTTATCATGCACCGTAATTAGTGAAAGGTGGGGATGGCTAATGGCTTGGACCCCTCAAGACTGGAGGAGTGGGTCATGGCAGCCAGCAGCGACTAGAGCAGCTAAGGGGCTTGCTGAGGGCACTTGTGGAGAGTCAAATGAGGCAGCTGTAGACACCATGAAGATGGCACAGCCAGGTCCAGAACCAGGGCGATGACCATGAAGCAGATTTCCTCCTCACACAGTTACATAAGCGTGTCTGTGTATGTGCATAATGTTTACAGGTAACATTTTAGTTTTCTTATATTCTTATCTCACAAAATCATGTCAATGATTGGTCATTGTCAGGATCTTAAATTTACAGAATGATCAGGGAGCAATCATCCATGCACTTGCCTTCTCTTCTGGAGAAAGGGTAGCAGGGTTCTGCTGTTCACAGGATGATTGTATCATGTCAGGGGGAAGCTTGACTTGACTTTTTGATCATTATTTCATGATTCATTAGGAAAATGCATTTGGATTCTGACAAGAGGTGGGCTGTAATGGTGAACCTTCTGTGTCAACTTAGGCTGAACAATATAGCTATTCAATTAAATAGTAATCTAATTGCTCCAAAGGTATTTTGTAGATTTGCTTAACATCTACAATCAATTGAATTGAAGTAAATGACATTATTTTCTACAATCTGGGAAGATCTCATCCAATCGAAGCCTTTTAGAGAAAAACAGGTTTCTCCGCAGATGAGAAAGTACGGTCTCAAAAATGCAATATCAGCTCTTCCAGAAGAGCCCAGCCTGCCGGGCTGCCCCGCTACGAGGAGATTTACCACAGTCACGTGATTTGATAACTTGGAGTAAAACATGAACATGTGGGTTCACACCCAGACACACGTGCGCGCGCATATGCACGCACACACACACACACACTCACACCCACAGTTAAATCTTCCTGTACTCTAATTCTAAAGCATTTAGTTTTTGTCCATGTTCTTCAAAAGAATGTATTTGTATTTTTCATTGAATCTAAAAATCTTAGTCATTTTTCATGTTAATACTGATACGTTTTTGCTTGAAATTCCAAAATACTATTTGTACTTACATTCTCATTTGGTTTCCTTTACTCCCCTTTCTGGCCTAATTCTATGTTTAATATTTGCTCATATGCTTTACTATTGATTTAGCAAATATCTGAAGATAACAAGTAAAGACATCCTTCAATTATTTAGGTAAAAGTTACATAAAATTGTTTTATTTTTTTAAACCACCATCAGTTTTTTCTATTCTATGTTGTAGAAAATGTAGATTGTTTATTGAACGTGCCTTTAAAATATTTGTAAAGTATTATATGAGAATAAAATATTGTATTCATACATTTAAATCCTAAATATTGATACTGAATAATTTTCTTCAACATCATTAACCTGCCCATCCAATTCTTCCTTCATCAACTAATAACTGCTGTCAGTAATTTCTTGTAGCTACTTTCAGTGATTTTTTTTTAAAAACACAAATGTATAAATAAGTACACTTTTAAATGATTATTTACAATATAGTGCACTGATCACCATGGTTAGTTGTCTTCAAAACCAACTCATAGATGAGTTTATGTTATTTTTCAACCTGCATAAGGTACCATTGTGGATGAATCAATCATTTAATATTCAGTAGAGGTTGGTTCTGATTTTTTGCTTTTATGAATTTGCTGAGAACACAGGTGTATATCATTATCTCTTATTTGTGAAAGTACAAATAAGTGGGAGAAGTTTGTATGAGTTGGTTTGTGCAGTCAGATGGTATGTGCCATTTTAGTTTGCTAGAGGCTACTTATCAGCCTTTAGGATTTGTGTTCCTCTCAGTGGTGGGAGGCAGGACATCCTGTCATACTTCGTGTTTCTGATGAGGAAAGCATGCTCATCATGGGTGACTGTGTGTCCTTTCCTGACAAGTGTCTTTTTTTTTTTTTTTAAGTCTCACTTTTTTTTTTTCTTTTTTTAATTTACTTATTGATTCATTGAACACAAATGGAGTACAGTTATTGTTTCTCTGGTTGTACACAAAGTAGAGTCACACCATCTGTGCGTTCAAACATGTACACAGGGCAATGGTATCTGTCATACATTCTGTTATTATTCTTACCCCCTCCACCCCAACCCCACCCCTCCCTTCCCTCTATGCTATTATCCTTCCTCTATTCTTGCCACCCTTTCCCCCCCCCGCATTATGCATCATCATTTATTTATCAGAGAGACCATTTGGCCTTTGGATTTTGGGGATTGGCTGATCTCACAGCATAACAGTCTCCAACATCATCCATTTACCTACAAATGCCATAATTTTATTCTTCTTTTTGGCTGAGTAATATTCCGTTGTGTATATATACCACAGTTTCTTTATCCATTCATCTATTGAGGGGCATCTAGGTTGATTCCACAATGTAGCTATTGTGAATTGAGTAGCTATGAACATTGATGTGGCTGCATCACTGTAGTAATCTGATTTTAAGTCCTTTGGGTATAGGCCAAGGAGTGGGATAGCTGGGTCAAATGGTGGATCCATTCCAAGTTTTCTAAGGAATCTCACACTGCTTTCCAGAGTGACTGCACCAACCTGCACTCCCACCAGCAATGTATGAGTGTACCCTTTTCCCCACATCCTCGCCAACACCTGTTGTTGCCTGTGTTCTTAATAAAAGACATTCTACTTTATTTACCTTCTCCACTCGTCCACCACCTTTAGTTTATCTTAGTATTTCAGCATGATCAGTATAATCTGTTAATTATATTACTGTGGTTTTATAATTAAAAAAGTCTCTCCTATGCCCAGGCGGTTACAATGCTCCCCGTCCAGTCTCCTGCTCTTTGTTTAACAGTAACTTGTTCCTTTTATCTATATGATATTTTATAAATGAATCAAAATCTATGTTTCAACACCCTCATTAAATATCTACAAAAATATAAATATGTATAAATATATATTTACATATATTTATTTATATTCCCCTAAAATATATTATGCTTGAGAAAGAAAATACTTACAAGAAAGGATTGCTGTAGACCTTTGTTATGCAATTATTTTTTCCTGTTGCAATATTTTATATGAATTAGCATTACAAATATTCACCCAAGGCATTATTGGTCAAGATCACTTGCTATTGTTTATTTATTTTGTATTATTTAATAATTTCATGAGTATTGTAAAGTCTGCATGGTAAAACCTTACAGTGAAATTACAAGACAGATGAGAAAAAATAAAGGTTTGATTGTGGGTGATAGAGGCTTTTCCCAATGGGAACCCGCGGGCACTCCACCACTGCTGTGCTGCAACGCGCACTGAACCGGCAGCCACCATGCATGGCAGGGGGTGAAAAGTGCCCGTGCCTGCGGAGAGCCCTGCTGTCCGCTGTGGCTCCCGTTGCAGCAGTGGCAGCATCCTTGCCCCTGGTCCCTCCCCACAGTCACTGTGTGGCAGACACTGCCCGAAGCACCAGTGAGACATTCTAGAGTCTCCACTGGCAGATGAGAAACTTAGGCACAGAGAGGTCAAGGAAGTCCTCTAATCACAAAGCAGACCCGGGTCGAGCAGAAGCACAAGCCGGTGCCCCAAACCCAGGACAAGTGAGTGTTTTAGATGAAAGAAAAAGTAACAAAGTTTCCCCCTTTCTGTCTTGTTTTGAAATATTTGATCAATTTTTAGAATTTTAATTTTTTATTAATTAGAATTTTAAGTATACTTTTGTACATCTTTAGTGGTTCTGTAATCAATACTATAAATATACATCGAACAGATATTACAAATCTTTAATATATTTTACTAATGTCAATGTTTTATATTTTCAGTGGGTGATACCATTTATTTTTCACCATCCTCCTTTTTTGTAATAGAGATGTATTCAGTATTTGTCTCTCTACATTTTAACCCCATCAAATACAATTTAAAACCTCTAGAGAAAATTAATCATGCATATTTTTGATTTATTTTATCTCCAATATTCTATGTGATGTTGGAATTTATATCAGTATGAAGAATTTCTTTTCCTGATTCTTTTAATACAGGTCTACTAATGATAAAATACCTCAGTTTTCCCTCAGCTGAAAAGATCCTGTAGAAGGTCCATGTTCCATTGTATACAGAATCCCTGTCCTCAGTCCTATCCTTCCTGTGCTTTTGAAAAGCTGGGCCACCTCCCCCAGCCTCCAAAGAGACAGCGCCCTCTAGGGAGAGATCCAAGGTCACTGGCCTCACAGTCCTGTCTGAATTAGTTCCATGTAGGACTCATTGTTTCTTTCAAACCATTCTCAAGATGTTTTCTTGGAATTCATTTATCAGAAATTTGAATATCATGTGTCTGGGTGTGGTTTGTTTTTTCTTCTTACTGAACTCCTGGAAGTTGTGTGTTTGTATTATTGGACAAATTTGGAAATTAGATTTTTTAATATACATTTTTCAATCATAGTGATACCGCCATTTACCGGTGATGAGTTTTGCTTCCTCATGTGTTGAAGTATAAGGCCAGAGAAACACGCCAAGGCAAGCATGTTAAGCAGGATTATTTAAAGGTAGTAACCAGACTTCTCCCTGAAGGGAGAAGTGGGTCATGGCTGATTTTCTGGAATCCCCCAGAAGTGAGCATACCCTACATCTTTTGTAGATTAGGTCTCCTTCGTTCTGTTCTTTCCTCTGACCCTTATTTATCTTTCCTTCCTGCCTATGTGACTAGGCCCTGGTGACACAGGAAAAAGGTGAGATGCAAAAGCTGAGAAGCAGATGGGCAGGGGAGGGCCAATGATAGCAGGTAAGTGCCCAGGGGGCATTAAATAGCAACTCTTTGCCTGTAGTCCTCCATAAGGGCAGGTAGATTTGGTAATCCATGGGCTCTGGAGATCCTTGACATTCCATTCTCCCAAGGGCAGTTTCCAACTTCCAGATGCAGACGGCTTTCATGGACTCCACTTTCTCAATTTGACCGGATTTCTTATTTCTACACTAACTGCCTGTTCTGCCTTCAACTGTCTCTTCATACTCTTAGGATTCCACTGACATGGAAACTCTATGTCTATATATCTTTCTTTCTTTCTATCTATCTATCTATCTATCTATATCTATATCAATATCTATCTATATAAAATATATATGTGTATTATATACACACATATATAATATATTTTATATATATGTTTTATATATATAATATATATAATATAATATATATATATATATATCATTGTCCCATAGACCCCTGAGGTTTTTTTTAAACTTTTAACTTTTTTTCCCATTTAACAAAACGTATGGATTTATCCTAGGATCACCATTTTTTTCTTCTGACATAATCATTTTACAACTGAACACATTCACTAGGGTCGAATTTGTGAGATATGAAATTTCTATTTAGTTTCACTTCATATATGTTCTTGCTTTGCAAATATTCCTATTTTTGCTTATTTCAAAAGTGTTTATGATTATTTGCTAGAACATTCTTATAACAACAGCTTTAAACACCTTCTCACACATTTTCAATACCTGTTTTCTGTCATCTCATTTCTGTTGGTCATGGTTTCTTTTTGAACTTTAGGTTTTCCTGATTCTTGTTACTACTATTTTTAATTTGTGTCTGGAATATTTTTGGTATCATATTATGAGACAAAGTCTTCATTTAAATCTTCTGCTATAGTGTCCACGAAGCATCCCACTTTGGGTTGTGATTTGGATGTTTACATAGTTTGTTAAGCTTCTGCAGTTACGTTTTCTGTGTGCTACTTGTGTGATAGACAAAGTCCTTCCTGAAACCTTGGCAGTATTCTATTATGCAGTTTAGTTCTCAGAACTCTTGCTATGCTGGTTCTGGTCAGTTTTGTCTATAGGCCTTTTTGGGGAGAGATCAGTGCTAGACTCACAGATTCAAAGGATCATTCTTTCCAGTCCATCTCCCTCTCACTCCATTACCTGTTAAGAAGAGAAAGAGATGGATGGAATCACTTTCTCTTGGTCTAGACTGGGGATACTCAAGGAAAAGTAGCTGGAAGTGGTAAAGAAACTACTTCACTCGATGTTTCCTAAACACAAGGCAGGAATAGCCTAGGGACCACAGTGCTGGTGGGGAAGGGACATGTCCCTGATTGTAGTCACCTAGCAGGCTGTGGGAAACTCTCTTACCAGGACAAGATATGAAAAGTGCAAACAGAACCACACCTGGGATTCTCTGCTGGATCACACTTGGGATTCAGAGGTTCCTGACAGCCTAGCTTTTTGCCTCCATCCAGAATTACCCACTAGTTGTCATCTGTATAAGGCGATGGAATGGTGAGTTTGTACCATTTACCCATAACAGAAGCCAGTGTGACTTCTTGAGAACTGTTCAAAGTTCATTCTTTTTGCAACACCATGCACCTTGTGGCACATTAAGGTCATCACCACCTCCACATTTTCACTCCTTGACTATAAATTTTGCAGTGCATTCATATTATTTTTATATAGTATTTACTTAGATTTGCTCATATTTTTTCTTTTTTATGTCTCTTCAGGAATTTCCTTAATGTTGTCGTATAAGGTGTTTTTCAACATAGTTTAGGAGAATCCCCTTTCATGTACCTCTAACTGTGGCTTTGTCAGTGAGAAGTGTTTTCCAAGTTTGTTTCTCTGAATATTAATTTATAATTTTCATGGTGCTCCTCTACTCCTGAGGTTTGATCCTGAATGTTAATTTCTTGTGTCCTCGCTTTCTGGAAGAACTGTTTCTTGAATCTCAGGTTGGCCTGGATTTGCTCTCAGCACATCTAAGATATCCGGTGGTGCATTTCATGTCCTTTCCTGGTTCTTGCCATTTTCTTTTCCTTTGTGAGTAGTTTTGAGAAGGCTTCTTAGGAGGTGCTTTTGTGTGCTTTATCTTTATCTGGTTAAAATATTAGTCATTGCTTTAATTGACAACATGAACATTTATTGTGTAAGATGTGAAGTTTTGAAATATGCATTCATAATGAAGCGGCTTAATTAAGCCTGGTGGCATATGAGTTATGTCACATACTTACTTTTTTTCTGATGAGAACACAATATCTACTCTCCTAGGAACTTTCAAGAATATATTTTTATTAAGTGTAGTCATCGTGTTGCACAATAGATAGATGTCTTCAATTGTGTCTCCTAATTGACAGAGATTCTGTATCCTTTGGTTCTTGTCTTCTCACAAGCCCAGCTTTCTGCCCCGGGCTTGGGACCCACCCTTGCACTTGCTGCTTCTTTGAGTTCAGGTTTATAGATTTCACATCTTATGTCCTCCAGGTTTTCCTGTGCCTATTGCTTGTCACTAAACACAAAGTCCTCCAGGTTCATCTCTTGTGATGCAAATGACAGTATGTACTTCTATTTTTGGTCTAAATACAATTCTGTTTTGTAAACAAGCCACATTTTATTTATCTGTTTACCACTTGATGGATAGTATGGACATTACCATGTTCACTGAAGCATTGCTCACAATTGCCAGGATCTGAATTTTTCTTTATTTTTATCCTGATGCAGTTTATATGAAATTTTAATCTAAGAATCAATTCTTCCAATTAAGGTTTTGAGAAACTTTCTGTGCTTCACTCATTAAATACTGTTTACTCCCAATTCTCTATATCTTTTCCTTCTAATACTACAGTTACATATTCATTGCACCTTGATTTTTCCTATGTATACTATTTTTCTCTCTCTCAACTTTTATTTTTATTTGTTCTTTTAGATATACATGACAGCAGAATTTATTTTGACATACTCTACATACATGGAGTATAACTTGTTCTAATTAGGATCGCATTCTTCTTGTACGTGATGTAGAGTTATGCTGGTCACGTATTCATTATATGAACATAGGAGAGTGATGTCCGATTCATTTGACTGTTTTCCTACTCCCATATTGCTCTTTTCTTCAGCCTATATAATATCTATGTATATGTTTTCAGATTCATTAACTTCTATTCAGCTATGCCTAATATTCTATTTGCCTACATCTTGAATTTTAATTTCACTGCATAGTCTACCTTGAAAATTTGTTAGAGTTTTATTCCTGCATCTAACCAAAATGGTAGACACAGTTATCATCATAATTCCTTTAAAATCTATATGAAATAACTAATAATTGGAATAGTCATTGACAACCTATGAGTTATTTTTTTTCATTCCATCTTCAGTCATTTCATATTTTCATTTCATGTAATTGGAAATTTAGTTGTATCATGTGTGAGTTGTTGTGTATGAAAGAATAGAGAGTTTCTGAAACAAACAAACAAACAAACAAAAAAACCCTGCTGTCCCCCTGCAAAACAAGTTTGCCTAGGGACAGAGCATCTTTTTTTTTTTTTTTTTTTTTGGTACTGGGGATTGAACCCAGGGGCACTCCACCACTGAGCCACATCCCCAGCCCTACTTTGTATTTTGTTTAGAGAGAGGGTCTCACTGAGTTGCTTAGGGTCTTGCTAAGTTGCTGAGACTGGCTTTGAACTTGCGATCCTCCTGCCTCAGCCTCCCAAGTGCTGGGATGGGATAGATCATCTTAATCCAATGATGAAAGGAGCTGATTTAATGACAGTTTGAATTTGCAAAAAAAGTCTACTTCTGATTTTGTAGCTCAAAATCACTGTAGGTAACTATAAATACTTTCATATTATAAGACCACAACTGTTCTTTTGGAAGATCATATTTTCAGTTCATTCATGAAATCAATAAAGCATTATCTCTTGTTTTTTAGAATGTGGTATTAGGTTCTGCAGAACGCACCTTAAAGAATTCTACTAATTTATAATTGGATGACATTCTGACATTTGTACTCTATACCCTTTAGATAGAGAATAATTTAGTGAATTTTAAACTATTGGTCTAAATGTTGGTGACATCTTGGCAAAACAGGCTGACTCCGCACTCAGTTCAGATGTCAGAAGCAAAGCCACACACAGACTTAGTGTCTACACCATTTTGGCTCTTCTGAAGACGGCAGGTGAGGGATCCCTCCTAAGCAATGGGCCCGCATCGCTTGCTTCTGCCTCTGACACACAGTCACCTTATCAGCTTACCTAGGTGTGGGGCACAAGCAGAAGAGCAAGATGGAGCCTTTTGACAGGAAGACATGAAAAAATGGATTCAGACTTACTGTGTGAGGATATAACAAAAAATTTGCCATTAAGAAAACCATGGAGGAAAAGAATTAGTTATCATTTCATATAATCTGCTTCTGGTTCCTGCTCCTTCCTTCTTTTTCTCTTACTCACACAGCCATTAGTTTTAGCCACCGCTTTCCCCTCTCCTGCAAATAAAAAATGATGTTCAGAGCAATGAATCATCTCTTAGTTGCCTGGAGTTTCTTGCCAGCTTAGGGGGTGGATTTTCAGGTTTACTTAGTGCAGCCTTTCATCATAAGCCTTAAGGTGAGTGTGAGGAGGCTTAGGTTGAAGAATGAATCTGCGGTGAATGACAGTTACTGTAGCTGGCGCGTTCGGGCTCATAAGCTTGGAAGGCATTATTTGCCACTACCTGGCAAGAGACTTAAAACATTGTTTTTTATTTAGCTAAACCTAGTGCCCTATGGGTAATGTCTTAGTTGGATAAAAGGAGATGCTTTGAGCTATGCAACTGCAAAACAATTCATCAATCATCTTTTAATAGATTTCCTTTGTTATTTTAAAATGCATGTGTTTTGATAAATGCACTTTAAGGAAATGCACAATGCTTGTAACAGAAGGCAATGGGTCCCTTTGAACCTTTGCATGAAATCATCTCAGTGAGACTGTGTTAACCTTTTCAGAGGCTGCTTGACTTTTCAGAGTTAGGCCCGCTTAATGTGCTTGTGAGCACCTATAGGCAGGCAAAGGGAGAGAGGGTGTAAGGATTATGTATGGAAGGGAAGGTCAACAGGGACTTTCATGCACAGCTCCCTATCCCAAAGGGAAGGGTGAGAAAGGATATAGGGGTGTTGCAGTGGAAGGCTTTCCAGGAGACTTTCAGACACAGTATTTCCTTACTCATTCTCAGAGGGCAGAGGTTGGCGCTTTACTTATTTATTTACTTGTAGTTATTTAGAAGATGGAGAACAGAGGGGCAATGCAATTTAATTTTCTTGGTTGTCCCTGTTGTTTCAATGTAAAATCTCAATGTTCCTGATACTTCAACTTGGTGAAACTTAGTAGTCATTCACTACTATTCTTACAAAATAAACTAAATTATTAGACATCAGAATCAAAGAGAAAATGAATAAATATGATCTATCTAGAAGAAAAGGTGACAACAAACTTGCTTTATTTTGAAATTTTTATATATTGTATTTCTTCTTCATGTAGAAACTGAGGCATATTATCTTAAGGCCTAATTATAATGTTATAGCAACAGAAAACAGATTAAAATGTTGGTGCTCGCCAGGGAGATTCTCCAGCGCGATGGGGAGAGTCAGCCCACCTCAATCCCTTCCCTCTCCCTATAGCCCCACCCTAATCCCTTCTCTCCTCCCTATAGGGCCAACCCTAATCCCTTCCTCATGCCCTATAAAAGTTGGCAACTAAAGAACTTTCGCCAGATTTCCCAGCACACCTCTTTTAGGGGTAAGGGGATAGAGGGCGGTCAGCTAAAATAAAGGCTTCTTTTTTCTTTACATGATCAGCTTCCATGATTTTATTTTCTTTGGGTACAACAATAAAATAGTTTAATCCCTTATTTCTAAAATGGCTATTTCTTTTCAATTTTCACAAAGATATTGTATGGTTTAGAACTATTATATACATTCAGTGTATTCATATTTTTCTGAAAATCAAGAAAATGTTATATTTAATAAAGTATTAAAATGCAGAACATAATTTTTGCTGCTCTTTTAAATGAGTACTTTGTGATATATGATATAACTTGCTTGCTTGCTTTGCTATTTATTGCTGGTATACATTAGAATTAGAGATTCTGCGTAGTGATTTTTTTTTTTTTTTTTTTGTACCTGGGATTGAACTCAAGGACACTTGACCACTGAGCCACATCCCCAGCCCTAATTTGTGTTTTATTTAGAGACAGGTTCTCACTTAGTTGCTTAGGGCCTTGCCATTGCTGAGGCTGGCTTCGAACTTGTGATCCTCCTGCCTCAGTCTTCTGAGCCATTGGAATCATAGGTGTGTGCCACTGTGTCCTGCTTGTAGAGTGATTTATAAATAATTTTATACTTCAGTGGATTATTTTGCCTTAAAATTATAGGCAATATTTTATTCTAAAAAGTGAAAATACAAATGCATTTTAATTCCCTTATTTTAATAAATTTCAGGAAATTACTGAATACTGAAGGTATGGGATAAAATTTCTTGTCATTTCAGTCCTATGCAAACCAATATTTCTTTAATTTTGGAAACTGAGGGCATGCTTCTCATTTTTTGATTTACTCAAAATGCCTTCTGTAAGCCTTTGCTTCTAAGTTTATTTATTAATGGGATTTCAAGAGGAACTTCTGATGCAACTTCTGAGCAATCCTTAAATATAGACAGCTCTTCAGAAAACCCATATTCACTTCTATATGTAATGGGCATGTGTATACACGTCTGTGCAGGTAGCAGGTGGGGAGACAGATTATGAACAAAGATACAATAGGCTTTCAAAATAAGATTAGCATTTTTCCAAACTGTGGGAGAAATGTATTGCAGCAGGGCGTGGTGGCGCACGCCTGTAATCCAAGTGACTTGGGAGGCTGAGTCAGGAGGATTGCGAGTTCAAAGCCAGCCTCAGCAACTTAGGGAGGCCCTAAGCAACTCAGTGAGACCCTGTCTCTAAATAAAATACAAAATAGGGCTGGGGATGTGGCTCAGAGGCCGAGTGTCCCTGAGTTCAATCCCTGGTTCCAAAAAAAAAAAAAAAAAGAAAGAAATATATTGCAAACATCCTTCTAGTATTAGTAATTTTATTGAAGGGAAATGTAGTGAGTGGATATTCTTCAAGCAGTTTCCAAAGGAGAAAATATCACCAAACCAAAATTGCTATCTGGATTTTTTTAACAAGGCCACACAATGACTCAGGGCACAGAACATTCACTCATTCAAAGCATCAATTCATAGTCAAAGTTACATCAGAAAAAAAGTAAGGAAATATGCTATGCTTTCTGCATTTTTAAATAAAAAATGCACTGGATACAAAAAATGAAATAAACAAAAAATAACTCATCTTTTATTCCTAAAAGTATAATTAAATGGTCAGATGTGTCCTAGTAGATAAAATTCCATGGGGGAGTGTATATGTACTCTGTGGGAAGAAGATAGCCCAGGGAAAATTAATAGAAAGTTGGAAAAAATTCAAAATCAACAGGAGGTCAAATGCTTATGGAAGGCTGTAGGCACATGTTCTCATGTTGGTTTCTCTTCCATGATGAGAAACACTACCAATATTACAAAATGTATGGCTATTTCCATTATTTGTCAAATTTTATGTGATTCCTCTTTCTTTGTAAGATTTTCTTCATTGAAGGCATTGAAACACAAATGTCTTAAATATACATCTAAATAGCATTCTTTTCATTTTCTGCTTATACTCTCTAATAATGAGCATGTCTAAAAATATTTTTTGCATTTATCCTACTGATTTAATTTTTCTAGTACAGAGAACTGGACCCAAGTGTGTTCTACCACTGAGCCACATCCCCAGCACTTTTTCATTTTTTATTTTGAGACAGGATCTCATTAAGCTGCTTAGGACCTCACTAGGTTGCTGAGGGTGACCTGGAACTTGAGATCCTCTGGCCTCAGTCCTCTGAGTTGCTGGGATTACAGGTATGCAATACATGCCCAGATTCCTGATTTAATTTTTATATTTAAGCTTACTTATTAATTACATTCAGGGCAGTATTTTGCATATCAGTCATGGTTCTCCAGAGGAGCAAAGCCAATAGGAGATTTCATATGTGTACATGTATATATACACACATACATACGATGAGCACACACACATATCCTACACACATATACATATACACACATACACAGATAGATAAAGAAATAGAAATAGAAAGAAAAAGAAATAGGAGTGAACTTACTATTGGAATTGGCTCACATGATTATGGAAGCCAAGAATTCTCACTATGCTGTCTGCATAGGAAAGCTGGTGGTGTAACCAAAGGGGTAATGAGTTGGAAAGACAGTACGAGTGTAAGTCCTGGAGTCCATACGCCAAAGAACCAAGAGCTCCAATTTCTAAGTATAAGAAAACCCAAAGCAAGACAGCAAGTTCGATCTTCTTTACTTTTCTGTTCTATCGAGGGCCTCTGCATGCTGCAGGCTCCAATTGGTGAGGGCTGCAACCTGGTACTTTGGTAATTGATTCCTATGCTCTCTCTTCTGGAAACACCTGAGAGACACATCTAGAAATAATGCTTTGCAAGTTATCTGATCATCCCCTTAGAACAATCCAGTTCACACATAAAATTGACCATTGCAAGAACTAATGCTCATGTTTTAAGATTCCATAGGAGAATGAGCTTTAGTGACGATCCCTCACACTGTTCAGGCTAGTCTGGTATTCCTGGTACAGTTGGTACCAACAGGTTGTCATATACCCTCATGCAAACAGGACACTCCCTTTTAAATATTTAGAGGAAGCATCAAGTTCTCCTGACTCCTTAATAGCACACCCACTGAGCTATTACAAACCATGTGTTGTGTGTGCTGTGCTTAATGATATAATAAACTATTTTTACTGTATACTCCTTTTACTATTACAAAGTCCTTTTTAAAAGCCCAAGTTGGTGTGCATTATGCTTATCTAAGTAGAGCAGGACAGAATGAAACACATGAACTCATAGAAGACAATGTTAGCAGTCTCATGAATCTCACTGAGGTGGATCCAAGGACTCTGAGTCTACCTTGGGACTCTCTCCACCTCACTACACATTGTATTTCTCTGTGTGTAAGATACTGGTTTTTAAAATCACACTGCATACTGGTTAAGACATATTATTTTTTTCCGTTATTGGCATCTGTTTTAATGTTTAGAAGCTAATCTATTTGATGGCTCCTTGCCATAGGGAAGTCATGTCAGATGTCTGTGAGGGAGGTCTGTCAGTCACATATGACTTTAAGAACTCGGAAATAAGCTTCCTGCCTTTCTCAAACCCTCAAAACGATTCAGTGTAAATCCACCCTCTCTTTAATTTCCATGGCCATCCACTGATTCCCCCACTGAGGTTTGAGAATCCACTGCGGTCACAGTGGACGCGCAAAGACGGACAGAATGAAATGATGAAAAGTTCAAGGGAAGCCTCCCTTCACTCAGCAATTAGGGCGAGACGATAGAAAAATGGGCAAAAGTAACCACAAGACAGATTGTGAGGTGGGACACGAAGGAGGCAGGAAATGATCAGTGAATTCAGAGGCATGAGCGGCTGCCTCCCCTCTGGGTCTGGGACGCTGCGCTTGGAGCAGCTGAGGTCTGTGCCGAGTATGGATTGGCTCTGGGCGGGGACTGGGCAGAAGCGGGGCCTCAGTTCCAGGGCCTCAGTTCCAGGGCCTCAGTTCCAGGGCCTCAGTTCCAGGGACCTTGCTTCTCTTGCATTTCTTCCACTGATATTAGTATGCCCCAAACTCCATTCCCTGTTTCTGCACCTACCTGGTTAGTTTTTTTCTAAGTATTTGTATGCTTCTAATAATACTACATTTATTTTACATGTAAGGGAGTGCCTAAAGTTTGCTGCTATTGATAGCAAAGTCACCTAAGCACTGAATTTTCAAAACCATTTTCAAATATCTGATTTTAACTAAAACATGTAAAGGAAACCTAGCTGTGAGATGGCTCTTCAATCAAAATGCTATAATTTCCTTTTACCTAAGATAAAAACTTCAAGATAAAATTAAAATATATATTCTAAATCTTTGTAGTTCTGCATTTATGGGGTTTTAATCTTAATAACATTTATGTACTCCCATTGGAAAACATTTTCATAAACATAGAAATGTCAAACCGTTAACCATCTCCCTCTGTTTTATTCCCCCTGGGAAACATTCACTGTTATGAAGTAGTCACATTCTGACACATCTTTTTTGGCCTTATCTACAGATAAATTTCATGAAACACCTAATTTTCCAACTGTGCTGAGAATGGGAGATAAGCAGGACAGGTGTCTGTGTCCCTCCAAGTGGGCATGATATGTGGCTTTACAAATAATTGGACCACATGATCTCGTTTATATGTGGACTGTAAGAATGTTGATCTCATAGAGGTTGAGAATACAATGGTGATAAATGAGTCACACAAAACAGCCTAATGCTACCTTTTTTACTGTTTTATGCACATGCACACAGGTGCCCAGGCAGAGAAACTTATTTTCTTTCCATACTAGTGTAATTCAGTATACAAGAAAATGGAAAACGAAGCAGTGCTACTCCTCACACCCTCCTACCCAGCTGCAGGTGGGCATGTGCTTTGGACCTATGTGGAAAAGTCCTGTTGACAGCATGCTTTCTTTCATGGGCTTATTCCGACTTGAATCGCCAGGTCCACAGTGCCTTAAACACTGCTCTTCATTTACTCCCCTGGTCCTCTCACTATGTTTTCTCATCTGAATCCCTGTCCCATAAAAAGCCAGATTCAACTTGGCTGAGACCACCCATTTTAATCCATTCACAATCCCCCTGTGTTATATCCATTGTCAGAGGCCAGAGTTTGACTTGCTTAACCAGAGCAGGACTGGTCATCGAGGCACAGGGCACTGTTAAATGGGCAACATGGGTCCATCCTGTTAGGATACTTCATTTCAACAAGAGAAGAGGACAGACAGGCAGAGAGAGACAGCCATGTACAGACCTTAGGGCTTGAGAGCGAGTGTTCTCAACCTCTGCATTATGGACTTTCCAGCCAGATAATTATTTTAAGTGTTTAGCATCATCTCTGACTGCCACTCACTAAACCCAAAACTCTGGTTGTGACAGCCAAAATGTCTTCACTCACTTCTAACTGTCCCTTGGGGGTCAAATTGTGCCCAACTGAGAATTACTGGTCTTGATATGTTACTTAATTATATGATACATTGCTTGCCATGTGTTATCCTGGGATGAAAATATACATGTTCTCTGATTCTCTATTAAGATCTTAGCACTGGATCTGCTTACTTATATGGAAATGTGGTTAATTTAATATTAATGTATTATAATCCTAGTTGTCACATGGAATTTTCTGATAAACAGTAAAAACAAAAAACAGAGAAACAATAGCTTTATTTTCTATTGTTTTACATTATTATCTTTCTAGTTTAATGACTATTTTTAAACTATCAAATCAAATAATTGCTCCACGTAGTGGAAAATGATAAATAGATTTGATCTTTTCAACTTGAAGTAGTTAAATTATTCAATTTATCTAATTAATTTATTAATAATTTATCTATTCTGATTTTGTAAACTCCCCTACATCTGCTTTGAAGATGTGAATTATAAAAACACTGCACTTTTTTCAAGGTTTTTAAAAATTTGGTTAGACAATTTAATTGGAAATGGAGATATTAAAGCATAAATTATGAGCATTTTATTAAAGGGAAAGCCTGTTAGCTATTTAAATGAGTAAATATAGCTCACTTGGAATCAGTTATGGGGCTTTATTTGTGACATCCACAGGCCTGTTTAGAATTTCATATTCCGAAGCAGAGGAGAATACAGGAGTTCTAATTCAAAGCATCAATCACTGAAAATGAACATAACCTAATGTCAGTGCTGAATCAGGCCATCAATTTATTGCTTTGTAAAAGCAATCAGCAAACTATCAAGCAATAAAGTGTATGAGATAAGTGCTTCTTTTGAGACAGCACTCCCATCGACAATGATATACTGATGGGGAATAGCAACTATTTTCCAGCACATTATGCCTATTACTTGTTAAAAGCTCTGTACTGTGCAACAGATGTGAAATATGTTTCTTATTATTATGGACCAATCTAGTTTGTTTAATAGCTTTGTATGCCACTTAGACTTGCTGTCTTATTTAATGAGGTTATATGTGAACTCTTTCGCTTTCTCTGAGCCTGTGTAGAGAAGTACAGCTTCAACTGCTTTTCAGTCAATTTCCCAAAGACCGAGAGGTAACTCACCGGAGTCACTTACAATGTCTTGTTACAGAAGGACTAGGGTGTCTGCGGCAAATCGTGCTGCTATTAAAATCATGTCACTTCAGACTAAAAGAAGGGATGTCTTACGTTATGTTAACAAGATGTGATTGGTTGTTCATAGGCATCTAATGGATGGTTGGTGCTTCTCTCCAGGTCTGTTTGTTTGTGATAAAAGGAGTGGAGAAACACATGGTCTACTTACCAATCTGCACGTGTAGAAGGCAGCGTTGACTTCATAGTACATTGAACCCCTTCCCACTTATGTGCAATTTTCAGAATGTCTAAAACTAACCATCTTTTCATATCATTGTTTGCAGGAGAATCACAAGCATAAGAAAATGATAAGCTAGCACCAGCAAAAGCATCACAACCAAAGTTGCAGTTTCTCCTTTGGTAGGAACAAGAGCACCTTTGAAAAGTCACGGCTCCTAAGGATGCATAAGCCATAGTAGTGGAAATGTGTAGGTTTCATACCATTACATTCTGATACCTGTAATCATGAATCCGCTCGTTGACCTTTATGCATTTACTTTTATAGTTTAAAGCTTGCAGAATAATACTTGAAAGATCATTAGAATTTCTTCCTTACAGAGGAAACCTTAACTATATATTTATAAATAACTTCTAAGAGTTATTTTTTAGGAGACTGAGTCCAAGGAGACTGACCATGTTTTGAATTAATGCTTTTCAGGTTAATTATAATTTCTATTATTATTGTAATTAATGCTAATATTGTGGCTATTTTGATATTGTCCTCAACTTCTTTAAAACTGAAAGCTAAAAGCCTTAAAAATCTCCAGAAAAACAAATAATCTGTATTAAATTATAGATTCATTTGTAAATATAATAAGCAGATACCATAGAAGAATCTTTAGAAACACTGTGATTAAAGAGAAAATATTCTCTAAAATGAATGTAAAACACAGTAGGTACTGGTGAATGTGATCCTTAGAGAAGGAAGGGACATGTGACAGCCCAGCCACTTATCTATGAGCAGTATTTTGCAGAAACAGACACAAACTATATTAGTCAAAATAGTCCAGAATATGCTAATAGAACACAAGTTCAAATCATCAGTGATTTACAACAGGAACACACTACATGTAACTGTTAATATCAATGAAAAGCAAACTATAAAAGCAAAACAAATAAATTGAGTGTTAATTGTTTTGCAGATTTTTATTGATGCATTATAGTTGCACATACTGTTGAGTTCCCTGTGATGTGTTCACACCTGCACAATGCATAATTTGGGGTAGCCCTGAATCCCCTCCCCTTTCCCTATCTTCTATCTACGGGTCTCTCTTCTGGTCTTTTCCTTCCTTTTTTCTCTCTTAGTTTCCACATATGAGAGAAAACATTTAACCCTTGACTTTCTGAGTCCATCTAACCTAACTTCGCATAATGGTCTTCAATTCCAACCATTAGTCCTTATGCTACAGAGATGCAGTATGCCCATGTTTATAGGAGCGTAATTTGCAGTATTAATTTCTAATAAAAATCCTCAGAAAATTAGGAATAGAGAGATTTTCAGTGAACAGTGAAGATGTTTTCAAAAATCCTACAAGAAAATCACAGTTATGGTGAAGAACTGGATGCCTTCACCTGAAATCAGGAGGAACCTACCAATGTCCACCATCATAGTTCCAATAAGCATTGCAGTACCAAACAATTAGAAGGAAATAATAATTTTAACAAAACACATGTGGATCAATAAGAGCTTTTTCATTCATTAACAACTTGTTCTTATATATTATGTACATATGTGTAAATATAAATATGGTAGTAACTATAATACACTGATAGCTAATAAATATATATAATTTATGTGTTCACATATAATTTATATATAATTATATAATTTACATATAACTATACTACAACTAATATAGCTAATAAATTTAGCAAGATTACATCAATATAGAGCAATAATTACACTTCAGTTTATTACCAAAGTTCTTCAATTGAGATTCAAAGTTACCATTAAGCATAACATATTTGGGAGACGTATAATTATTGGGAGAAGTTAAGGAAGAATTAATGGGATGACATGCACTGTGGTTTAAAATCTCACTATCATAAAGATGACAATTGTTCCCACAATGATCTTCAATGTTGATGCAGAAATATTCATAATTATGAATATTTATCAATATTTATTTATCAATAATTATGAATATTATTCATATTATAATTTTGAAATATTGACTGATTTAAAAACTCAAATGGAAATGCAGAAGGTCTAGATACACTCCAAGAAGTCTGAAAATTTAGGGGAAAACCCTAGAAACTGGTACTTCCTGATTCTAAGATTTAAAACCTTGAACTAATTAAAATAAGGGAAACATTAATATATATAAAATAGAGATAATCAAGATACTTGAAAGCCTAAAACTAATGAAGTAGACACATGGAAATTTTGTTGAGGGATTTTTAATAACTAGAAAATATTTGGGATAAAGGAAGGTTACAGATAAGACTGTAAATAACATCAGTCAGGGAAGAATGCTATGAAAATAGCATAAATAAGTTATAAAAGAAGAAATGTGTAACATCTTCTAAGTCAATGACCTACTAAAATTAGGTGAAGATCAAATAGAGAATTGACTGATCTTAATCCATGAAAGAAGATGGTCATTTTGTCTGGCTTGTACAATATTTAAAAAATGAGAAGCAGTGTTTTGGAGCATGATAAAATCACACTATTAATGATTGGGATGTAAGTATCCAAAAGAAAAGTAAGCAAGAACAAAACAGCAGTGTTTCAGCCTGACCATATACTGTATGCTTGGTGTGATAAGAAAAGGAGCAAATTCGTAGCGTTCTTGAGAAATCAGGATAATATTCTAGTGCTTTCCAATTTGACTTATTCCAGATGCATACGGTACGTATGATTTTCAACCAAACACTGAAGGAGAGGTTTGGGTGAAGATGCAAGCCATTCCTGGGAGTACTCTGCTTAGCACCCCTACACAGTGCCCAGTCCCTGTGGATCTCCCCCTGTGTTGCTCCCTTTGCCTACAAAGTTCTCCCTCAGTCCCTGCCTGGTGGCTTCCCTCCCCTTTTTACGTGAGGACTTCGCATTTTGTTTTGATTGATTCACAAAAATTACACATGTTTATCAGACATGTGATGTTTCATTGCACCTATGTGTTGTATAATGTTCAAATCAGGGTAAACATCTATCTCCTCGTACGTTTATCACTTAGTTTTGGTGAGAAGATGTGTAATCCTTTCTTATTGCTTTTTGAAATATACATCTACGGCCATCGTACTGGGTAATAGCCGCACAAAATCTATTTCTCCTGTCTGGCTCTAACTTAGTACCTGTTCACCAACCTTTCCCATGCCTTCTGCTCACTCTCCAGCTGCTGGCCAGATTCCCATTTGGTAGTCTATTTCCTCAGTTTATTTTTTATACTTTGCCTTTTGAAATTACTATGTTAACTGTACAAGTTTATGGGGTGCTGTGTGGTGATTCACCCCATGAATTCAGTGTGTACTGATGAAGTCCAGTGGTTAATGCAGTCTGATGAGGCCACTCCTGATTGCTAGTTTTAAAGTATCTACTCTTGAAGCAGGTATCCCCACCCAAAATACCCTTGCCATAAAAGATTTTGACAAAGACCGTCAAGAGAACATCAGTGGAATCTGCAGAGAGCATTGTGGTTGGGAGCTTCCTCCTTCTTGTAAATGCCAGGTTTGCATACAGACTGTGTGATCAAGTTAGAGCCTGCAATCAAGCATGGTGTGCAAAAAGATATTATATCTGTTTTCTTGATCAAAACATGTAAAACTTCTGTCTGACCTAAAATATGGGACAAAGAGTATGCTCACTCTCACTGTCTTGTAACCATCCCACTGATAAAAATCCAAATGAATTTCCAGACTTGGAATTCAGAAATTGCTAGACATTAGCACCTCTGGACCACTGCAGCCATAACAAACCTCCTTCCTGAAAATTCCTTGGGTGTCCAGCCCCATCGGTCCTATATCACTCAACCCAATGTAGCCTCTCAACAAAATGAGTTTCAATTCTTGCTTCTCTTCCTCCAGGGTATTTGCAATATAGGCATCATCTCTATTTTAATTATCCCCTTATTGTTTTCTTTATGTGAATAAAAGGATAGCTTATCTCCTGTTTATTTCTCAGTGCCCTTAGAACACCAGGCTCCTGGCTCTTGTGACCACTGACAGCCACAGTGAAGAAGTTCACACCTCTGACCTTAGTTACTTCAAGAGTGGACACCTTGAAACACATCATTCAGAATGGCTGCATTGTCCTGTTGTTTTAGTTCATAAATAGCCATCTGTTGAGTGATGTTTCTAGATATTTTCCTTTGAAATTAATGTGCATCGTGGTACTTGTTGATTGAAAATAACATTGATTTTTTTCATTCAGTCGTAGGTACCAAGTACTGAAACACAGAAGTCAAAGGGCCACTCTTCTGTAAAATCGCATCTAGCACTCCGGGGTGATGGGCTAATACTCTCAGGGCAGTGCCCTTAATTTCGCCATCATTTGTTGCGAGCAGCACAATTCCCCCTCAGTGGCCAGCACCTATCAATATCAATTGTGTTTCCAATTTCGACCTGTGTGTCTTTTAGTGATGAGCAAGTGCCAGAAGCAGATGCTGCCAATCCTCCTTCTATAGATATAAATGTCTGTCGTCTTCTTTTCTTTTGCTTTTTTCCTCTTCTTTTAGGTGTCTGAGTACTCTGGCGGTAAATTGCCTGCTGTCACTTTTTTCTTTTTTTAAACTAAATATCAATTGCAGTGGAGGCTCTATATTGAATTTGATGTTGAAGCACCTGCAAAGAGAATGTACACTACTTGTCCGGTATTCCTTCTCAGGTCATCACATCAGTGGTGAAATTAACTCCAGACTCCTGTTATAAGTAAGAATGTAGTACTGTATGATGTTGCTGGAACTGTGAAATTATCTGAGAGGAAGACTTTGCAATGGGAATGAGATTTTAATAGTTAAATAGTAAAATGTGCCTATGTATGTTACCTATTTTGTTAAATCTCAACACCATGCCAGATTGTTTTAATGAGTTTGAACACATTAAAATGGTCCTATAAATAGTACAGGATTTAAAAAAAAAACTATCTCTGAATACATGTGATCTAGTCCTCAGAAAAATTATCCCCTTTTATGAAATGCTTACGGTAGAACTCTGGCTAGACGGTAGAACTACCGTCTAATGACGGTATGAACTCTGGCTCTTGTTCACATGAAGTGTTCAGTCATTCCAGATGTGACAAATATGTTCACCCCATTAATGGTTTTCCAAGGAACATCAGTTAAGCCCTCAAAAACTCCAAATTTTTCTAAATTTGTGGCAGCAAAATTGTTAAATATTGTCTTTATTATATTGTCTCAATGTCCTAGTTTGGAAATTAAATTATAAGGTCACAAAAACTACCTTTTATTTATTGGTCATCCAGTTATGCATCTTTTCAATGGCTTAGTGAGTTTATGTAGAAAGCAAGCACTCTCTATTATTATAGTCTCATCTCCAGGATGAGAGTCTTGAAGCAGATGAATCTCCTTCCCTCCCTCTAGAAGCTTACCATTGAGTTGGTAGCTACAGACACCGATCCACGAGGAGAAAATGATCACAGTATGATGTGAGAATGTAGGACGCAGGTGAAAAGAAAGGGGGACTGCGGAAAAATGAGGAAAAGGCTCCTCAAGAACAATTATGGAAGAGTCTCGAGTGCAAAAAAAAAAAGAAAAGCCAATCCTGAGGTGGAGGGAAGGACATTTCAGGTGGTGAAGCAGTAAAGGCAAACACCCTGAAGAACATTAAAGAGAAGTGAGTGTGAAAGGAAGAGGTGAGGAAAGACCCGGGGAGCTGGGGAGGAGAGACCTCAGTGAGGATGGAGCAGGTGAGGAAAGGCCTGTGGAGCTGGGGAGGAGAGACCTCAGTGAGGATGGAACAGGTGAGGAAAGGCCTGTGGAGCTGGGGAGGAGAGACCTCAGTGAGCATGGAGCAGGTGAGGAAAGGCCTGTGGAGCTGGGGAGGAGAGACTTCAGTGAGGATGGAGCAGGTGAGCTCAGGTCTGGGGAGCTGGGGAGGAGAGACCTCAGTGAGGTGGAGCAGGTGAGGCCAGGCCTGTAGGACCTGGGAATGAGAGACCTCAGTGTGGATGGAGGTCAATCCCATATGAGTCCTAGAGTCTCTATTAGTTTTATGTAATGTCTCTTTTCTGCATTCTCCTTAATCTTTATTCAAGTCAAAGAATAATTACTTTTTGAGATCATGTCTCTGATATTCCCTTTCATACCTTCATTTCACATGAGAAAAATAAAGAGATAATAAGATATTGAAACAGGTCGATTTCTCTGTCTCAGTTGTGACCTACTTACACCACTGCATTCTCAGGTGCTTTCCTGAAGTTAGGGCTGCCAAATTGGTGTGGGGATGAGGGTCACTTTATCTGAGGTTTGGAGGTGTAGCCTACTCTCCACCTTGCATAGTTGCTCATGCCCATCCCTATACTGTACAGATTTCCCCCCTTGCATTATTTCTCACTGTTCATGGTATGACATTTTGATTTCCATTCTTTTGTTGAATTTCTGGTATCTAATTTTGATGCATTTTAGTTTTCTGTCTTTTCAGGTGATGGGAGAAAAATTTAGGATTTTGCCAAACATTGCCACATCAAATGAAAATTTCCTAAATCTATTAAAAAAAATTAGGTTCCTGGCAATTATTTTTGCACATGGTAATTTTGAAGTTGGTTCTTATAATGAAAATGTTAAAAATCTTAGACTAAGTTAGAAATTTGGAAAGTTCATTAACTATATTAAGTCATTAGATTAAAATGATTGAACAAATAATGAAAACCCTGAGGAACCATGAAACTTTATATTAAACTCCAAGTTTGTTTAACTTTAGCCAAACATTTTCTTAGGCATTTTCTAGTGGTTTTTATTATATGTTAATGATTTTATAGTCAACAGTTTACTGCATTACAAATAATTTTAATCTGCCAATTGCTTGTTAATACTCAGTTTTATTAAACCTTAGCTTTTGAGCAGTTATTTTATTATTTTTGTTTTCACAAACACAATAACAGTGCATGAAACTATGTTTAGTTTGGGTGAGGAGAGAAAATTAATATGGAAAAGCACTTCCTGACAGTTTCAAGGGCTGATTAATAGACATTGACATCGATGAGCTATATGATTTGACAAGGGCTTTGTATGAATGCTTTGTACAGTTACGATAAAAAAATGTTACATTCTCCTATAGAATGAAGGTTCCCCCCAGTTCTTTCTTCTGTCCAGTTTTATAAAAATGGACTCCTCCAGATTTTTAGGATCTTATAGAACATGAAATGTAAATCATGAGCAAGGGAAGTAAAATGGCTGTGATTTGTGAAATTATTTACAACAGAAATCAGAGCTCAATAAGCAGTGGGTGAGGTCTGGACCTCAGGTACTGTTCTAAGGTCCCCTGACTCTCTGTCCTTTCTTAATTAAGTAGGCATTAAAGCAGACGCCTATGCTAAGTCATATTTTAATGGTGACACGTGAGACACATGAATAAGACGTTGTGCCTGCAAATGGGTCTTTCAGATAAATAAACGGGAGCAAAAGGTAGAAGAACATAGAAGGTGACCTTTCTATCCCAGTGACAGAGCCAAACCTACAGAGTGGAAGACACAGCTTCCAGCTTTTCCTGGTAATCACAGAAAAAAACTAAGGGGGTATTTTAGTCAGCATTTTCACTGCTGTGACTAAATGATCTGACCAGCACAATTATAGAGGAGGAAAGGTTTATTTGAGGGTCATGGTTTCAGAGGTCTTAGTCCAAAGAAGGCCAGCTCCATTCCTCAGGGTTTGAGGTGAGGCAGAACATCATGGCAGATGAGTATAGCAGAGGGAAACAGAGACTGCACTCTCCAGATACAAATATATATATACCCCAAAGTCACGGTCCAATTCCCACCTCCTCCAGCCACACCCTATTTGCCTCCAGTTATCAATAAGTTAATCCCAAATTTTTGTTGTTTATAAGCTACCCTCATTGATGTGCTTTTTTTTAATGGGCATTATTTTAAAAAAATTTTTTAAATTTGTACAGACTTCATTTTGATTCATTGTATACATATGTGCTACAAATTTTCATTTCAATGGCTGTGCATGATGTACATTCATACCATTCTTGTTAATCATACATGTACATAGGCTAATGATGTCTGTCTCATCCCACCATTTTTCATACCCATATCCCCTCCTCCTCTCATTTCCCTCTATATAATCTAAAGCTCCTCCATTCTATGATGTGCTTATTATAGCAACTAGAACTAAGACATACTCTTATATGTTCTCTATAAGTCAGTATTAGTGAGGGTTTTCCAGATGATCAGAACCAATATAAAGTATATAAAATTGTGAAAGGAGATGGTTTTGGATTGGCTTAGGCTCTCAGAGGCTGGAGAGCTCCCCAGTGGCTGTCTGCAAGTTGCAGAGCTGGGGAAACAGAAGTGCTCAGTCCAGGAAGCTGGAAACCTCCGCAAAAGAGGGAGGCCTGATGTAGCCCCAATCTCAGCGGAAGGCCTGCAGCCACCTGGAGAGTGACTGGAGCCAAGCTGAGTTCAGAGTCTGAGGAATCTGGAGTGTGAAGTCCAAGGGTAATGGCAGCAGTGAAAGAAAGAAAGAAAACAGAGAGACAGCAAGAGAAAGACAGAAAGAGAAAGAAAGAAAGAAAGAAAGAAAGAAAGAAA